>LUGG01000005.1:1800000-2125601 GCA_001683735.1 Grifola frondosa
ACCGTGTCGGTGTGTGCGGGTTCACGCTGTTTCCATGATCTCCGATTCTTCGTGCAATTCCCCGAAGCCACATACTCTGCTCTGACTACTAGTTGGCTTGCCGAGGGGAACTGTAGAGTGTACCGCCGTCGCTATATTCAGGACCGAATTGCCTTTGCTAGTGTGTACTCATATTGTGCAATGTGAGTAAATCGTGCGGGCTTCTATCGATGAGCGGTCGCTGTATCCTCACTAATCCTGCAGCACTGGCTAGTTACGACTGACTCGGTCGTACGCAGCCGTCTCTCACGTAATTGCTGTTCCCGGCCGAATGATAAAACTACGTATCAAGCAGCAGTTGCACCATGTAGACTGTTCATGACCTGCTCAATCGTTCTGTTGTCTCCCCCCTGCCTTCGGACTTCTCAAGGATTTTGGCTAGCGTGAATGAATTTCTCCGAGGAGATTTTGTGCATGGACGACGTACGCGCTCTACACCTTCTGCGCATTCCTGCGAACAACCTCTACTTCTATGAGCCTGCACAACGAAGGCACACGATCGTGGACGACTGTATTTTGCAGATGTGCATGTTCGGGTGGCGAAAGTCCGCCTTCTGAAATTCTACGACGTTCGGTGCAACAATGGCGCGGAGTTGGACTTGTACTTCGCTAGTCTACTATGCTGCTGCGTGACTTCGGAGCATTAATGCAACTTCGCCGTGGATGCAGCACATCGCTCGATGCGTGATTCTGTCTTGGTCAATGTGCAACCTCGACCACGGTCGCCACTGGTTCTGTTCCTATCTCATTTGGCGAGCAACCAGCTTACCGTGGTTGATACAAAGCCTGTGCTTCGACGTCCTTCCGACATCCCCGTTCGACGATGCGCTGTCTATTTACAACCATCATCTGCGCGCTTTGAGTTCGTGCTGTTGTATCGTGTTCAGAGATGTCGTGGCTGATCAAGCTGTTCTCTTCATTGTTCATCTTACTGATGTCCAGCATGGTTGCTGGATACATGTTGCAATATTTTCGGAAGCGATGTCATTGCAGTCTCCTGATCTCAACCATCGCAATGAACCTTCCAACGTTCGTCGCATCCTCCGGGGTTCAACCGTGACATGCTGCCATCTTAAGTGAGCCTTATCACCAGTATTCGGTATGGAGTGGCGGTGCTGAGGTGAGGTCTGTGTGTTAGTACGTCCCCTGCCATTGGGCCATTCATGTAATTTCATGGGAGTTATGTACGAAACTGCACCTCCGGGAATACCACAGCATAGATGCTGTCAATCAGATCGTAACAGCGAGGAGATGCCAGCGTGGTGATGTTGTCCTCGAGGGTGAGTATAAGAGTAGAATCTCTTCATCGCTGCTAAAGCATTGAGTCTCCAGTCTTTCAAACTACCTCATATCATGTCATCCACCGTCAGCATCAAGGAGTATCAGCAAAAGTGAATGATCTCACTGCGATATTTCCTCATCTAATATATCCCACCGCACAGCTTCATCTCAATATGTTGTGGTGTATCGGCGACCGGTGAGTGTTTCATTTACAATCTCGAGTCATTCTCATATTCCCATTTGTCCCAGCTCTGCTGGTGTATGAGTACATTATTACCTTTGATCGTGAATATCAGCTTGTTTGGAGGCGCCGATTTTCAGCCGCCACCTTAGTATTCTTGATAGCAAGGTATTCTATATTTCTACAGTATATTCTCTCCTTTCCAACCGTATATCCGCTCTCAACGAGGGTACAGTCCTCATCCTGTTACCGTAGACTGTCTTAGCTTACTCAAAACTTCCAGGATTGTTCCGCATTGGTTTGGTTGATCACAGTTTTGGGCTTGCTCTTCCTGTTGCTTTTGGTCGGTGAGTGTCCATCTGTCATATGATATCTCCACTCCTGACTGACCATTTGTATTCTGCGAAGCATTCGCAAGTCTCCGAGTGTATGCATTGTCTGGCCGTGAATGGAAAATTACCTCATTGGTATGCATCCTGTCACTGGTCACCTTCGGCATTGCACTGGTGAGCCCTGTCCTCGGCAGTTGAAATGTAACTGAAATGACACATATATGTCTAGTTTTCGGAGGTGCACCAAGTGGTTCTTGTAGCTCCACCTCCCGTCAATTGCATATCAGTCTTTTCGGTCTCACCAGAGCTCTTTAACATGTCAGTGAAATTAGTCCATCTCACTATATCTTGTCGACTGAAGTGGTGTGTCATATAGATGTATGTATTGCTCCTGGTTTCATATTGCTCACGTGCTCAGCTCGTGCAACACTTCCAGTGACGTATGTACAGCGTGCAACAGAAATCACTGCGGACATACTTGTTCTTGCAGTGACTGTATACCAAACATACTGGAGAATACGAGCTTCCGCGGAGGATACGCTCCGAACTCCATTGCACACTTTGATCTTGAGGGATGGTCAGTATTGATTTCTGCCTCAATATCTGCACTGACCCCATGATCAGGTACAATATACTTCTTGTAAGCTACCCATAGTTAAGACGGGCCTGATGTTATTTTGACAACCATGCACCTTATAGAGCCTTATTGATCTTGAACACCACAGATGTAATATTCATATATTTTGGAGAGACTTTTGTATGTAGATTTGTCTCACACCCCTGCAATCCTCGCTGACGAGACCTATGTACCGTCATCAGGAGGACATTGCTTATATCGGCATATTAATTAACCCGTCAGTAACTGCGATCAATTCTCTTTCGTTCTAACTACTCATCACATCGGTTGTGATACAGCATAACAACAATTATCATATCACGGTTCATGCTCAACCTCCGCGAGGTTGATGCATCCCAGCGCGGCACTGAAAACTCAAGTCGCCCATCGTTTGTCGGCTCTGTCCAGTTCGCAGCTTTCGTCGAACCCCTCGGTGCCCCTCTGGAGCATGAATTCTCGTTCTCTGCGCTCGATCCCGGTTCCTCAGACGAGCAGGGAGCCGGTGGAGAGAGCGAGCACGAGGATGTACCGGACCGCGACCAAGAAATTGCTTCAGGCCATGCTAGCATTTTCGCGCCATCTGAAGCCGAACCTGGTCCGTCCGAAGTCAGGGTGTGAGCTAGGACAGGGATATTTTTGGTTCGTATGGCGTTGCTTTCTCGTTGATACCTTGCATGTGCTAATGCCGACCCTAGAAGAAAGGTGGTTGCGGGAGTTGGACTGCGTCTGGTGTCGGGCGTCATATGTCGATGTCTTCTTGGATAATGAACATGGTGTCGTAATTTATAGAGACTGAATCATATGCACTAAACCAACATCACTACCTCTTGTATATTCGTATGATTCTATAAATATGAGACTCACAATCTGAGATGTAGATGGGGGAAGCGAGCGACCTCATTTTTGCCCTCTTCTATGACAACTATCTTCCCCGTGTCCGATCCAGCCTCAGCTCGCAATTTCATGCGAAGCCCGAGCCGCACACACTGCTTGCATGGGTAGGGATGCTAGATGCCGAACTTTCTCTTTACATAGTGGATAGCGCGCATGTGTCCGCGATGAACCGTGGAAAGTGACAGCCCACTCCCCAATCTAGCAAACAGACGTAGCAGAATTTCCGAGTCACTGGGTCCGTCGCCGCATAACCAGGGCTACACCAATCACGCTTATGCGAACAGCACAAGTGAGTGAGCCAGAATCCGCCCCTCTGAAAACACGCGAGTCAAATTCATTGCGTATCCAACGCGCACGATATTTAAAAATTAAAAACGTCACTCATCATCAGCAACAGATATACGACGCGCGACCACCGGCTCATGAACGGCGGTGCAACAGCGCCGTCTGAGTCCACGACAACCCGCATCTCAACTCGCGATAATGACACCTACCTAACTGCACTCCCCTATCCGCTCATTCGTAATCTGCGGAAATATCCCATCCCAGCTATTCACGGGCAACTAGAGCTTTATCAAGCTCTGCATGAGCACACGCATCCGTGAGCAAGCCACTCAAAGAGGAGCGGACGCATGAGTACACACCTATTCCTGCGGCCGTCGCACGATCGATGACAGGTTGAACGTCCTGCGGTCGCCCGCCCACGTACCGAGCTCCTCCACGGTGAACGCGGGGGCGAGACGATGCTCGGATTGAGGAACGGCGGCGGCGATGCCATCATCGGCTGCTCTACGCCCGGCGGCATCGAGGGCAGCATTTCTTTCGGTGCCAACCCGAGCTTGTGCCGCAGGTTCGCGAGCGTGATGCGTAGCGAGAGTATGGATCTGCATGTAAGTGAGCGCGCGCGCGAAGAGGATGGAGAAAGACGGGAGGCGCACCGTTCGGCGGCGACGTCAGAGAGCAGCTCGCAAAACAGCCCAACCTGTACGGTGATCGCACCAAGGTTGAGCTCCGCGGGAAACAGGTTAGCTATCTCCAGCAAAAAAAAAACCCAGAGAAAGCGCCATGACCAGGTTGTCATTTACGACGTACCACGGGGCCAGCGCTGAGTCCACAGCATGCAAAGGGGCTGGGACGCAACTGTAAGTGGGGGAATCGAGCAGGTTCATGATGTAGTTCCGCGCGGAGCCCTTGGGCCGGAGCGCGACCTCGCGGTGTTCGAGCAGCATCCCGTTCCACGACACGCAGCGCAGCGCAACGCACGCGAGACACACGCTTCCCATAGCGTAGCTGGTCCATCAGGATCTTGCGTGGGAGCACATCTTCATCCATCGTTTGCCTTACGTTCGCCGTAGACAATATAGTGAGCAGGAGACGACCACGAATACGGTGGAACTCGCCGCAGTACGCAAATTACTTGTCGGGCGGCATGCTGGCGTGCTGGACGAACGCAAGCGTATTACGATTGATTTGATCATTCAGCGAGGAGAGCGACTCATAAATGTGCGCTGCACCAGAATGTGAGCAGGAAGGGATGAAGTCGTGATGGTCACACGCACCTTTTGCGCGATCATATCAACATACGAAACGAATCACACGTCCGTCGAAGACGCGACGGCATGCGCAAGGAGGATGCGGCAGTGTCTAATCGAGGCCTCATCACGAAGGACGACCGAACGGCCAGTACGCAGGCTGATCCTGCCAAAGTCAGAGCGTACACAATGTGATCAAAGGGGTAACGTACTGATGTGCATCCCCAATATCGGCACAACTAAATCCGCGTGGGTACAACTGCGATATTGAATACAATGTGAGGGACCTGAAGCTAGAGAGTATGAGAGAGTCCGATGCCCACCGAAATTCATTGTCCTTCTTCAGTGCGTCTCTTGCCGTCGTCATCTGTTATCTTCTCCAGCACACGATGGAAGCCCAAAACCAGCGGCATGCGCATCGCATGCCAGCTCGGCAGCCATCCGTTCATGCTCCTAGGCCCCACGCACAAACTCCCGTCAGGACCACGACGAATACGCGCACAAAAGCGTACCTTAACTGTCTGCCTCCTTGCGCACGATGGGGCCAAATAGTGACGAGCGCGCAATGTTCTGCGTCTCCTCGAGGAGGCGGTGAAATGCAGGAATGAGCGGGCCGTCCCGCTCAGATTTTGACTACGATGGCGAGAACTGCGTCGAATGTCCACGGTGTGCCCTCCATGAGTGTCCCATAGCTACCATAGCTCAGGCTGAACACTAGGATATAGATGTGGCATCCCGAGAAGAAGCTGGGGCGAAAGTGAACGTCAAGAGAAAGGCGCTATGGCTCAGACGCTTGTGTTCCTGCCACATGCCTCCTCCTTAGTACTCATCGCTTCTCAATGTCTCTTCGCTATCCACCTTCCTCTCATGCGCATTGCGCAAGCTTTCTGATGGGTTACATATTGGATCGCACATCAGGTGAACTAGTAGAGGATATAAGTATATGTAGTCGCCAACCTTCGAACTCCCTTGCTCGCCTTTGGCTGTACTCTTCCCTCTCCTAGGCGAATCTGGTCCCCTTCGGAACGTACCCACCTTGAATTTCGCAAATCCACCTCCGACTAATGTCTGCGCACCGTGCTCTCACCAACGCTATCTCACACTCCACCTGATCACACTCACCTACTCATATAGTCGTCACCATGTTGTTGCGTGCGCGCTCGCGCTGTTCTCATCATCTCCACCTCTTCGTGCAAGTTCCCGAAGCCATGGCTCTGCCCTGACTAGTAGCTGGCTTGCTGACGCGGAACTGTAGGTATCGCTGTCGCTATATTCAACACCGAATGTCTTTGCTAGTGGTGTACTCATACTGTGCAATGTGAGTAAATCAGTGAATCATGCGTGCTTCGAGAGATGAGCGGTCATTGCATCCTGCAGTACTGGCTAAACTCTAGGACCCGACTGACTCAATCGTCTAGTACGATCGTCAGCGCTTATGCAAAATCGAAGGCGCATGAGATAAACCAACCCATCATCAGGATTCAGCAACAGAAGTCCACGACACTCGCACCTCAACTCACGATAATTACACCTAACTGCATTCCCCCATCCACCCATTTATATTCGCGATCTGCAAAAATATCCCATCCGAGCCATTCACGAGCAACGAGAGATCCGTCAAACTCTACACAGGCACACGCATCCGTGAGCAAGCCACTCAACTAGGAGCAGACGCGTGAGCACATCTAGTCCAGCAGCCACAGCGGAATCGACGACGAGTTGAACGTCCCGCGGTCGCCCGCCCATGTACCGAGCTTCCCCAAGGTGAACGCGGGCGGCGAGATGATGCTCGGGTCGAGGAACGGCGGCGGCGGCGATCATCGGCGGCTCCGCGTCAGACGGCATCGCGGGCGACATTCCGTTCGGTGCTAGCCCGACCTTGTGCTGCAGGTTCGCGAGCGTGATGCGCAGCGTGAGCATGTATCTGCATGTAAGTGAGCGCGCTCGCGAAGAGGAGGGAAAAATGCGGGAGGTGCCGTTCGGAGGCAGGTCGGAGAACAGCTCTGCGAGCCGCTCGACCTGCACGATGATCATGCTGAGCGCGAGTCAGCCATCTTCAGTAGGGAGTGCCTGGAGAAAGCCGCAATGACCAAGCTGCCGTGCACAGCGTACTCGCAGCGCCGTCCTGTGTGATCTCTCAGCGCTGAGTCCGCCGTATGCGAGGGGGGACGGGGACGCACTTGTAAGTGGGTGAGTCGACCGGGTTCATGATGCAGCTCGATGCGGCTTCCTTAGCGTGGAACACGAGCTCGCGCTGCTCCAACGGTATCTTGTCCCACGACAGGCAGCGCAGCGCGATGCATACGAGCCACATCTTCGCGTGATGCAGGACCTTGCGCGGGGGCGCATCTTCGTCCGTCGTTGGCCCTATATTTACTGTCAGCAAAGTAGAGAAGCAGACGATCGCCGGAGGAGGGCATATTGCAGCTCGTCACAGTCCGCACGAACCACCTGTCGAGCTCGATGTTGGTGCACCGAATGAAGGCGAGCGTATTATGATTTACTTGATCATTCAGCGGGGAGAGCATCTCATAAATTTGCGCTGCACCAGAATGTAAGCAGGAAGGGATAAAGTCATGACGGCCACACGTACTCTTTTGAGCGATCAGCTCGACCTGAGAAACCAGCCGCACGTCCGTCGGGGATGCCATAAGATGCGAAAGGAAGATGCGGCGGTGTCTGATCAAGCTCTCATCACGAAGGACGGTCGGACAGCTAATACCCAGGTTCATCCTGCCAAAGTCAGAGCGTGCACAATGTAATCAAGGGATAACGTACTGGCTGTCAAACCAATAGAGGAAACGCCTAACATGGGGCTTAGCCCCGGTGGTCATTAAACGGGAGAGAGAGAAAACTAACAGAGGCACAATCATATCCGTGCGGACACAACTTGAATATTGAATACAGTGCCAGGGACGTGAAGATAGAGAGTATGAGAACGTCCGATGCCCACCGAGATTTCTACTTCAGTCCATTTTCAGTCCATTTCTTGCCGCCGCCGTCTGCTAACTTCTCAGCGCAGGGTGCAAGCCAGACCCAGTGCCGTGCGCATTGCATGGCCCTCCGGAGCCATCCATTCGTGATCTATGCCACACACACCAGCACTCCTAGGCCCCATGCGCAGACTCCCGTCAGCCCCATCTCATAAGGACGCATACACTCACAAAAACACACCTTGAACTACCTCCACACGCACAACGGGCCGAACAGCGAGGATCGCGAGCGCGCAATGTCCTGCGCCTCCTCGATGAAGCGGTAGAACAGGGTAATACGCTGGGATGAGCGGGCCCCGGATTTTGGCTTCGATGACAAGAATCGGGTCGAATGTGGACAGCGCGCGCTATGAGTCCCTCATAGATATCATATATCATATATCATAGCTCGCGTCGAATACCAGGATAAAGAGGTGGCATCCTGAGAAGGGGCCGGGGCAAAGGTGAACGTTGGGAGAAAGGCGCTAGGGCCAGCGCTTTGTCGGAAATTTTTTATTTTGGTTACAAGTAACTAACATGCATTGTAAGGCCTTAATGCTTTCCGACCGTTATAAAGAAAGAGATCCATCTTGTCATATGTATTATCTTAAGGGCCGTTATAACGACCGCTTATCATGAGGTTACAACCGGCCCGAGCAACGGGCACCGCGTTAGAATGCTTGCTCTTCCTGATAAATCATTATAAGCAATTGGTTCGAGGTTAAGATTAACCTACCTAAAATTTAGGTAGGTCAAAAGCATGATTCCTCTATATCCCACATTGTAATTGTAATTGTAACGCATACAGTACTTATATCACCCACAGCCGGATTCGAACCCTCGACCTCATTAGATTTAGAACACATAAGTTTTAATACAATATATACACAATAACCACTCTGCCAGAGAGCCATATGTATTAGGGACTGCGTCTTAAATATATACCACATTTCAAAGTTCCGAAGTCCGTAGGTTATGAGGAGTTATGGTTTGGTGCGGGCTATTCTTGTCACCTCTTCTCCCCGTACATCTCTACTCTTGTCGAGGCACTCGAGGAAACGGACGGCGCTCGAATATATCTGTCACGGAGCTGTTCACGGTCCTCAGTGTCACAGATGCGGCACGCGCAGCGGACTTGAAGGAACTGTCGAAGGAGGACGCGTGTAAGGCGACCACGCAGCTGTTCCTCGGCGTCGCAGGTGCCGCGCGCAGGGACCTGGAGAAGCAGCCGACGAAGAAGGGTGCAGGTACGGCATTCGTCGGACTGCTCACGGCATCACAGATGCCGCGCGCGCAGATCTGAAGGAAGGGACGAAGGAGGGTGTGCGAAAGTGTGCGTAAGGTGATTGTAGAGCTGTCCCTCGGCGTCGGAGGTGCCACGCGCAGGGACCTGGAAAAGCAGCCGAGGAAGAAGGGTGTAGGTAGGGCATTCGTCGCGCTGCTCACGGCATCCCAGATGCCGCGCGCGTGGACTTGATGAAAGAATTGGAGAAGGAGGGCACGCACAAGGCGATCGTACAGTTGCAAGGGTGATGGGGAGCGAGAAGGAGGCCCGGGCGCGAATTCCATTGTCTTCTGTGGAAGTCCGTCGGTACCATCTCGACCACCACTGCCGGACGTCGACGATCCGTATCGCATGAGGGTGCCGATGACAGCTCACTATGCGATGTGGTCAATACAGATGGGTTTTTCGCGAAACTGCGCGAAACCCCTGATCGCGAATGACATGCAGCGGCTCTCAACGTCGGCAAGTTCTGGGCAGATGTTCTTCGTGTACATGACTACCTCCTATGTCTGAATATCAGGATATTATTTAGGGTAAATTACGGACACTCACGAACCTCATAGCTGTTCCTCGGCGTCACAGGTGCCACGCGCATGGTCCTGGAGGAGCAGCCGACGAAGAAGGGCATGCGTAGGGTGTTCGTCGGGTTGCTCACGGCATACCACATGATGCGCGCACAGACCTGAAGGAGTGGTCGAAGGAGGATGTATGTAAGGTGACCATGAAGCTGTTCCTTGGCGTGCCACGCATGCGAACTTGGAGAAGCAGCTGACAAAGGAGGGTGTGCGTAGGGTGTTCATGGACAGCATGCCTTCGAAGATGCTTGCGGGTGGGGTGACCACACCCAGGACCATGAGCAAGGCTAGCTCGGAGAACAATGAAAGAGTACGTGCCTTGATTAAGCAGAAACCGGGGGCCGCTGTCGGGTCTTCAAGCGGAGGTACCATATTGAGGATGATTAGTCTATAGTCAAGGGCCCGTAATACAGAACGGAAACATGTTATTGCTCGCCGCGCGACACCGAGCACATGCAGTCGTTCGCAATGATGCCGTCGCAGCAGCGCTGGTTTGTTTTGATGTGGTAGTAATGCCGACTGGTACTCACGGAAGAAAGGAGGCATTCGCTCAAGGTTTTCAGCTCGGAGTGGTCGGATTAGAAGCAGAATATACTATTATCGGGATGAAATGAGTTTCTCGACTGGTAGACATGTTTGACAGGAAAGTTAAACAATAAAGAGTGCTGCAACGAAGGATCAGGATAATCAGGGACTAAGATAAGGTCAATGGAACGAACCCTGCTCTGAATCAGTTCACTTTCAAACCTGAAATCACCTCCTGCATTCCTTCAAGCCTTCCGAGAGCTCCGAGTTGCGCGGACCACACGAGGAGCATTGTAACAAATTTCCTGATTTGGACATAGACGCCCAGTAGGCGCTGGGACGCGTCGCGTTGATCACTTGCAAGATCAGGTGACGGTTGAAGGAACGAGTGTCATATTGATGACACTGATTGGTGAGCGGATGAGTAAGGCAATATGGTGGATAGTGGCCATACGTACGCAAATGGACTTTGTTATTTAAGTTTGAGTTTGCTACCTGGAACGTCAGCTCGTTCAACTTCGTTGAACAATTGCTTTCTTGCCAGGTAAGCAACTTGTATATTAGTTGTACTTTAATACTAACTTCGTTGAACATTGCTTTCGTTGCCAGCTTTGCCCAAACGAAACCATCGTACGAATCTCAACACCGGGAGTAAGCGTACTCTGCCGTGGTTTTGGTGATTCGTTACAGTTTGAACGAGCTTTGCTTACCGTCCCCCTCGTCGATTTCAGTGACTTCCATCACAGCTACCAGGAGGGCAGCTGGGTGACCGTCGTTGCGCACAACGACATCGTCTCTGGAGAGGAGGTCATCACTGAGGACGAGGCCGCTGACGTGTCGCCAGAGCGCGGCCTTCATAGGAGAAGTACCCTCCGTCTACAACCCCGTTCCCCAGCAGAGGAGGAACGAGTTCCCCACCGAGATGCCGGAACCCCATCGACGCCGCGTACGAACGCCGGAGCGTCGAGCATTTCGAAGAGACCCGCGCTCTCTACATCGAACCGAGGACGACTGGAAGCCCCAGGAGTTCGTCGTCACCCCTCGCCGACGCGAGACACCCAGCGTGTCTTAGGCTATTCCCTCGCAGTCCTCACCGCCGTAGGACTTTCCCAGTTCAGTTTCAAACGCGACCGTACTCGGTCGACGACCTTCGGTGGCACGACCAGCCCGCAACGTCCCGTACGACGTTCGCCTCTCCCTCATCTCCTTTCGGTCTATTTGACCAATATCTCCTCTTACCTCGACGACAATCGCCCCCTTCCCCTGTGGGAGATTTTGACTAGTCAACTTCCACTTCGCTTTCGTCAGATTTACGAAGCGCGGAAACGTGCACAAGTCGTGCGAGGAAGTCGCGGAGCTCGCGAAGCGTCTCTTTGAGACCAACGTGCAGTATTGTGAGAAGTACTGGCTGTAGGTCGAGGGAACGGCGAGGGCCTAGTATCGTGTAACAATTGTATTCACTCCGCTGCTTGAGAAAAAAGAACCTTGTTTGTGACACATGTCCAACCCTGTGATCGTCTTATCGTTACCCAAACTGTCGTCACCACTATCTCTATCCTCTCCATCGTCGGTCTCTTCTACTACCTCCTCCGAACCTACACAGAGGTTCATATACGAGTCGCAAGAACTCCCAGGCAGACGGAGCGAATCTTCAGCCCCGCCCGACTCCCACCCATCCGGACGAGTCTCATGGACACAGCCGGACCATCCGAGAATCCGTGGACACCCGCGGAACCACGGCGATTCCTCCTCCTCCTCCACTAACTCAGGCCCAACGGAACTCGAAGCATTCGTAACCAGGGTGGTGTCGAACCTTCTCACGGAAGGCCTGACCGATCATACCCGCCGCATCACGATACTCGAGGAAGACTGACCTCACTAAACGACAGTGAACCACGGAGTAGGTCGAGTGAACGGTCTCGAGGAAAGAACAGGAGCCGCATCGCGGACGCAGTCGCTCTAGCAGACAGAGCACGAAAGCCGAGGCGAAGGCCCTCAAGCCGACCAGGTCGTCCAGGAACTCCGGGACGATATCGCTTCGTTGAGGCTGTCGATCAAGAACCTCAAGACACGATGTCTCACTCTCGAGAATCTTCCGTCCCGAGGAAGGCCACGCTCTCGTACGTCCAAACGTTCGAGCCGGAACGTTTCCTACCGGTCCGCCTCCCCATCCAGACCCACGACCCTTCACCCTCTCCCCCGCGTCGACTGATGTCCCCGCTCCCGATACGAGAGAGCCCGTCGCGCCCGCGAGGGCACTATTCGTAAGCCCAAGTTCCCGCTCCCACGTCCTTCGCCAGGCCACGAAGGAAATGACTGCGGAACAGTGGATGAAGGCATGGGAGACGTACTTCGTCTATTACGAAGTCGGACGATCACGGATCGTATCGCCTATCCCGGATCGCTCAAGGAAGGAGCCCTAGATGGGCGTCCTCTTACAGCGATAATTTCAACAACAACGTGCCGGTTGGCTCATGGGAGGATTTCAAAAAAGAATTCCTCGGACAGTACGGACGCCTCGATTCGCAGTTGACGCTCAGCAGGCGCTGATGCGTCTTCGCAACGACGGCCAGTACAATCTATGCCGAACACTTCCGTCGCTGGGCCCCGCATCCGGACACAACCAGCAAACCCTTCTCTCCTGCTTCGGACCCAGGTCAAGCAGTCAATTGAGATGCGATCGCCGGTCATGAGACGCAACCGGACACCTGGGAGAAGTACCTGAACGGGCCCAACGAGTAGATCAAGCCCGCGGCACTTACGCCCATCCCGGATCGTCTCCACAGCAGTCAAAGACGACTGCTTATCGTCATCCCCATTCGCAGAGCAATCTCACTCTGCCCCGACTCTACGCCGGACCCTAACGCAATGGACGTTGACCGCGCCGCAGCGCGCGCAAAGGGCGCGTGCTTCGTATGCGGCAAGGTGGGCCATCTGGCAAATGCGTGTCCAGATAAGAAGCCCAGCGGGAAGTCGATTCGCGAGATGAGTATCGACGAGTTAATTCGCCTTGTAGGACAGGAGCTCGTCGAGGAGAAGAAGAAGAAGCTGTCGACAAGGGCAAGCAGAAAGAGACTGCCAAGGAACCCGAGTCGTCAGCCAAGAGCGAGGAGATAGGAGCAATCGGCACGTCGTCGTCAACTGGAACACAGATTTTTTAGAGCGGCCTCATGTCGTCCCTGCTGACGTGAAGGCCTCTCTCTCTCGCAACCGCTACAATTGTATTAGTGTAACCGAAATATCAAAAAGTCGTCAAAATTTTGATCTTCCAGTTACAGTAAGCGGCAGCAAGGGATCCGTACAAACGCAGGCGCTCCTAGACTCCGGAGCTTCTCAGTATTCGTTCACGAAGACTTCGTGCGGAAGCACAACTGGAGTGAAACCCCTAAAAAACCCCTGTCGTCTACAATGCGGATCGATCCGAAAATGAAGGGGACCGATCAAGTCTACACGTGTTGAAATTGAAATAGGCGATCACGAAACGAGGTCCCTATGTTGTGACCAACGTAGGGATCGAGACCTGATTATAGGCCTCGATTACATTCGACAACACAACCGGAGATAGACTGGGACGCTGGAACCTTGGAATTTACTAGATGCCCCAAGAGTGCGGACCAAGGTTCGCGAAGAAGGACAAGAAGAAGCCGCAGACGATGGAGGAAGCTGATCGAAGTCTTGGTCGACGAAAGGACTTCGTATGACCGAGACAAGTGACGCGAAAGCCCCACCGCGGCCTGCTTGGGAGGAACGAATGGAACTGGAAGAAGAGTTCATTCGCGCAGACGATGAAGTTCCCCTCGGATACCGTTATTCGAAACGGTATTGGGAATTTTACAAAGATACGGTAGCCTGGTATGAGGTCGATTCACATGATCCCGAGTCTAACGCGGTTCTCGACCAATGGGTAGAGATTTGCGCAAAGTACACCAAGTCGCAGGAGATCGAAGAAGCGGCCCAAGCGGGAAAGCAGAAGAAGGAATGGAAGGAGATCGTTCCGGATCACCTCCATGATTTCGAGGATGTCTTTTCCAAGACGGCTAGTGAACGCTTCCCTATGAGCAAATCTTACGACCATGCGATTGACTTGATGCCGAACCAAAACCTGCCGCCTATCTCGAAGGTCTACCCCTTGTCACCGGAAGAGACCCGTTGTCACGCACCAAATGTGTTTGGTACCTGGACATGGCAAAATAACATCAATTTTGCACATTCTGTCATCAGTAAATGATATGGCATGGGACATCAAATCGGGAATATGGTCACGTGCTTATACTCATAAATAAAGCATAATTCTGTTCGGCTATTTCCAGGCATTCTTGTTCCCGTCCATCACCATCATGCAGGCAATTTTGTACCCTTGTGATACTCAGGTTCCTTACTATCGGGTGCATCGACAGACTCATAAACATATCCTCATCCTCGATCCAGTCCAGGATCATCTTATCCCAATCTATTTTTCTGGTCCCCTTCGTCTTTTGGGACCCAACATCAAGTTTACAGGACGAATCACCCGCATCCTTCAATTTCAGGAGACTCGAGTCATTGTTGCTGTGGAGCATTACACAGGCACCCAGGAAGTTGCAGTGGGCATTCCCTATTCCATTCTAGCCATGTTTGAATGGTTGGATGCATGGATCATTTGGAACATTGCTCATCGCAGAGGAATGTTGAAGCCGAACAGCGATATAGTCGAATTGCCGAAGAACATGCTGCAAGCAGGAGATGCGAGACTGATGGATGACTTTCTACTGATCTATGAGGGACATGGATGGCAGAATTAGGTCACATGACAATGTATCCATTTTCCCACCAATCAGCACTCAGCTCACATTATTTCAAGTCAAAATATGCATTTTTGTTAATGACATTACATAAGAATGATTATAAGAAGGACCTACATGACTTGAGAAGTTACAATGGAAGGACCTAGACAAGGCCCAGACCAGTCTACATGTTCTAGCTAAGTCCCAGAATGGCCTAGCCCTTGTCAGAAACTCAATACGACCTAGGCTTGTCAAAAGACACCCTTAAATTTGGAGTGTTATCAGTTGTAACCCCATTTTGCAAGCCCGGACAGGTCCAGATCAATCACATGACCACCTGGATCATGAGCCCAGACCATCTAGACAAGGCCTAGATGTGGAGATAAGGAGAAAAGTAGGAGATATAAATAGAATTGAAAGATTTAGTGTAGAAATAAGCTTAGTTAGGAAAACTTTGTACTGAATTCGTAGTTTTGATACTTTTTAACATAGTTTAGAATGTTCCATGACTAAGACATGATCAGATGACCTCAGATGAACTCTGATTTGTCAGCACTAATTCAGAAAAGCCAAGTCAGGACCAATCAGGATTGACCATGGATAATCATGATCAGTCGTGATTAGTCAGGATTTGAGGTGGATTAGTAAGGCAACCCAGAAATGAGTCAGGGGGAGTCAGAGTGAGTCATTTCCATGGAATGTTCTGGAATTTCCTCAGGGTATAAAAGCAGGCCAAACTGCCCCCCTGAGAGCAATATAGTTTTTATCCACTTTCACCCCAGACATCTGTGTGCCCTCTCCTTCTTTGTGAATTTCACCTTGGATTGTCACCTGACCAGACTGAGCTCTGGTAGTACAAGTCCAAGAAGAGTATCTCAAGGACCCTACAAGGAAAGTAGGATAGGTTGAGTACTCTGCAGTAGAATATTCTCAGTAGCAAGACAGCAGATTGCGGCGTAAGGAAAGTGCAAGTTTAAGTTCGAGACAAGAAGTTTCTTGGGCTGTTTGACTGTTCAGACAAGTGCTCTGAAAGTACAGACCCAGGCAGGAAGACTCAAGGACCCTACAGGACAGTAGGCTAGGTTGAGCACTCTCACAAGACCAGGAATTGAAGTCGCAAGTGTTAGCAAGTAATATCCCTGACATTCATTTGGAATCTACGTACCTGAATCTTATATATTTAATAAATCTCGGATTTCCGGACTCGGCTGAGCCTCTGACCGGAAAAGTAGGAAAACCCGTCACGCTTGGTGCACATTGAAGTATTGAAGGCTTTTAAATTTCTTGCTGCTTATAATTCAGTTTTACTGAACCCCTTGCTTGAAAAATAAATCCTTTTGTGAACAAATTCTTGTGTTAGAAATTTATTCTCAGACAGGAACTCTCACGTACGTCAATAACCCCTTACAAAGAGTTGGAGCCCACCGCGAGGGGGTGTGGAAGTAAATTCAATAAGCCCAAAAGTCAATTAGAACGAAATCTGGAGACAAACCTGGATATTGCAGATTCAGATAAGAACCCAAGTCAGGCCTTGTTACCAAAGGTTACCAGGATGTACACGGATCATCGTGATCCCCCGAATGAACGTAGTCCATTATCAGATACTCAGTTTTCCATAAGTGGATTCAGTAGTAGGTCTGCAATGGATATGCCAGTTGAAGGAACAAAGAATGCCCCAAAGCTATTCAGAGGAGAGGCAGCAGAAGTGCACCCATTTCTACGCCACTTTGAAAAGCTGGCAGCTCTTCATCACCTGACCACAGCAGAAAAATGCGAATTTGTCACAGATTACTGCTCGCGAAGGGTCAGAGAGACGATTGAAGGATTTTCAAGTTACAGAGAAGGCAATTGGGATGAGTTACGATCTAATGTGATCATATACTTCAATGCAGATCTGGAGTCTAAGAGATTCAGACTTAAGGACCTCCAGGCATTTTCAGCCAATTTAGAAGAGAGTCAATTCATGAATTGAAAGATTGGAGACGATACCTTAGGAAATTCATCCGAATTGCAGGATGGCTCCGAGGTCAGGCAAAGCTTACTGAGGATGATTATGCATATTACCTGTGGATAGGATTACCTCCTTCATTCAGAAAAAGATTGGAAGTTAGGATCTTAGCTCTCCACCCTATGCATGATATGTCAGAACCATTCAGCCAGCTATGATTCAGCAAGCAGCTGAAGGATTGTTAGGCCCAGATCGTTTGACACAGAAAGACTTGGAACTGAGGATATCTTCAAGCATGATAGCAGGATAGAAGATTCAGATGATGAAGCAAGTGATGATGAAAGGATAGCCCCAGCTAGGAAGGCTAGGAGACAGCCAGCAAGAAAATCAAGAGTTAAGCCAAAGAAGGTATATGATGAAGTGACACAGATGATGATGAAGAGGTGACTCGGCCAATGGAGCCAGCACCTAAGTTGAAGAAGAGCATTGGAAGAGTCGTGAAGGAATCCCAAAAGAACAGAGGAATCAGAAATAGATAAGCTAGTTAAGCAAATGACTAAGCTGTCTGTAAACGATCCGCAATATGGGATTTTTTTCTTGAAGGCATCCAATATAAACCCATTGGTTACAAGATGCTTGCCTCTTCCCCATATTAATCAGGCAGCACCCTTTGGAAGACCAGCTCAGCCAGCAGGACCACCAAGATTTGAAAGACCAGATCCTAATCGGTTCTCACCTGGAAGATTCCCACCACCATCAGGACTAGGATGTTATGGATGTGGAGAGCAAGGACATATCATGGGAAATTGCCCAAAGATCCAGGATTTGATGTCCAAAGGACATCTCCTTAAGGATTACCGAGGACGATTTACTGATAAAAATGGAAACATTATTCAGCGAAATGGAGCAGAGAACTGGGTGCAAGCCATCAAGGATGCTGTGCCTCAGGTTCATTTTGTAACCTATGGGAAGGCTCTTGTAGAGTCAGAAGATGAATCAGATGCAGAGGTTATGGTTTTACCAGCTGAGAAGACTTCAAAGGAAGCTCGGACCTATCGAAAGCAGCCATATGAAAGTACTAGACCATCTCTTCCCAGTAAAGGAAAAGAGAAAGAGACTCCACCACATACTACTGCTTATAAGCCACAGCCATCAGCATCAAGTTCATATCCCCATTTCAAGGAACGTCCTTTCGAAGTCCAGCAAAGATCATTCAATCCTGATAATGATGCGGAAATGGTTGATGACCCAGCAATGGCTCGCATGCTTCGAAATCAGCCAGATAAGACTGTAGAAAAGAACCGAGGACCAAACAAGACATCAGCAATTAGCCAGGAAGTGGACGCATCAAATATTATGAATAGGATTCTGAATATTCCTTTCACAATATCAGTTGGAGAACTATTTGGAGTATCCAAGGAGGTGTCACAGCAATTGCAGAATGCCTTGAAGGTCAAGAAGATAGAACCAGGGACAGGACCAGCAGCACACTTGGTATCTGGATTTACAGCAGATTTAATCTCAGGAATAAATGAGACCCGATCACCTCTTATCCGGTTGACCATGGACTGCAATGAGAAGCCAGTGAACTTTATCATTGACACAGGATCCCAGTTGAATATAATCAGTGAAAGGATCTGGAAGTCTATTGTGCAAAGGCCCATGGACAAGTCCCGTGCTATTAGCATAAATGATGCAAATGGTGGCACAGGAGACTTACTAGGTCTTGTTAGTGATGTACCTCTGAAATTTGGACACATAAACACTAGGTTTAATGCATATGTGGCACCTAACCCTCCATTCGAAGGATTATTAGGTAGGCCATGGCAACGAGCCTTTGGTGTAGGGATACGTGAGAGGGATGAAGGAACTTTCCTTACCTTCAGAGGGCCTCCAGGACATCCTGATTCTGAAGTCTTTGTGTCATCACATGAAGACATAGGAAGTGCAGCCTCATTTGCAACTATTGTTGAGGAGAAAGCTCCAAAGCAACCCGAGACATTGTCCAGGATTGAGTCAGTAGCTGATAATGATGATAGTGACAAGAGCTCTGAGAAGAGTGTCAAGAGTGAAGAAGAGTACAGTTCAGATATAGAGGACTATACAGAGACAGATTCAGATGAAGAAAGTACAGATGCAGATGAAGAATCAGATAAGGAGAGTCTAGCCTCAGAATTCAGGAAGATTACAATAGGGAAGAAAGCCAATGGGCAGCTGAATCATATGTATCGCCGGCAAAGCCGAGAGATGGCCATGTATCAGTCTCTGTTAACCACCCAGATGGAGGACTTTAGAACAGACAAGACAAGAAAGATTGGAGCAAGTACCTTGATGGCAGACAATGGTGTAGAATTCATAAAGGATGAAATGGCAGATTATGGGGCTCAGACCTTTCTTATTCGGGATGCGCAATTCTTCTTCCGAGATGTTCATTGCAATGGACATGCCATTGTGCAATTATACCCGCACTCTAGAAAGAACATGGGGAAACTTGGTCGTTTACTTGGACGACCTGTTGATACTCATCTAATGATGTTAACTGCTGAAGGACTGAAACCTGACGTAGTTCCCCAAGTAGCTCAAGTCGGACCTACCTGTTATGATGGATTGACAATTGGACCATGGTCTCACCTTGATCCTATGATTGTACTTCACATGTATGCAGGACACACAGTTATTCCATTTGTAGTTGATACGGGATCACAAATCGACTGTGTAAATGCAAATGTATGGAAGTCAGCAAGAGGAACAAGTCGTGAAATAGGAAAAGGAGTTATCATTAGGGACATATCAGGAAATCCCCTTACCTGTATTGGAGCTTGGGATGTAACCCTGACCATAGGCCATGTTGATACTCAAGCAACCTTGTATATCATAGAAGGTTTAGCTGTACCAGGACTCCTTGGCCGACCATGGCAATGGAAGAATGAATTCAGCCTAAGTCACAAACCTGAAGGAGTGTTTGTAGGACTCCGAGACTATCATGGAATCAACACTTATGAGATATTGATTACAAGCCCAGGAATTCAGAGAGCTGTACTTGATCGGACTTTACGACTTTGTGCATTATTATCAGCAGAACAAAAAATAGAAAAATCAAATACCACAGAAGCCCAAAGGTTGGAACGGCAGTTATCAGATCTACTGAAACGAGATTCAGAAGAGATACCTGTTTATCGATGGGAAGCCACAGATGGTGCACAATTAGTAGGACCAACAGATCTCAATGACCCTGGATGCTGGGACGATGACTCTAATGATCCAGCAGAATCTGAAGATTTGAAGGAGTACACTGAATATGATAGATGGGTTGAAATGGAGAATCAACGATTATATCACAACATGCGAACAACCTACCAATTTCAAGTAGGACAAGCAGTAGATGATGTTGCTTTTCCAATAACCAACATTTCAGTGAAGAATGCTCGGACAATTCAGGAAGAGCCTAACTCTAACTTACCAAGTGTTAAAGAGCAGCAATATTTATTACAAGATGTCAAAATGACTGTTAATGGAAAACGACGTGAAGGTCATGCAGTTCTTCATATGGTATTCACCCAAGAAAACTTGCGAAAGTCTCAGAAAGATACTGTAGAAGCCAATACATCAGAAATCATTGTGGAAGACCCTAAACCAGATCAAAACAAGACACGGGATCAGGGTTCGCAAACTAATGATCAAGAATGTACCAATGATATTGATCCAATAGTATGCTCAGAAGAAGACCTATACGTCAAATGGAAACAGGAGCTAGGAACTAATGATTGGGATTTGGACAACCTTTAAAGGAGGAGTACCCAAGTCACCTGTGAAGAGAATGTAGGAATAGTCAGGATATCAGATCAAGATAAAGAAAGAAAACCCAGAAATAATTTGAAACAGGTTACCAGAAAGAGAATGCAAGCATTGATCAGACCGGATTCATATTGGATTGTGAAAAGTTACAAAAACAAGAAATAGCAGATATTTATAGATCCAGGATTTGTATACGAACTATTCTAGGTGCTAGCAGGGAACACACTCATCATCCTAGAATATCGAGGAATCAAGTTAGATAACTATAAAAAAAAAGAAGGCGAGAATAACTCACGGCAGTTGAACTGGGGGAGTGTCCGTATTCCACACTTGATGGTCACCACACCCACTCCCTGACCAATGATATGTTAGAAAAGAAGATGTTCAGAAAATAATTTAAAGAAGACTTACGTCGATAGTTTCAAAGCAACGATTTTTCCGGTCGAACGGTCCGTCTTCAAAGAAGTTAACAGACGAGTTGATCTGAAATGTAGATTAACATTAGCCATCGATCAAGATCGAAAATGATCGAAAGGAACTTACTTCGTAAGGCGGCATATGGATGTAGAGGTTCAAGAAGGGATGAACCAAAAGGAAATCCCACTGCCATTATATAGGCCAAGCCTTGACAGCACTTACCTCATAGAATTTGATGGATGCAGCAATGCTAACCGAGTCGTTAAGGTGGTAAACAAAGTTAATATTACCAGATCAGATTAGGAAATCAGGAACCAAGTAACAGGACAAGGAATTGGGTTTGATGTATATACCAGGGGCGCAACAGAATATTGATGATAGTACCCGATAGGGCAAGAATGTTTGCAGAACATACTTAGGACTACTCCGTGAATTTCGGACTCGGAAATGCAGGTTGCAGCATAAGCCATGAGAGCTATGGGCAATGCATACAGTCAATTCAGGTAGTCAGTATTGTGTCTGAACTCTTGAGAACCCAGTGGTAAACCAGGAAAGCGTCGAGGTCAATGTATATTCAAATTAAAATGGCACCCATTCACAGGAAAGAAAATTAGGAAATTAACTGGTAATGAAGATATTAACTTGGTCCACAAGACTTGTTAGCAAGGCTCAGAAAAGTAATTTCAGTTTACTTACCATGTATCGACTTGAGGTCAAATCAAGCTCACATTGTGCTGAACCATCCAGTAGTGATTAGAAGCTTAAATAATTGGCAGTTGGAAGAAAACCCAAAGTTATTAACGAACAGGATCCAATTGTAAAGCCACGAAATCTTACTTGATTGTCTTTGTTTTTGAATACAAATGTATGTATTCAAACAAAAAAGCAATCAGGCAAAGAGTCATGAATCAAGTCACGATTGAGAGTTTGTCGGAGTGCACTGTCAGCTCAGCTGATAAGGCCGCGAACTTCTTAGAATAGTATTTAGGAACAGATACCCAACAGGAAAATCTTGGTCATATTGGACACCGGATTGTATTATGATGTTAACCAGGATGCAAGATATAGACACAGGAAAGATCAATTACGTATAACAGGATGAACATTACTGGACTAGATTCGAGCCAGAATCATGTATAGTTCAGCATACACCATGAGAGCGTGGCAAGCATGAGCCAAATCACAAGTCAGAATGTAAAACGAGAAACAGGAAACTCAGGGACAGGCAAGCTAGGGCATCGAGGTCAATGCACATCAAATAAAATACAATCACAAAGGCAATAGACCCAGATGGAAATTTGGGATAAGCACGAAGATCATAGATTCATTTGGCTACATCATGCACGACCGAATTGTCGATGACGTGCAAGTTTAAACGGAAGTTTAAAAACTGCAAGCAAGCAAGATACAATTTGAATCAAGAATTGCGGATACATGTGCGGATAAGAAAACCGTAGCTACAGTAATAACGAGACTGTGGGGCGGTTCGAGATTGGGTCAAGAGACCATACAGCAAGATAAAGATTAATAATAAATTAGTATAATATGGAAAGTCTGACGGAGACGGAAGTTAGTAACGATAGAAGACAGTTATAACGAGAGAACGTACTAAAGACGGGGATGGCCGAACGCGACCGGGTCGCAACGAACGCGTTGAGGATGGCATCGATGGACGCAGACGAAGAGGTTGGCCTGTGAGGATAGCTGTTAGCAGACAGGCCGGACGAGAGACGAGTACCGTACATACCTAAGAACGGATCCGGCAGTCATGATTAGACTGCGGGGCGACGCATGGTCCCCGACGATCCACGGCGAGGAGCCGCGGATACGAGCGAGGGCTCGGAACGCGACGATGTGCCCAGTTGCATGGCCATTGGGCCAGAGAGAAGAGCATGCGGCGTGCGCGCGTAACAGCGCACGAGGCCCGCAGCGCGTGCTAAATGAGAGCGTACAGGACGAGATAATAAGAACATATGTATGTGGGAGGTAATAAGAGACGGACATACTGATAGATGTAGAGCTCAACGAGTGTACCATGCCCGAACCGGCCGGTAGGGTAATGCACGACGCTGAGAGGTCAGACGTCAGCATAGCCCGTACAGAGTGTAGAAGAAGGAAGAAACTCACCGAAAAGAGATTGAGTGCGACGTGCCCAACGGCTCCGAACGCGAAGCATGCAGTGCGGCGGACGCGCGCGCACCAGCACAACCGAACGTTCGAGCAGTCCGCGGTGTGGCCAGCACACGAGAGAGTCGAGTATGGAATGCCCGAGCAGCGTGAACGTTCACGCACTCGGAGGATATCCCGGCCTAATGAGATAAGAAAGTCAGCGGCAAGCATAGAATGATGAAGAGTACTTAGGAGAGTATTACGCTCACCGGGTACGGGGACGTACAAACCGTACAATGGGAGGAGAGACGTTGAGGAGTGCGCCCGCATAGTTGCGCGGTGCGCCGTCGCAGAGAAACCGTTTGAGCGCAGCGCAACCTGGTCAATAAGGATCAGCGACGAATGAACGGTTAACGGGAACGGCATACCGATGACTGGCCCGTTAGCTACCTGACGTCGAGGCTAGTGCGCTGAGAGGAACAGAATGTCAGCCAGTAAGAGAGAAATGGGATCGAAGGACGCGCCTACAAAGAATCGAGCTCATTGAGTATGGGAATTTGAAGACCGTACAGCGGAAGGAGCGGTCGAGAAGGTGCGCGCCTGCACAGCTGAGCAATGAGCCGGTGCGAGAGTTCGAAAAAGCGCACCATGCCCTGGTAAAGAAAGGCCAGCAGCATGCAAAGAAACCAAAGAATTAATGTCGGACTCACCAGAACAGCGAGGAACGCGGACGCTGCCCAGTGTCGGGGCCGCGCGGCGCGAACGTTGAGCGTACCCCCCGGCATGGTAGGTCCGCTGGATCAAGAGCCAGAGATGGAAATATGGAAGGAAAATGGAAGGGAACTTGATAAAAACCCGAGCCCGCCTGAATGGGTTTAGCGGAGAATCAGCGCGTTTTTATAGGCCGCAGATAAGGTACACGTGAGGACTTACCAAGCAGAAGACGAGTCAAGACGAGTCAGAAAGACTCACGAAGAGTCAGAAACCCAAAAATTTGGGGACATGGCCAAGCTTTCTGCTTGGTCAGCCAAAGAGACACTTTGGGGAGAAGAGACTTGAGCCAGAGAGATTGGAAACAATGTATAGGACTCACGGAAGTAGCCCACGCAGCGCTGCGCGGTGAAGAACGCGGCATCCGGTGCACATAGTGCTACTGAGCGTAGTGTGTGGAGCTGGAAGATTGGACACAATCGAGCCACAAGAGGGGGAGCCTAGATAGAAGATAAGCTGTCAGATAAGGAGAATAGGGATAGAGCCGCGGCACCAAAGAACGGCCGAGAATTGGTCAGATGAGGTGTGGGGTGAGACGGATGAGTCCAGCAGGAAGAAGGATCTGCAAAAAGGATAGGAAGTCAGACCACTTTCTCCCCAACAAATCTCAGCGCGTGACTCACCGCTGCCAAGGGATGAGTAAGCGCGACCATAGGAGTAAACCGAGGCCAGGAAATGAAAGTGTGGGGTAAACAAAGGAGGGCGACGAGGCCTCCGCGAGACGCTGAAGATCCGTAGGAATAGGAGTATCGGGAGATAGAGCATCACGGAAGCATCACAAGATAAGGCGGCCCCGATGAGGCACACCGAGAACGCGATCGACCTGCGTAGAATAGACCGAGTAAGAAAGAATATACAGTACAAGTGTACCGCGTAAGGACTGCTAAAGATCAGTGATAGAAACGTTCGTTATGTGAGTATAATAAATCCGGAAAGACTAGAAGGAAAAGGTATAAATACGAGGCAAAGGAGCGGACAAAATTTTGCACTCCCACTTACCATGACGAGTCCCTTCCTGTTCCGAGCAAGCACGCCGCCGACGCCCCACCTACGATGGGACCGAATCTATCAGTTCCACCAGCGGATGTACGGCTTACCTCTGCTGCACGCGACAAGCGACCCGGTCTTGACCGCGTCCGAACTGCACTACTGTCCGATGGGTATAGCCCCCTGGTCGAAGAACCCGCAGCGTCCGGATCCGACGGCCATGTTCCTCCTCAGGGACGCCTACATTCGGGACCCTAGCGGTGCGATCCATGGGGACGCCGTCATCATCTTCGATGGCACGGTTGACGAAGAACACCCGCGCAACCCAACGCCGAACGAAGAGAACATCCCGGACTACCCGCCTGACGATGCCGTTCCATCGGGCCCGCTCGTAGGATCCGTGATGGTGGACCGCGCCGTTCAAGTCGATCTGCCGCGCGATGACTATACGCCGCCGTACGCCCTGCGCTCGCCGATATACATACCGCGTTCGCCGTCCTGTACGCCTCCGACGACGACGGCCACTAGGTGTGCGTCCACGGTCAACGATCGGTACCGTTCGCTCGTCGAAGTCGCGGTGGCTGCCATAAAGATGCAGCGCACCAACGACGAGAAGGAGTTTGCCGAGTTGGATCTTGAGTATATGGAGACCGACCTGAGAGGAGACAGAGAGAGCGAGGAGATACCTGTGGAAGAGGAGGTGAGGTTGAACACATCGCAAGTTGACGGATGGTGTGTACTCACCGAATATCTGCGCGAGCAGCGTTCCATCGCAGGACGCGCATCCGAGGCCAGCAGCTCCCTTACTGATATTGAAAGTGTCCCGACGACGGACGAAGCAGCTCGCCGTCCCGAGCGTGAGACGTCCCCGGATCCGCGCAAAAGGCTCCGTGTCCGCGAGGATCCCCGAATTATAGGGAGACGCGCCGTACGTACCCTTTGTTCGGCCAGAGACGCAGACTAAAGAAACGTATACAATCAGCACTTGAAGAACAGAGCAAGAATCCGGTCGTCGGCATACCTTTGACCCGCGTAGCCGTCCTCGAAGAAGATGACCGTCGCACTCTTGAATCCGTCCTCAGCGTACCCGCGCCGAGTGGGAGATTGAGGACTGCCGGTTTGTGAGCGACGTTATCGCCGCCGTCACGCTCGCGCTCCATTCGATCGGCACAGGCGAAGGAGGCCGACCGAACATGACCGCTGGACGCGGAAGGAAGAGGTGCCCCGCTTGGAACGGCCGAGGGGTAGAAGATGAGCGCGAGGCGCAGCGAGTGTAGGAACCCGATGTCCGTTTACTAACGAATGAATATCTGAAGAAAGCCAGAACATGTCAGTATGCAAATATGTAGTTACAGACTCACCTGTATGCCGGGGGGCGAAAATACGAGCTAAATTCTTAGACGAAAACTCTGGATTATGTGTGAGCAGTAAAATCAGGATTGAGATCAACGAGCAAGCGCAGAAACACGCCGACGAGAGTGCCAGCGCAGGCCGTTAAGCACCCGGATAGGGCCTGGGAAGGAACTAATATGGCCAGCGCGCGAGAATGTCGAAGCAGGGCAAAGGGGACATTGAGAAGTTAGATAGGGCCCGAGAGAGAATCATCCGGCGCGCGAAGGCAGGCCAGGAACGAGCGCGCGAAAAGAATCCAGCAGGAAAGAAGGGAAGACGAGACAATAAGGAAACGAGCGCGAACC
This sequence comes from Grifola frondosa, assembly GCA_001683735.1. Lineage (NCBI taxonomy): Eukaryota > Fungi > Basidiomycota > Agaricomycetes > Polyporales > Grifolaceae > Grifola > Grifola frondosa. The sequence goes on from LUGG01000005.1 coordinate 1,826,720, forward strand.
AGATGCCAACACAGCAACGCGTCGCGCGTTGAAGTCACATGTTGCACTTGGAGAACAGGCGCGCGGGCAGCTCGGAGAGAGAGACGCCCGTAAGCGCTCAAGAGAGACGCGCCGCGTTGAGCGCGCCGCACAGTCACAGCGGTGACTTCGGTGTCACCTCGGCGAGTGACTGGCGCTAGTCACTTCCGCGCGCGCTAACCGCGCAATCAAGACTCAAGACAGTCAATACTGATTATCTAGAGTACCAGAGGTGGAAATTCTTGATATTAAGACCTTCCATAGGTCGAAATATCATGAGAGTTAATTGCTACAGAATTACAAGAGGTAATATCAAGTAATTGAAGCAAGAACAAGGTTAGAATCAGGAAGATTCAGACTTTCTCCTTGTTACAAACCATGCAAGAATTGTCAGGCCATTTTCTGGAGGACCTGGAACCCATCTAGTAGGACCTAGAACCTTGAGAGATGACTCAGAGAGAGCCTAGGCCCAGGATACTCCAAGCATATAAGAAGGAGATTTGCAGGACAAGAACTGAAGAACACCCTCTGAAATTTCACGAATGACACCCCAGTCTTTGGAGAAAAAGTTAGAGGATCCAGAATTCAGAAAGAAGTACATAGCAAGGTTACTGAAAGAAATGGAAAAGAAAGAAAAACAGAAAGCTTATAGAGAAAGAAAACAGGCTTCCCAAGCACGTACCAGGAAACAGACTATGGAAGATATAGCTCGAAAATGTAGACATAATAAGCAAAAGGCAAATAAGGAAAAACAACGGAAAACATTCCAAACAGAAGTTGTCTCTACTACAGCCTTTTCAGTTCGATCCACATTCACTATCTAAATTCTATCAACTTGAATCAAGCTTATTACGAAAGGCACAATCATGGATTACTCTCTATATGAACATCCGCTATCTGAATCGTTCACAAGTGAAGAGATAGAGGCCGAAGGACAGGAGGGAGAGAGAGATGAAGAGGTAAACAAGGATGAGGAAGAAGAATTGGAAGATGGGCTGTATGCGCCACCTCCTAAACCTATAGACCCAAGTCCAAAAGGCAAAAGGGCGTGGCAGAAAAAAGAAGGAAGCCGAAGAAAACCATTAGGGAAACTGAAGGCAAGAGACAAGGAGTCATTGCGAGTAATTATGTTGAAGAAGACTATGGCCAAGAAACTCAGGATGGATAAATGGCCGAAAACAGATGGGACCACCAGTAGCACATCAGGATAATCGTCCGTAACTGACGTTAAACTAGACATATCTGGATCATAGTTTGGTGTATTCCCACCCCCAGTTTTCAGAGCCCCATTTATTGTTATCTCAACCAGCCAACACTCAGTGAAGTCGTGAAGCAAGCCAAGGATACTAAAATGAGTTGTATACCATCCATTAGTATCTCGCTTCCCGCAAACAGCGTAAAGTCACAGAATTACCTAGCAGAACACAGAATGACACAATCAATGGATTGTGCGAGCAATGCAGTATATGTATATAAGCCAGTGGACCGAAGGGTGAAACCAGTCCCCGGTGTCTTTCCAGAAGATGCACGTGTAAAACGATGCTTCCCGGAGAACCCGCTAGACTCATTATCACAGCTACCTTTTAACCCACCAGACTTTGTACCCACAAAGAGACTGACTACAGAACGATTAGAGCAGATAAAGATAAATGAAGAAGGATTTCTATGGCCTGAAGAAGAAAAATTATTTAAGCATATAATTCAGATAAATGAAAGAGTTCTAGCCTTTGATGAAACTGAACGAGGAACATTTCGAGAAGATTACTTTTCCCCTTATATAATTCCGGTAATACCACATGTACCATGGGTTGATAAGAATATCCCCATAGCACCAGGGATCCGAGATAAGGTGGTTAACTTATTACGAGAAAAGATTGAAGCAGGAGTGTACGAGCGATGTCAATCATCTTATAGATCAAAATGGTTTTGTGTGTTGAAGAAAAATGGCAATTTAAGAATTGTCCATGATCTTCAACCACTTAATGCAATCACAATTCGAGATGCAGGTGTGCCCCCGATACTGGATGCATTTGTGGAACCATTTGCAGGAAGACAGTGTTATTCAGTGTTTGACTTATTCTGGGCCTTTGATGCCAGAAAAGTCGATATTACCAGCAGAGATATGACAGCATTTCTTTCACCACTTGGACTGTTACGAATTACATCAATGCCAATGGGCTTCACAAATTCTCCAGCAGAATTTCAAGCATGTATGACATTTGTATTACAAGAGGAAATTCCGCATATAGCAAATGTGTTTATTGATGACTTACCCATCAAAGGTCCTAACACAATATATCCGGATAAAGAAGGAAATCCAGAAGTTCTATCACAAAATCCTGGTATTCGAAGATTCATATGGGAACATGCGCTAGATGTTCATAGGATAATGCATAGAGTTGGTCAAGCTGGACTTACATTTTCTGGACCCAAGTCCCAAATTTGTAAGCCACAAGTAGTAATTGTTGGACAGAAATGTACACCGGAAGGAAGAATGCCAGAAGATGATAAAGTATGCAAGATACAGAACTGGCCCACTCCTCGCTCAATTAAGGAAGTCAGAGGATTCATGGGATTATGTGGAACAGTTCGAATTTGGATAGAGAATTATTCTGAACAAATTCGGCCAATGAAAGAATTAACTTTTAAAGGAGCCGAATTTTCATGGGATTTACGTAGGCAAGCATCTTTCGATACTCTTAAAGAATTGATATCATCAGCACCTGCCCTTCGTCCAATTAACTATCAGTCAGAGAATCCAATTATCTTATCAGTAGACTCTAGCAAGTATGCTGTTGGATTTATTCTCTCACAAATTGATAATGATGGAAAGAAGAGGCCAGCTCGATATGGTTCTTTACCAATGAAGGAAACAGAGTCAAATTACAGTCAGCCAAAGTTAGAGCTTTATGGTTTATATAGGGCATTGAGGCATTTCAGACTATACTTGGTAGGTGTGAAGAACCTCCATGTTGAAGTCGATGCAAAATACATCAAAGGAATGCTAAATGAACCCGACTTGCAGCCTAATGCGACCATTAACCGTTGGATTCAGGGAATCCTTCTGTTTGACTTTAAATTGATTCACGTGCCAGCAGCACAACATAAGGGACCAGATGCCTTATCACGAAGAGCACTAGGAGAAGGAGAAATAATCGAAGGAGACGATGATGAATGGTTAGACAATATTGCTTTGTTTGTCAGGCTTTTGCAACCAGAACAGGGTAAGAAAACCTATGGACCATTTCCAGAGACAATTGAACCAGACACAAGAGTGTTTATTTCAACTACAACATCTCAGGATATTTCTCTTCGACAAATCAGAGATTTCTTGGCTACTCTGGAAATGCCTAGCTTTCCCAACCCAGCTGCAAAATTGCGATTTGCTAGAAGATGCAAGCATTATTTCGTGAAAGAGAATATGATGTTCAGGAGACAGAAGAATGGAATACCCACACGTGTAGTGTTAGAAGCCAATGAGAGAATTGCAATTCTCAAGCAAGCACATGATGAACTAGGACACCGAGGAGAGTATGCTACCTTTGAAACTGTACGATTACGCTTCTTTTGGCCATTTTATCGGGCAGATGTGCATCACCATGTGCAATCATGTAAAGAATGCCAAATGCGAAGCATTCGGAAGGTAGCAATCCCTCTTCGAATCTCCGCACCAGCCACCTTATTTACCAAAGTCTATATGGACATAATGTTTATGCCCACAGCTGGTAAAAAGACATGTATAGTGGCTTGTCGAGATGACTTGTCAGGGTAACAGAAGCACGAGCCTTGAATAGTACATCCTCAGAATCAGTAGCAAAGTTTTTCTGGGAACAGATAGTCTGTAGATATGGGCCACAGGTCAAGTTACCACAGATAATGGACCTGAGACCAAAGGGGCATTTGAGAAATTAGTTCTCAAATATGGTATTCCTCATGTACGAATATCTGCCTATAATTCTCGAGCTAATGGAGTAGTTGAACGAGGACATTTCATTCTGAGGGAAGCATTGGTTAAAGCCTGTGAAGGAAGAATATCCCAATGGCCAGATCTCTTGTCACATGCTTTATTTGCAGATCGTGTTACCACAAGACGAGCCACAGGATTCAGTCCTTACTATCTATTACATGGAGTCCATCCAGTATTTCCAATGGATTTGCGAGAAGCCACCTTTCTGGTAGAAGGATTTCATAAAGACATGTCTCATTCAGACCTTCTAGCCTTGCGAATACGGCAACTAGAACGTAGACCAGAAGATATAGCCCGAGCTGCAAAAGCTCTAGCCAAATCACGGTTGACTTCCAAGGAGCAATTTGAAAAGAAATTTGCTCACCGATTATTTCGAGAATCATATTCACCAGGAGACCTAGTTCTTAAGCGAAACTCAGCTATTGAGCAAGAAATGAATAGAAAACATAAACCAAGATATCTAGGACCATATGAGGTTGTAAGAAGAACACGAGGAGGAGCATATGTCTTGAAGGAGCTAAATGGAGATATATTAGAGAGAATGTAGCTGCATTCAGGCTTCTGCAATACCATCCATCAGACGATGACCTGGAAAGTTTGGCAGATGAGCCAGAATTTATGCAGTACCCGATAATGCAGGAGATAGAACAGGAAGATATGGAAACATGGAATGATAATGAGCAAATTATGTCTATAGATAATGAACCAGACTTGAATGAGATCGGGAACCAGTCAGTCAGCGAACCAGAAGTCATAGATAGAAAGGGAGAAGTTAAGAAAGAAAATTTACGACTGGGGACAGTCGAGTAACTGTGGGGCGGATGTCACGCACCAAATGTGTTTGGTACCTGGACATGGCAAAATAACATCAATTTTGCACATTCTGTCATCAGTAAATGATATGGCATGGGACATCAAATCGGGAATATGGTCACGTGCTTATACTCATAAATAAAGCATAATTCTGTTCGGCTATTTCCAGGCATTCTTGTTCCCGTCCATCACCATCATGCAGGCAATTTTGTACCCTTGTGATACTCAGGTTCCTTACTATCGGGTGCATCGACAGACTCATAAACATATCCTCATCCTCGATCCAGTCCAGGATCATCTTATCCCAATCTATTTTTCTGGTCCCCTTCGTCTTTTGGGACCCAACATCGAGTTTACAGGACGAATCACCCGCATCCTTCAATTTCAGGAGACTCGAGTCATTGTTGCTGTGGAGCATTACACAGGCACCCAGGAAGTTGCAGTGGGCATTCCCTATTCCATTCTAGCCATGTTTGAATGGTTGGATGCATGGATCATTTGGAACATTGCTCATCGCAGAGGAATGTTGAAGCCGAACAGCGATATAGTCGAATTGCCGAAGAACATGCTGCAAGCAGGAGATGCGAGACTGATGGATGACTTTCTACTGATCTATGAGGGACATGGATGGCAGAATTAGGTCACATGACAATGTATCCATTTTCCCACCAATCAGCACTCAGCTCACATTATTTCAAGTCAAAATATGCATTTTTTGTTAATGACATTACATAAGAATGATTATAAGAAGGACCTACATGACTTGAGAAGTTACAATGGAAGGACCTAGACAAGGCCCAGACCAGTCTACATGTTCTAGCTAAGTCCAGAATGGCCTAGCCCTTGTCAGAAACTCAATACGACCTAGGCTTGTCAAAAGACACCCTTAAATTTGGAGTGTTATCAGTTGTAACCCCATTTTGCAAGCCCGGACAGGTCCAGATCAATCACATGACCACCTGGATCATGAGCCCAGACCATCTAGACAAGGCCTAGATGTGGAGATAAGGAGAAAAGTAGGAGATATAAATAGAATTGAAAGATTTAGTGTAGAAATAAGCTTAGTTAGGAAAACTTTGTACTGAATTCGTAGTTTTGATACTTTTGTAACATAGTTTAGAATGTTCCATGACTAAGACATGATCAGATGACCTCAGATGAACTCTGATTTGTCAGCACTAATTCAGAAAAGCCAAGTCAGGACCAATCAGGATTGACCTGGATAATCATGATCAGTCGTGATTAGTCAGGATTTGAGGTGGATTAGTAAGGCAACCCAGAAATGAGTCAGGGGGAGTCAGAGTGAGTCATTTCCATGGAATGTTCTGGAATTTCCTCAGGGTATAAAAGCAGGCCAAACTGCCCCCTGAGAGCAATATAGTTTTTATCCACTTTCACCCCAGACATCTGTGTGCCCTCTCCTTCTTTGTGAATTTCACCTTGGATTGTCACCTGACCAGACTGAGCTCTGGTAGTACAAGTCCAAGAAGAGTATCTCAAGGACCCTACAAGGAAAGTAGGATAGGTTGAGTACTCTGCAGTAGAATATTCTCAGTAGCAAGACAGCAGATTGCGGCGTAAGGAAAGTGCAAGTTTAAGTTCGAGACAAGAAGTTTCTTGGGCTGTTTGACTGTTCAGACAAGTGCTCTGAAAGTACAGACCCAGGCAGGAAGACTCAAGGACCCTACAGGACAGTAGGCTAGGTTGAGCACTCTCACAAGACCAGGAATTGAAGTCGCAAGTGTTAGCAAGTAATATCCCTGACATTCATTTGGAATCTACGTACCTGAATCTTATATATTTAATAAATCTCGGATTTCCGGACTCGGCTGAGCCTCTGACCGGAAAAGTAGGAAAACCCGTCACGCTTGGTGCACATTGAAGTATTGAAGGCTTTTAAATTTCTTGCTGCTTATAATTCAGTTTTACTGAACCCCTTGCTTGAAAAATAAATCCTTTTGTGAACAAATTCTTGTGTTAGAAATTTATTCTCAGACAGGAACTCTCACGTACGTCAATAACCCCTTACACCGTCAACTGGACGAGTTCTTGGATGAGAACCTCCGAAAGGGGTATATCCGTCCGTCCAAAAGCCCTGTCGGTGCTGCATCTTCTTCGTAAAGAAAAAAGATGGATCTCTTTGACTCGTCCAGGACTATCGAAAGTTGAACGCAGTCAGATCAAGAACCGCTACCCACTTCCTCGTATCAGCTCCTTGATTGACCAACTGAAGGGCGCCAAATACTTTACCAAGTTGGACCTACGTTGGGGTACAACAACGTACGGATCAAGGATGGTGATCAATGGAAAGCGGCTTTTAGGACGCACCGAGGTCTATTCGAGCCAACCGTCATGTTTTTCGGTCTTCATGGTTCTCCAGGCACTTTTCAAGCGATGATGAACGAGATTCAAAAGATCTCATTCTCGAAGGACATGTGTGGTCTATCTTGATGACATCCTTATTTCACACCGACCTTCGTACTCACCGACGTATTACACCGAGGTACTTAAACGCCTGCGAGATAGAGACTTGTTTTAAACCGGAAAATGCTTGTCGAAGAGCTGTTATCGACTATCTCGGAATGATCATTTCACAGAACTCCGTCTCGATGGATCCGAAAAAAGTCGAAGGAGTTCTCGATTGGCCAGCGCCCAAAACCGTTAAGGAAGTACAAGCCTTTCTAGGTTTCGCGAATTTCTACCGACGCTTCATTCAAAGCTTTGCAGACGTTTCCAAACCATTGAACGTTCTAACTCGAAAAGGCTTCAAATGGCAATGGGGACAGGAACAGCAATATGCCTTCGAAACCCTAAAACGCGCATTTACCTCAGCGCCCATCCTTAAACTCCCCGATCTAGACCAGCCGTTCAGATTGGAGACGGACGCTTCGGACTTTGCTACAGGTGCTGTTTTGGAGCAACGAGATGGGGAAGGAGCTTGGCACCCGGTCGCCTTTTATTCCAAAGGGCTTAACGAACACGAACGCAACTATGAGATTTACGACAAGGAGTTGCTCGCAATTATTCGCGCCCTAGAAGAATATCGACACTACCTCGAAGGAGGTCCTCACCCTGTTGAGATCTGGTCGGACCACAAGAACCTAGAATATTTCCGTAAGGCCCAAGACCTCACACGCAGACAAGCTCGCTGGTCACTTTATCTTACCCGGTTCAACTTCACGATTCATCATCGTCCGGGAAAGACTATGCAACGAGCTGATCCACTATCGCGTAGGACCGACCATGAAGAGGGGTCGCCTCGGATAACAGAGACAAGGTCGTGCTAAAGGCAGAGTATTTCCAAGCCCGTGCGATCTGGCCTGGTCATGCGTCTATCGTTCCTGACCAATCCCTACTCGACCGCATTCGCGAAGCTCTCACACACGATGAAATCGCAACTGAGCCGATTCAAAAAGCGATGGCTCATGGGCCCCGTGAACTCGCTGCCGGTCTACAAGACTGGAACGTGGACGACGGTCTATTGCTACATCGAGGAAAGGTCTACGTTCCGAAGGACGACGCTATTCACAAGGAAATCGTTCAGCTACACCATGATCATCCTACGCTGGTCATCCAGGACGCTGGAAGACGTACGAACTAGTCAGCCGTAACTATTGGTGGCCGGGGCTCTCAGTGTATGTCCGGAACTATGTTGACGGCTGTGATGCTTGTCAACGTAACAAAACATTTCCTCGACAACCGTACGGTCCCCTCCAGCCCAACGAAATTCTGGACCAACCCTGGGACATTACGACGGTCGACTTGATCACGGGCCTACCAGAAAGCAGTGAACACGATGCAATTATGGTGGTCGCCGATCGAATGACGAAACGAGCACGGTTCTTCCCCGTTCATGGTACGATCGACGCTCAAGAAGTCGCCGAGATATATTATCGAGAAATATGGTCACCACATGGATTGCCGAAGAAGATCATCTCGGACCGCGGAACTCAGTTCGCGTCGCGAGTATTTCAAGAGCTGTGCAAAATTCTTGAGATAACCTCCGCCATGTCCACTGCTTACCACCCAAAACCGACGGTCAAACGGAACGGATAAACCAGGAACTCGAACAGTATTTACGCATTTACTGCAACTTCCACCAAGACGATTGGCACGATAAACTTATCGAAGCGGAATTCGCATACAATAACCAAGCTCATGAGTCACCCAAGGTTTCTCCATTCTATGCAGATTTGGGACGTCATCCACGGGCAATGCCAGATCTTGTTACAGCGGTACGACACCCAGACTTGGACACCTTGATGCGCGAACGTGAAGCTGCCCGAAAGGAATCGCAAGCAGCGCTGCAGCTCGCAGCAGACCGCATGAAACGCTATTACGATCGACACGTACAAGACACTCCCCAGTTCAAAGTTAGCGATTTAGTCTGGCTGGATGCTCGTAACATTCGTACAGAGCAACCAAGCAAAAAGCTGAGCGCGAAACGTCATGGACCGTTCGAAATTCTCGAACAAGTCTCGCCGCTTAACTTCAAGCTTAAACTTCCCCGAACCTGGCGCATCCACCCGGTCTTTCATGCTTCATTGTTGTCGACCCACAAAACAGATCAAATTCCAGGCAGGAAGCCGACAAAACCGCCTGCGGTCATCATCGAAGGAGAACCCGAGTACGAAGTTGAAAAGGTTCTCGATTCGCGGATGTTCCGTAACCGTCTTCAATACCTCGTGAAATGGGTAGGATACCCTGAGTCTGAAAACTCATGGGAACCCCGCTCCAATCTTGACAATGCCGCCAATCTCGTCGCTGATTTCCATCGTACACACCCCTCTGCTCCACGACAAATCAGCCAAGTATTGATGAACAACATGCATTTTCAACCGTTAATCAACTATACTGTCGTCGATAAACCGTCAGGGATTTGGACACGAGGCAAAATCGTCGGTTACGAAGCTCGTCCGGAGAAACTCGCCTGAAGAGGGGGTAATGTAACAAATTTCCTGATTTGGACATAGACGCCCAGTAGGCGCTGGGACGCGTCGCGTTGATCACTTGCAAGATCAGGTGACGGTTGAAGGAACGAGTGTCATATTGATGACACTGATTGGTGAGCGGATGAGTAAGGCAATATGGTGGGATAGTGGCCATACGTACGCAAATGGACTTTGTTATTTAAGTTTGAGTTTGCTACCTGGAACGTCAGCTCGTTCAACTTCGTTGAACAATTGCTTTCATTGCCAGGTAAGCAACTTGTATATTAGTTGTACTTTAATACTAACTTCGTTGAACAATTGCTTTCATTGCCAGCTTTCGCCCAAACGAAACCATTCGTACGAATCTCAACACCGGGAGTAAGCGTACTCTGCCGTGGTTTTGGTGATTCGTTACAAGCATGAGCGTCTTGGGCCGCCATTGCTGGTGTCACTGTGCGGCTCCTGTTCTTCCGACCAGCGGCGGCAGGCCTTTCGGCAGAAGCGACACCGGGATCTGCTACTGTCAGATCGAGACCTTCGACTCTGACGCTAGACTGAGCTTCATGGCGATTATCAGTAGCAGCAGTGGAGGCTGCATGAGCTGTCGTACTTGAAGGCTCTGTAATGTCTTCGATATTTACCAGGATAGGGTTCGAATTATAATGTAACTCACGATGATTTGGGTCAGGATGATCGCAGCACATGATTGCCGTCTGCATCATTTGTGTCCTCCAAGTCGAGCAACCGCATGATGTCGGCGACATCAGTGCTGTTGCTGTGGGAATCTGCTACCACCGCCGCAATGTTCTCCAACGGTTCGTCGGAAAAAACAAACTTGTCATACAAGTTGAACAGGTCCTTGATAGATTTGGTGTGAGCCTTCCGGGTCAGAATCTCCTTGTAAGCATTGAAGTCGGCCTGGTAGTTGATGTGAGACTTCGATCCGACTTGTTTGAGTTCAGTATCAGGAGATACCAGAAAGCGTGCCTGACCAAATGGTTATTGTGTCAAGCGGTCGAAGCATGAGGCTGTTGAGTACACGTACCATGATAGCGGCAAAAGCGACAGCGCCAGGAGTGACTCGCGTGATGCCCCACAGTTGCACGTTCGTCCTGGGCTTTGCTTTGCTTTTGCTTGACAATGAGCTGGGTCCAAAGAATACCACCTTGAGAATCTGACAACGGTGTCAAGCTTGTGATTATAGAATCTGAGGAATGCTAAAAGCACACCTTAGGTAGTGGTGCGTACAAAAACAAGTTTTTAATATCAACAACCAAATCAGAATAGAGTATGGGTGGGAAAACAGGGTATGTTGGATCTTCCGGATTCAATTTGAGAAGTGCTTGAAGCTGTGGGATGTCTGCGCGATTGTGCTCCATTTCGAACCACTTCGGATTGAGGTCAAAAATCATCCCTGCGCAGCCACGCAAGCGGTTTACATGCGAGGAGCACATGTTGTTGAGGCTTCGTCGAAACTAGGTCGAGATTAAACGAGAAAACTGACGAGGTGAAAAGTTACTTACCAATGTTCCGAAGTGACTATGGTTAGCCATCATTTCATGAAGATGGTCCGGAACAATGGCATAGAGATCTGCAACTATACCTTCTTTTGTTGATAGCGCAGTCCGATAATGATCGCGATTGTCGGGTAAAACATTAGGACAAGGTTTCTTGAACACATCTGGAGGTACCCAAAGCTCTTGTGTTGTCCCGAAACACCGTCCGAGCTTCTCAATCTCATCATCATGTACCGCAATCTCACCGGGAACATCTTTCTTGTGATGCCGTCCCTTCGTAGTGCTATTGAGCAGTGAGTGGTGTTCTGTTTTCAGCTCTCGAAGCTCAGTTTGCAATTGTCCAATTTGGAGCTGAGCTTGTTTGAGAGCCTATGAATAATATATTGAGTCACTGTGGCACAAAAGAAATAACACACAGTTAGAAAACTCACATCCTCATAGTCCTCTTTTGTGGCACCATCACCGGGAATAGATATTACAATATCTTCATCTTCACTGCCGAAGAATTCCTCTCTATCACCTGAACCAGCAGCAGCTCCTAACATTTTTGCTACGAGAAAGATTAAGGATAAAGAACAACCTCTGAAGCATAACCAAGTAAGATCCAACACGAAATTGAACACCAACGAGATCACATGATTATTGTACAGCCGAATAACTACTGCCCAAACATCTTCATATGAAGAAACATGTCCGTGTCCACAACATCCATAACTAAGAATTCTCCATCCTTTTCAGAATCTTCAATAAGTAATGCCCCTCGTATGATAGAATGAACCGACATGAATTCGGGTTTGGCTCGGGGTTTGGCTCAAACCCGATAAAATCCTAAATGCTTGTCCTTTCGCCGAAGTATGCCTGTTGGTGCATCAAGTGGTTGAATAAGAGCAAGAGGATATTCTGTATCATGCAAGTGACACTTGAAGACAAACAGTAACCTCCCAAATATGTTACGAGTGGCTGTATGCAGAAGCACACAGTCGTAGCGTGGTTTGTCGCCGAATTTTGGCGTGCAGCGCAAATAGTCGCAGGTTTTCTCTCCAGTCCACCATGGATTCATAATAAACTTTGAGGAACCGATATTCAGTAATTATCTGAGTGCAATTATGTTAATTAAGTGGAATATAAATATATGTCAGCAGAAACTCACCATATCATCTGGATGAAATTTTAAGAACTTGCCATCAGGAAGGGAAACAATTGGAGTTAAATATTCTGTAAGATGTTTCCGAAAGTCCTTGAATGCCACATCATGCATGTGAACCTCTTCCAGAGTATGAAAACTGCACAGATGCTGTTTTGAACCCAATGAGATATGATCTGTTCTTGAATGTTCATCCTCCATCTCTTCAGAATCTTGATGAGCTGCTAGTTGAGCATTATCATACTCATCAATGTGCTCACGAATAAACACAGAGATGAGAGAATAATGATCTGCCTTGAGAATCTAATTTTATTGTATTAAATAATTGATCTGGATAATCCAATAAACACTCACCTGCTCAGCAACATTTTTTTTGTTTGTGCGAAAAAGATAGGACTTTTTCAAGGGACCATGCATTTTTTCATTAGGCTTGGTGTTGTAATTGCGTGTAACACCCTTCGCCTGAATGTCATCAAATGCATGCTGATGTGTATGCATTTTTGGGAAGTTCCAGTTCTTGTTTAGCTCTGAATCATCAGGTATTTTGGATGAATATTCCTTCAATTTAAATATCAGCATATATTAAATAGAATCTGAATATTTGATACCTGAATAAGTGATGAGAACTCCAGCTGTACTTGTCTTCCTGCTGCAAGTGTTTCACTTGTGTGAACCTCCAAAGCCAGATATGTGTCCAACTCCAAGTATTTGCGCATGCAGCGAAGCAAAAGATAACCAAGAGAATCAACAGAATCAGTGAGAACATTATGCATTGTGAACAGTATAATCTAAGATAATGCATTATAAGCTATATGCATATATTTCAATTTTCAGTGATTTACCTTTGACATGTCTGCAAATTTTGAACCATCATTGAATGAGATATTCATAATCGCATCAAAGTGATTCAGGTTGCGCCATGATGGAATATGTTTGACACTACAAATGAATTTAGAATATTTCAAATAATATCTAAAGCAACTTACTGCTGTTCAATTTGTGCAATAACATCTCGCCGAGTGCTCGCACTTAATGCTCCAACATGTTTTTTGATTTGAGGCCATAAATGGTGTCCAAATAGTCCACCATGAAAGGCATGCAATCGATCGAAGGAGAGAGCACGATAAGGATCGGAGTTTTTGACACATGCAAATGCATTCTATGAAATTTTTAGTAAAGTTGACTAACATCAAAACAATGGACAGACCTCTATATTATGCAAACCATATGACTTTAGCAGCTCTTCTTTTTCTACATTAGTTTGCATCATTTGTGCTTGTTTCAGAATACTCTGAGTATCTGACAATGTGCGCAATGGATAGTGCTTCGACAAATCAGAAAGAACATCTGCAGGAATAAGACAGATAGGACATGGAAATAATCCTCTTATTCCACGTATAAGCGACATCACAGACCTGACCAAAGTCTTGATTAGTATCTTGTCATAAAATTGCTTGTTTGATACTTACTGTTCTTCATAGTCTGCTGATAAAATTAAAATGAAGGGAAACAAATGACGGTCAATAGTATCACCACATTTGAACCAATATCCAGTGGCGGAATGTTTGCTGATAGAGTCCAGAATGATAAGGAAGGATTTATGCCATACGACATGTTTGAACTGAACAAATTCTGCTTTTCCGGATTCACCAGCATCTTCAGGCACCTATGAAAAAAACAAATTAGTATTTAGACTTAGAGAATAAGAGACCACCAACTATTGGAAGCCACCCAACAACACGCTGTCGTATTCTTCCGGCGATCGGTATGAAACAACACACTTTTCACCAAACAACCAAAAGGCTATCTGACTAGAGTAATATTTTGTTTTATAGTCGAGGGGTTATTTCCCGGATAGGACGGGTGCACCGAGCGTAACGGGGTTTCCTACTTTTCCGGATAGAGGCTCAGTCGAGTCCGGTTGCGCGAAGATACGCTATATCACAGGAGACTCTGAAGATGCTCTGTGAAGTATCCTACGGTACTTGGTTACTTGCAGTATACCTGTGGGGAACAAGAAAAAGACTAGGCTAGACTCAAATAGTCTGCCTCGTTAGTATGCTTCTAACTTCTTTTCAAAGTTACTGCCTTCTTGCAGTACTTTGACTTCAATACTGATTCCGCTTGCTGATTAGGAATGCTCCTGGACTTCTTTCCAGAGACTTATACTCCGTAATCACTTACAAGACGGACTTCCCAAACCCAATACAAACAACCAATTTCTCAAACTGACGGTGCGTACCTGATGTCCTTTATGACAGGATTGCCTCCACTGTCCTAACAAAAGTCTACCAATCTTCCTACTAACCTTGTGCTTCCAGAATCTCTTGCCTGGACAGTTGACAATTTAGGGAAGTGATATGCCCCTTTTGTGACAGGATTACTTCACTGTCCTAATAAAGGTCCAATATTTCCTGCCTGAACTTGTGCTTCCAGAATCTCTTGCCTGGACAGTTGACAATTCAGGGAATACTTTACAAACAGGTAAGCCTAGACCACACACTCAAGTGGGCCTCAAAGTTAGAGAAAGAAATTCTGATTCAAAGCTAAGGTTGGCTGAGGAACGAGAGCTTTGGGGGGGGGATCCAAGAGATAAAGAAAAAGGATGGATGATCAAAAGATGGATGGATCAAAAGATGGATGATGGGGCCCCTCGTTCACTCCAGCTTATATACTCTACAGAATGTTTCTGGAAAGTTCTATTCTATGGCTGACTAATGCTCCTTCTGCTTACCAATCCACTCCAAATGCTTACCAATCCACCAAGTTTTCTGCTGACGAATTGCATTTGGAAGTTGCTGGAAGCTTCCTTGACCTGCTAGCACATTCTACACAGGTCTCTCTCCTTCTGGAGAATTCTCCCAGGTTCCATGAGTTCCTAGGGTGTTCTTCATGATTCTATGATACTCTGGAGTCTACTGAAATATTCTAGCAGATTCTCCAGGTTTCTGTATTCTTCCAGGACAATCTGGAAGGGGAATTTTCGATTAAAGTCTTCTTTCAAGACTATAATCTTCTGGGAAATTCCAGGACCTTCTGTCCTTCCAGGATATTCCAGGATATTCATCAGCAAGGGGCCACAAGTCTGCTCAACTAAGCAGAAATGACCACAGTACGTCTTTGCTGACACAATTCTGATTACAAGAGGTGAACTGAGCGAAGTGCAATATGTGATGGGAGATGAATGTGACGGATAAGGAAAGGGAAGAAAGGGGATAAGCCGTGATGTATTATGACCTTGACCTTCTTGACTGTCCCTAGACTCCCTGCAACTGCTGCTGCCACAATCGAATGTCTCCTGGGAAAATGACCGTGTGTGATCGGAATGCAACATAGTCATTATCCGGCTTCAATGCTCCTGTCATCCAGTGCGCTGTCTGGGCTGCCCAATTCCATGCTATCGTTCCATTCCCTGCATGCTTTCACGTGTGTGGGTAGTGCAGACACTGGTCAATGAAATTGCCATGTCCGAGTACCAATCCAGATTGGTGCACGACAACGCCCACCTCCAATTCCCTCACCATTTCGAATATCTGCTGGCAGGTTTCCACAACGTGCCATGACAGGATATCCTTTCTGAGTGCCAAATGATGATAATTTGGTCTTATCTGCATAAATGATAATGGACAGTGGCTTCCCATCAGGGGGCAAAGAGGACTATACAAATGGTCATCAATTGATTAGTAGTATATTCAATATCAAAGTTATAATATAGGACACCATACTTGAATTTCCCAAACCCGATCAGCAGTCCACGGTTCATGAATAAACCTTACAAAATCTGTGCCATTGTATTTGAAGAGCCTCTGAGCATCCCATGTGAAATGAGGTGCTAAAGATGGTTCACGGATTAAATCAGACAACCAGTCCCATATAGATCGAGTATGAACATCAAATTCTTGCTCCGTGTTCTTGTATGGAACAGTAAAGGATGTCTTTTCAAACTACGAAAACAAAGATTAGGCAATGTGAAATCTGACTCAAACAGCTTACAAGCCGTACCGGTGTCATTTTGTGCTTTGCCAACTCCCATGTCTTTTGTAATTCAGCATGATTCGATAGCGTAAATGAGTCTTGACCACTAGCACATTTGTGAAAGAGTCGGATGAGGGCATCGGTTTGTTTTTGATTCAAGGCAGCTTCCTGTGCAATCTCTCCAAATTCGTAGTCCAACCGTGTACGAAATGGCTGCCAGGGATCTTCCCGCACTTGGGGCAATGCAAAGCTTGTAGTGTTTTGATGCCCGTATTCATCAAACCGACAAATCTCAGTCGGATGTTTGCTGCTAGGGTGATACTCGGTTTTGATATCATCTAGCTGAGGAACCCGGCCCGAATCATCCTCGAGTTCCGTTGTCGAACGGCTCGGAGATTGTGCTATACAAGTAAAAATTGACTACATGATAGGTGGTACAAAAAGAATTGCCATACGGGCACTGAGGTTACTCGTATCAAAGTCCGAAGCTCGTGTTTCAGTTGCGGAGCTCACAACAGAAAAAGTTCCTGCGGTCAATATGTATAAGCATTATCAACATTGATCGCAATCAGCAACCCTACCGGATGTACTCATACGTGCAGGCGGTCGCTGCAAATTTCGCTCCGAGGGCCCTATAACACAATCTAATCAGCTCAAACATCCAGGTCAATAAGCTATAATGAACATACCGGCGGTCAAATTCTTCTTCAACTGCACTTCGTAGGCCAGATCACTTCCCCGTTGTTCCATCTTCAGCTTACAGGCCTTTTCGTGTGAGCCCAACCCTTTGACGGCATATTCCTTCTTACAGAATCGGCATGCTCTTCTCGCCGACATTGTGCAGTGGTGACTGGGAATCCCTAAATCCTCTATAATGAAATCACAGATGTGAGAGTCCAACCATGCACATAATGGTTGCACACTTACATGTACAATATAGATACCGATACTTCTCAAAGTGCTGTGAAGCCTGCGGCGCACTGGGCAGGCATGTAGCACTCTCGCACAATGCAATCGGGTTTGATCGAAGATAGCTGTCGATTTCGTCGTGATCCAGATTTGGCAGACAGTAAAGGTATCCAGAGTACGAAAAAGCTGGAGTGCGAGAAGGGGCGTTGCAGACGCAGACGCAGTGAGCTGTATCAGTGAGAGGGCGTGAACCAACCGTTACAAGGTGAACTTAATCTCAGGCGTTTACATCTCAATTTAACTTAAGTGCAAGCATTGTATTATAATCATGTTACGAAAGGACCTGATTGGCTTACGCAAGGACTTATAACTGGGTTACAACCGGTAACCCCTTATAAGGTAAATTCAAAAGTTCCGACATTGCATTCTGCATCTTACTTGTCGCTTCTCAATATCATTGTCTCCTACACAACCCTTCGGACGCTGTTCACTTTGCTCTTCCATATATACGTTATTCCTCTCATGCGCAAGCCTGCTGATGGATTTCATACTAAATCGCGTGCTGTGAACAAGCAGAGGACATACATATAGTCACCAACCTTCGAGCTCCCTCAGTCTCTTCCCGACTTTGGCTGTACTCTTCTGACCTAGGCGAATCTGCGCTTCCCCTCGCGTGTCCTCTCAACGTACGCCATCTTATAATCACAAATCCATCTCCTCTCAATGTATGCGCTATTGCACGATGCTCTCACCGATGCAGTCCACCTGATCGCACTCACCTCCTTATATAATCGTTACCGTGCCGGTATCTGCACGCCCACGCTGTTGTCATCATCTCCACTTCTTCGTGCAATTTCCAGAAGCCATGTACTCTGCTCTGACTACTAGCTGGCTTGCCGACAGGGGACTGTAGAATATATCGCTGTCACTATGTTCAGCACCGAGGTGCCTTTGCTTGTGTACTCATCTTGTGCAATGTGAGTAAGTCATGCGGACTTCGAGCCATCAGGGGTCGCTCTATCCTGATCAATCCCGTAACACTAGCTAGCTATGACTGCCTCGGTCGTATGCAGACGTCCCTCACGCAATTGCTGTTCGAGGTCAAATGATAAGGGCTATGTATCAAACACCCGAAGCACCATGTAAACTGTTCGCGATGAACTCAATCGTTCTGTTTTCTTCCCCGCACTGCCTTCGGACTTCTCAAAGATCTCGGCTAGCGTGAACAATTTTACCAAGATGGTTGTGTGCATGGACGACGCATGCTTTTACGCCTTCCGCGCATTCCTGCGAACGACCGTGATAGTCCCCTCTGACTTCTACGAGCCGCAACGAAGAGACACGATCGTGGACGACTGTATTTTGCAGGTGTGCTTGTTCGGGTGGCCGAAGTCCGCCTTCTGAAGTTCTACGACAATCTGTATGACAATGATGAGGAGTTGGACTTCGCTGGTATATCATGTTGTTGCGTGACGGCGGAGCATCACTGCAACTCCGCCGTGGACGCAGCACATCGCTCGATGCGTGATTCCGTGTTGGTCAGTGTGCAACCTCGACCGTGGTCACCACTGGTTCTGTTCCTATCTCATTCGGCGAGCAACCAGCTTACCGTGGTTGATACACAGCCTGTGCTTAGACTTCCTTCTGACTTCCACGTTCGACGATGGGTTGTTTAGTTACAACCGTCGTTCGCGCAGCTTGAGTACGTGCTGTTGTGTCGGGTTCGGAGGAGATATCGTCGCTGATCAAGCTGTTCTCTACTTGTTCATCTTATAGATGTCTAGCTTGGTTCGTGGATATGTGTTGCAATATTGTTGGAGGTGATGTATCATTGCAGTCTCTGATCTCAACTACTCGCAGTGAACCTTCCAATGTTCCTTCGCATCCTCGGGATTCAACGTTCAACTGTGACACGCTGCCGTCTTAAGTGAGCCTTATCACCAGTGTTTCAGTATGGCGTGTCGGTGCTGAGATGAGGTCTGTGCATTAGTACGTTCTCTGCCATTGAGCCATTCATGTAATTTCATGAGGTTTTTGTACGAAACTGTATTTCCGGAAATATTACCGCATGGATGCGCTCAATCAGATCGTAACAGCGAGGAGATGCCAGCGCGGCGATGTTGTCCTCGAGGGTGAATATAAGAGTAGGATCTCTCCATCGCTGCTAAAGCATTCAGTCCCCAGTCTTTCAAACTCCCTCGTATCATGTCATCCACCATCAGTCCGAGGAGGATCAGCAACTGTGAGTGGTGCTCACTGCAATATTTCCTAATTCAATATATCTCACTGCACAGCTTCATTACAATATGTTGTATTATATCGGCGACCAGTGAGTGTTTCACTGACGATCTCAAGTCATTCTCATATTCCCATTTGTTGCAGCTCTGCTGGTCTATGAGTACATTATTACCTATGATCGTGAATATGAGCTTGTGTGGAAGTGCCGATTTTCAGCCGCTACCTTAGTATTCTTGCTAGCAAGGTATCCTATACTTCTAGAGAACATTCTCTCCCTTCCAACCATATATCCCCTGTCAACAAGAGTACAGTTCTCATCCTATTCCTGTGGATGGTCTGAGCTCACTAAATTTTCCAGAGCTGCTCCGCATTGATTTTGATGCAGACAATTTTCGGGTTACTCTTCCTGTTGCTTTTGATGAGTGAGTGTTCACTGGTGATATGATATCCTTACTCCTGACTGACCATTTTCTGTGAAGCATTCTCAAGTCTCCGAGTGTATGCCTTGTCTGGCCGTGAATGGAAAATCACCTCATTGGTATGCATCCTGTCCCTGGTTGCCTTCGGCATTGCACTGGTGAGCCCTGTCCTTTGCAGTGAGCTTGGAATGTAACTGAAATAACACATACATGTCTAGTTTGTGGATGTGCAGCAAGTGGTTCTTGTAGCTCCACCTCCCATCAATTGCACAGTAGTCTTTTGGTCTCACCAGAGCTCTTGAACACATCAGTGAAATTAGTCCATCTCACTACATCTTGTTGACTGAAGTGCTGTGTTATATAGATGTATGTATTGCTCCTGGTTTCATATTTCCCAAGTGCTCAGCTCATGCAATGCTCCTAGTGGGTATGTAGAGCATGCAACAGAAATCACTGCAGACATACTTGTTCTTGCAATAACTGTACACCAAATGTACTGGAGAATACGAGCTTCCGTGAAGGATACACTCCGAACTCCATTGCATGCTTTGATCTTGAGGGATGGTCAGTATTGATTTCTGCCTTGATATCTGCACTGATCTGATGTACCTCCATCAGGTACAATATACTTCTTGTAAGCTACCCATATTTAAGATGGCCCTGATGTTATTTTGACAACCATGCACCTTATAGAGTCTTATTGACCTCAAATACTGCAGATATCATATTCATATATTTTGGAGAGGCTTTTGTATGTAGATTCATCTCACATCCCTGCCAATACTCACTCACGGGACCCATCATCAGGAATCCTGTTCTTATACCAGCCAGTTCATCAACCCGTGAGTAACTGTGATCAATTCTCTTTTGTTCTAATTACTCATGACATCAATTATGATACAGTATAATAGCAATTATCATATCATGGTTCATGCTCAATCTCCGCGAGGTTGATGCATCCCAGCGTGGCACCGAAGGCCCAAGTCGCCCGTCATTTGTCGGCTCAGTCCAGTTTTCAGCTTTCATCGAACCCCTCGGTGCCCCTCTGGAGCACGAATTCTTGTTCTCTGCAATTCATCCCGGTTCCTTGGATGAACCAGGAGCCGGTGGAGAGAATGAGCATGAGAATGTGCTGGACCATGACCGTGAAATGGCTTCAGACCATGCTAGCATTCTCGTACCATCTGAAGCGAAACCTGGTCCATCCGGAGTCAGGGCGTGAGCTAGGACTGCGATATTTTTTGGTCTGTATGGCATTGCTTTCTCGTTGATATCTTGCATGTGCTAATGCTGACCCTAGAGAAAGGTGCTTGCAGGAATTGGACTGCATATGGGGTCGGGTGTCATTTGTCGATGTTTTCTTGGATAATGAACTTGGTGTCAGAATTTATAGAGACCGAATCATATGCACTAGACCACCGTCACTATCTCTTGTATTGCTATGTAATGCTCAGATCAATCATACAGAAGCCGTATCTTATACAGGTTCATCGTGATCAATCGCTCACTCACTGATGAACTGTTCATCATGGCGCACTGCGAAGGAAAAAAGCAATGATCTTGTTCATGCATGGTAGGTCTGACATCCATCTGACGATGTTCTCAGCGACCTACAATCGATGTGCCAGAAACATCGGTGGTGAGCGCATGTGTTTTACCACCAGCCAAAAGAAAATGTACATACTGTTCACGCGAGATATATTGTGATTGAACCACATGAATTCTACGGTGCACTGCTCTTTGCTCTTTATGATTCTATAAATATGAGACTCACCATCTGAGACGTAGGTGGGGGAAGCGAGCGACCTCATTTTTGCCCTCTGCTATGACCACTACCATCAGCAAAAAGTCGCCCGCTGTCGTGCACCAATCTGGATTGGTACTCGGACATGGCAATTTCATTGACCAGTGTCTGCACTACCCACACACGTGAAAGCATGCAGGGAATGGAACGATAGCATGGAATTGGGCAGCCCAGACAGCGCACTGGATGACAGGAGCATTGAAGCCGGATAATGACTATGTTGCATTCCGATCACACACGGTCATTTTCCCAGGAGACATTCGATTGTGGCAGCAGCAGTTGCAGGGAGTCTAGGGACAGTCAAGAAGGTCAAGGTCATAATACATCACGGCTTATCCCCTTTCTTCCCTTTCCTTATCCGTCACATTCATCTCCCATCACATATTGCACTTCGCTCAGTTCACCTCTTGTAATCAGAATTGTGTCAGCAAAGACGTACTGTGGTCATTTCTGCTTAGTTGAGCAGACTTGTGGCCCCTTGCTGATGAATATCCTGGAATATCCTGGAAGGACAGAAGGTCCTGGAATTTCCCAGAAGATTATAGTCTTGAAAGAAGACTTTAATCGAAAATTCCCCTTCCAGATTGTCCTGGAAGAATACAGAAACCTGGAGAATCTGCTAGAATATTTCAGTAGACTCCAGAGTATCATAGAATCATGAAGAACACCCTAGGAACTCATGGAACCTGGGAGAATTCTCCAGAAGGAGAGAGACCTGTGTAGAATGTGCTAGCAGGTCAAGGAAGCTTCCAGCAACTTCCAAATGCAATTCGTCAGCAGAAAACTTGGTGGATTGGTAAGCATTTGGAGTGAATTGGTAAGCAGAAGGAGCATTAGTCAGCCATAGAATAGAACTTTCCAGAAACATTCTGTAGAGTATATAAGCTGGAGTGAACGAGGGGCCCCATCATCCATCTTTTGATCCATCCATCTTTTGATCATCCATCCATCTTTGATCATCCATCTTTTTCTTATCTCTTGGATCCCCCCCCAAAGCTCTCGTTCCTCAGCCAACCTTAGCTTTGAATCAGAATTTCTTTCTCTAACTTTGAGGCCCACTTGAGTGTGTGGTCTAGGCTTACCTGTTTGTAAAGTATTCCCTGAATTGTCAACTGTCCAGGCAAGAGATTCTGGAAGCACAAGTTCAGGCAGGAAATATTGGACCTTTATTAGGACAGTGAAGTAATCCTGTCACAAAAGGGGCATATCACTTCCCTAAATTGTCAACTGTCCAGGCAAGAGATTCTGGAAGCACAAGGTTAGTAGGAAGATTGGTAGACTTTTGTTAGGCAGTGGAGGCAATCCTGTCATAAAGGACATCAGGTACGCACCGTCAGTTTGAGAAATTGGTTGTTTGTATTGGGTTTGGGAAGTCCGTCTTGTAAGTGATTACGGAGTATAAGTCTCTGGAAAGAAGTCCAGGAGCATTCCTAATCAGCAAGCGGAATCAGTATTGAAGTCAAAGTACTGCAAGAAGGCAGTAACTTTGAAAAGAAGTTAGAAGCATACTAACGAGGCAGACTATTTGAGTCTAGCCTAGTCTTTTTCTTGTTCCCCACAGGTATACTGCAAGTAACCAAGTACCGTAGGATACTTCACAGAGCATCTTCAGAGTCTCCTGTGATATAGCGTATCTTCGCGCAACCGGACTCGACTGAGCCTCTATCCGGAAAAGTAGGAAACCCCGTTACGCTCGGTGCACCCGTCCTATCCGGGAAATAACCCCTCGACTATAAAACAAAATATTACTCTAGTCAGATAGCCTTTTGGTTGTTTGGTGAAAAGTGTGTTGTTTCATACCGATCGCCGGAAGAATACGACAAGAAGAGTTGGAGCCCACCGCGAGGGAGGAAAGATAGTTATTGAAGAAAAGTTGTCAAGCATACGTCATCACACGAGTGGTATATCTCTGTGATCACACCCACGGTTATACGTGTTCAGGAGTCATGTATACCGGAACCCAGAATTCGAATATAGGCAGTCCTATGATGGATAGCCAGTTCACATCAGTTTCAAACACCAGGTCAGTCATGGACATGCCAGTCGAAGGCACCAAGACTGCACCTAACGATTTTAAGGGAGATTCTGCAGAAGTCAGGCCCTTCCTTCGCCACTTTGAGAAGTTGGCCACGCTACACAGGCTTACGGCAGAGGAGAAATGCGAAACAGTCACAGATTACTGTTCTCGTACGGTACGAGAAACTATTGAGGGTTTCTCCAGTTTCAGGAATGGAAATTGGGATCAATTAAAGGCGAATATCGAGATATACTTCAATGCTGACCTCGAGTCAAAGAGGTTCCGCTTGAAGGATCTTCAGGCCTTTGTTGCCCAATTTAGGCGAGAAAAGATATACGATCTGAAGGATTGGCGGAGATACTTAAGGAAGTTTATCCGCATTGCTGGATGGTTGAAAGGGCAAAGGAAAATCAGTGATTTCGACTATGCCTACTACCTGTGGACTGGAATTTACACCCCGTTCCGCAAGCAGCTGGAGGCTAGGATTCTTTTGACAGAACCACTTCATGATATGTCACAACCATTTGAGCCAGAAGCAATTTCAAATGCTGCAGAGAATCTGTTAGGATCTGACAGATTTGATACAGAGAGATTAGGATCTGAAGACATCTATGATCATGATCTGGTTGACGATGATGATTCAGATGATGAAGACTATGGAAATGAAAGGATTGCAGATACAAGGAGACGTGCAGCCAGAGCCAAAGGTGGAAAGAAGGTCCGATTCCAGGCAAGGTCTGCACATGATGATGATGATGATGATGAAGATGAAGTTCCTATTAGTCATGGAACACCCCGGAGAGAGTCTAGCAAATTGGGCAAACCTTTGGGAAAGGTGATGAAAGGACCGCACCCAAATAAGCTCAAGGACGAAATGGACAAACTAATCATGCAAATGAAGAATTTGTCCGTGGAGGATCCGAAGTATGGATTATTATACCTTCAGGCTTCACAGCTAAATCCTTTAGCTGCGGAATGTCTACCACGACCTCGGATTAATAGAGTTGACATACCTCCTCCACCGACTCAGTTCAGCAGGCCAGATCCAAATCGCTTTCTCTCATCTCGACCACCTTCAATAGGATGCTTTGGATGTGGAGAATCTGGTCACATTATGGGAACTGTCCTCGCCTACAGGAAATGATGACAAAGGGTCTTCTCCTAAAGGACTATCGAGGAAGGTTTACCGTGAAGAATGGTATACCAGTTTTTCGAAACCCAGATGAGAATTGGATGCAGGCAATTAAGCGGATAGCCCCAGAGGTGAATTACCTTGTATGTGATGAGGTCTCTGATGATGAAGAAATGGATGAGGAAGACGAGTCCGACGTTTTGGTCTTCCCTGTAGAGAAGGTCCCTCGGGAAACTCGTTCCTACGCAATCAAATCAGAGATGGATATCAGGGAAGCACAGGATATAAGGGAAAGCAAAGAGAGGTGTTGCCACAGCAAAAGGGTCCACCACCTCACCTTGCTTCAACAAGTCGGCCCGAGATTTCTGCAGTACCTCAGGTACCAATGCAGAAATTAACTCCAATTGATGTACAGACGAGGAATTTCAATCCAGACAATGATGTGGAGATATTGGATGACCCAGCTATGTCCAATAATAGGCCTAACAGGGAGCAAGTGACAGAACATGCTCGATCAGCAGCACGTACTTCTGTGATCAGCAGAGAAGTGGATCCTGCATCGGTTCTTAACAAGATACTTAACACTCAACTCACCTTATCTGTGGGAGAGGTTGTTGGAGTATCCAAGGAAGTTGCTCAGCAGTTGCAGAATATTCTTCGGGTTAAGAAGACAGACGTAATTCCAGCGCCGACTTCGAATTTGGTCACTGCGACCGTGGATCACTGATTCGGCTTTTCATGGAATGTAACCGAAAACCTGTGTCATTTATTGTGGACACTGGTTCTCAGCTGAATATTATCAGTGAGAAGGTCTGGAAATCTACAGTTCATTTGCCGATGAATAAAAGGAAAGCGATATCTATGAGTGATGCAAATGGAGGCCGAGGCGAATTACTGGATTAGTGGAGAACATACCACTAAAGATTGGTCATATTGAGACCAATATCAATGCATATGTTGCATCTGATCCCCCATTTGATGGCCTATTAGGAAGACCTTGGCAGCAGGATAATGGTGTTGGAATTGCTGAAAGAGATGATGGAACATATTTAACATTCCGAGGCCAAAATGGATATCCGGAATCAGAGTTACTAGTCTCCCCATCAACCTCTGCAGACTCAGCAGTATATGCTACAGTTGTGAAGGAATGGAACAAGACAGAGCCATATGCGAGGGTTGAAGAAATTGAGGAGGATGATTTGGACCTTCCCGAATTGGCAGATATCAGCGATACCTCATCTGAGGAGGACACCGACTCAACAGAGGAGGTAGAATTTCCTGATGATGCAGATAGTGACAAAGCGAACTCTACATCGTCAGAATCTTCAGAAGGAAATAATGCCGATATTGATGAAGCAGAAGATATGGAAACTCTACAGGCAAAGGAAGCATTTAAATTGTACTCAAAGAGACGAAGTACAATTCCGAGCTCAAGCCATGTGGATGATTCATCAGATAATGATCTGGATGAAGCCTTATACAATAGTCTAGCCCAGAAGTTGAAGATTCAGAACCATAACCTGAAGCCAATATCATCAGGCCCATGTACGCTTTTGGCAGAACGTGGCCTTGAATTTCAGGATTATCAGCTAGGACCATATGGGCGAACCTTCTTGTTAAGGGATGTACAATTCTTTGATAAGAAAGGAGGAGTATACGGTCAAGCAATTGTTAAGATGCTACCAACTTCTTCTACCAATCTCGAGAATTGTTGCATTCAAATGGATCAACCAGGACTAATCACGATGCTCCGAGCTGAAGTTGCAAAGCCACATACCTTCCCAGATCAAATGGCGAAATGGTTTATGTCTACCCTACCCCCACTCATTACAGTTCCAGTGCGGCTTAACGATTGTGTAATCCCATTCCTTATTGATACAGGTTCACAACTCGATTGTATCTCAGCCGATATTTGGAAAACCTTGGGAGGAAGCAAGGAGAAGGCAATTCCGATGAAGTTATCAGATGTATCTGGAAAGCCACTGTCATATTATGGAATATGGCCAGTGCAAATTTCGCTTGGATCAGTAGTAACCCATGCCGATCTTTATGTTGTCGAAGGTTTGGCAGTACCAGCATTATTTGGTCAGCCATGGCAAAGGCGCAACAACCTTCTCATACGGAATAGCCCAGATGGAGTCTATGTGGAGATAAGCTCAGAAGATGGAAAGAAGAGTTTTGGAATGCTTGTTACCAGTATGGAGGCGCAAACTGCAGCCCTATCAAAGAAGGCTCCATTATGTGCCAGCATTCAAGCCATGAAGGAATGCAAGGATCCTTTACCTGTTCTAGATTTCAGCGACTCAAAGGGTATACAATCCTTAATGGAGGCAGGCAATGTACAGAATTTGCCGAATCATCAGGAATCTCAAATCCAAGAAAGCTCAGAGGTTCCGACTGAACCAGTATCTCCAAATAATTGGAATGCAGTTCACTGGGATGGTCTATGTTATAAGAATAATCATGCTCTAGGTCATCAGCAGGCTGTGAATATCCACGATTACATATCACGCACCTCGTATGAGCACTTGTTGCTTAAATATTGTGCCCAATATGGTCATGCTCGTGGACCACTTCAGCCTATCTTAGGTTCCATCTCATCTTGTGAATCTGATTATCTCATAATGAGAGATAATTGGAGTACAAATATAGGAATCCAAGAAGACTTGTTCTTGTTACGTGACGTCAAAGTATCCATTGATGGAGTCGAGAAAAGTGGTCATGGCATATTTCAGATGATTTATTTGCCTGAGGCAGATAAGCCCCCACCTTCTACAGTCGAAGTTGAGACTCAGACTATAGAAACTGATATGCCAAAATCAGGAACCAGAGAATTGGAGAAAAAGAATGAAGGATTATGTGCAGATATTCAGATCTCAAAACCCGAAGTGCCAAAGATTGTTCGAAGGATCCCAGCTGAAGCCACTCATAAATGTGGCATGGTCCTTGGTCAGCGAATCTGGATACCACTGGATCAAAATAACTTTAAACCCATGAATGGTCCAGGATCTCCACCATGCTTGGAATGTTATTCGACAGCCATTAGGCTAGATGATGATCATGGAGTATGTGTTGACCGGGAAGTTGCAGACGATTGGATTACTCCACTCGATCTGGATCCAGACATAACATGGGTTTCGGATAAGAATGAACCACTCACTCGGGTAGGCAAACTCATTGAAAAGAAAGTATGGGATTGGATGAGGGCAGACATAGCAAGGATAGCCAAGGAAAAAGAATTGGCGACACAGAGACTTGAGGAAAGGAAGGCCAGGGAAAGGGAATTGAAGGAAAGAGAGTTGAAGGAAAAGGAAGATCAAATTAAAGATCAGCCTTTACTCTCCGATATGGACGCACCGAAATCAATCCAGAAGATTCCCGCAGAAGCTACTCACCGATGTGAGATTGTCAATGGACAGCAGCTATGGGTACCAATTGACGAGGACATATTGGAACCTGTGACTACACCAGGATCTCCCCCTGTTGCTCCTTGTCACACTACTGCCATAAGGATGAGCAACAAATATGGGATTTGTATTCGGAATGAATATGCAGATGAATACATTACGCCTATCATGCTGGACCCGGACATCATCTGGCATACGAATAAAGATGTACCGGTCGAACGGGTTGGAAAACTCGCCGATAATCCAGCATGGGACATATGGAGAAAGAGGGAGTCATTGAAGGCCGAAAAATCGAAGACAGCAGTCACATCACGGAAAAGGCATAGATCACCTGAGAAAGTGATTTTTACCAGATATTCCGATAGAGGTGGTCACGAAGCTCTAGAAATATGGGATTCAGACAGCGAACCAGACATACCTGAAGAAATGTCAGGGCCCCTACCTGAGACAGCGAAAATATTGTTTCTGAGGAATGAAAATCAGGAAGGAAATTTTGAGGATACATATCCCTTACCCTCCGATTCTCAGGCATCAGATAATCATGAGCCGGCTCTGGCAGATAAATCCAATGCGGTCATGGCACCTCGTCGGAAGCGCAAGCTGAAAGTGAACGCACGGTATAACCGATATCCGAATGGAAATGACCACTCGGCCTAAATTCTTCCTCTCCAATTCAAGCGATATTGTGTTTGGAAAGAATCGAACAGGTTAAATCAGGCAATGGACAATCGATCAGGTTCAATGATGTATCTATCTAATTCTAGGTACATCATTCTCACGTGCGACGGACGGAAAACACCGTTGCAGCACTATGGAAGCGAAGGATAAGCAGTATTTATTCAAGGGCGAAATTGGACTTACGGAAGTTTCATGGGAACTGGTTTACCATCAACCTGGATGGTAACACGTTTCATACCCTACGGCACATTTTAGCACGGATAGGATCACAGCAGATATGAAGAGGAAGCTTACATCCACAATTTCCACCTCGATCACTTTCCCAGTAACCGTTCCCGTCTCATCTAGGTAACCAACAGTACTGTTCAACTAGGAACAAGTCAGGTTAATAATGCGGGAAGGGGGAAATGCGTGATCGGAAGTCCCACCTCTATAGGCATTGGTGGTGATGGAAAGGAAAGAAGAAGACTAAACGGCGATCAAGGCTTGTGCCCAGCTATAAAAGAAATTCTGGATGACATCTTTACATCATTTATTTTGATGTGTACTCACGTCAAGGACAATGACGTAAACCGGTCTGATAGATGCTCGAGAAGCCTATCAGAAAAGAAGCTTGGAAAGTTTAAATTCGGAGTGTTCCGGTGTCAAGATAGCAGATGAAGAAGGATTTGGGACCCACCGATATGGTATCCAGTGGCAGGGACGAACATGGGACACTCAAAGAAGTACACGATTTAGGAAGTTAGCAAGTTTAGCCATTGCACAGATTTGGAGATCTTACCAGGACATAGCCAAGGAGGCATGGGATGCTGGAAGTCCGTCTGTGGATGGAACAGGATTAGTAAGGAAGTCAGAACACGTGTACATGAGGTCAAGAACCATGTCTCCGGTGCGCACTCAGGGATAAAGAAATATCGGGAGGAGGTTGGCCAGTACCGATTTAGGATAGCAGGACAAGGATACACCGAGAATGCTGGAGATGCATGATGAGCACCAAAACAAGGGACTAGGCACCCTGAAGAGCGGGGTTTGATATATGAGATTCGAGATCATCCAGAGATCTAGCCTTCAAAGGAATCGAAGTTTAACGTGGCAAGCATTATGGACGAGTCATTAATTTGACTTATCGAGCCGAAACGTCATGGACAAGCAAGCGAGCAGTGACACGATCGAGGATAGTTCCGATCGGATGGTCACTTAAGTATTGATATGAGGAATAGGACAATTTGCTGAAATGGCTGCCGGATGAAGATGGGTATTTGACCAAGCCAACATGGAAGGAGTCGTTTCGCAGAAATACCACGAACGAATTAGGCAGACGAATGGCTTGATATCATACGGTGAATTGCAAGATTTCAGTTGGTTCGCATCCGGGAAGACTATCCGAGAATACAGGAATAGAGTCTACAGTCCCGATACGAAGTTACAACTACGGACAAGGAAAGATAAGTGAGCCGTCGGGAAAATGAAGATAATCGTTGCTGTTAATTTCGAAAGAAATTAAGTCAGCAAAATCAGGAGGTAGAGTAACGAAGAAGGAAGACGAACGAGTAGGTGCCCCAACAGTTCGTTTATTCTAACTGTGGGGCGAAGGCCAGTCGGGCAACGTAGGCGTGCCGACGAGATGAACGTCGCAGGTGCCGCGGATGCAGTATGCATGCCCGACGATAGACGGTGCACGGTGCGTAGGGCACTGTCAGGAAGGATCAGTTACGAGATGGTAGGCAGGTGGAAGAAGAAGATACTTAGCTGGTTATGCATCGGATGCACCCACTCGGGCGTCGTTGAACGCAGAAAGCGCACTAGGACCCGAAGCGTGGTGACGCGACGAGGTGGAGCAGGCCGAATGCTTGCCCAGCAAGTAGAGACGACGACGAAGGAAGGGAACAGTGGGACGAGTGCTGCAGACCGCGAGAATGAGCGCGGACATCTGCAGACCGTACGCCAAGACAGGGATCAGTACAGAAGGGAGAAGAATGACCAAGAAATGCGACGCACGTACCGGTGACCAACATCGAGTCGCACACGTAGCCGTGGTTGCGAACGAGCATGGGTAGCGGCGGGAAACCGCATACCGTCAAAGCGATCGTCTCGAGAAGCTGAACACACAGCACTCGAGGGACAATGCGCCGTGCTTGATGAGTGAGGAGATTAACAGAAGCAGAAGGAAGAAGCGGGAACATACGCACCCAGACCAGCCAGCACCCCGACGACGACGAAGAGCGCATCACGGATGGTGTGCGACAGGTGACGAGGAGGCAGGATGCGTACCCGCATGATGACCCAGTGCATGGTCGAGGAGACAGTCGAGCGCGCTGCCCATGCATGTATGAATGTCGTTGAGCGCAGCGGCGAGCGCGTAGTCGAATGTACGTGCCGTCCGAGAGCTAGGAGATCAAGAAAGGAAATGAGAAGCTGCAGAGGTGGGCGAACGTTCGTGAGCTTTTATAGCCACGCGAACGTCGTCCGAGAAGGTACCAGATCAGTATAGAAAGAGACAGAAACGGGGAGAGCGCACCCGACGCGTATGTGCCCGAACACACGAGAAGGTTCGGGGAACGTCGAGGACGGTCAGCTGAGGGCGCGGACACAGCCTCCCCGAGAGGATCGATGTCATGAGACTGCATGACGCGTCCCAGAACGCGACGCGTCAGCACGAGAAAGAGTCAGATGGTTCACGAAATGAGGAGAAGGTTATGGAAAACGCGCCTTAAGAAATGATCGAGGGCGCGCGGTCAGTGCAGCCCAAGGGTGCGAAGGACGAAGAAGCGGATGGAAGGATCCCGTGGCCGCGAGGATGTACTGGAAGACGCGACGCGCGTCGTACTAGAACGTTCGCGATGCGACGCGTCTGACACGTCGCTTCGTCACGAGGTCATGGGAGAGGACCCTACTTACAGAAAAGGGGTCAGCAGGATCTCGATCACCGAGAAACAGGAAGAACATACCGGAATAACCTTACGTGCAAGCTGTGACGTGCGCGTACCAGAACGTACGCGACGCGACGCGTCAGCCCTTGAACGACGCGTCAGCCTTGTCACGAGATTGAGGTGGTACTCACGAGAACACGATCGGCCGATCGATATCTTGCTCGGAGGTTCGAGAAAGGATCTATTTGGATTCAGCAAATAGAGAAAAGGTATTTAAGGGACGAGGAACTCACCGACGCGCTCCCCGTATCATTATGCCGACCTTTGCGAGAACTGCTAGTCCTGCGAGAGGTATTAGTACTACTCGAAATCTGTGCGGGAGGGCAACGCGTGGACATACCTCGGAGACGATGAGACGATGAAGCCGGATCTGTGAAGAAGCAGTGGAGAACGCGTTAGTAGTCCGAGGGACGCGTCAGCACCGAACGCGACGCGTCACACCTCGCAGGACGGCCGAAGAACGAGCGTGACCCCAAACGACGCGTCCGCATCGCGACGCGTCGGCACTGTGATCAGCTGATGAGATGTTACGAGAAGAAACGAGAAGGCTCACGGGTTTAAGGGTGCGCGACGAGCGAGCGCAGCCCGAGACACGGGAAGAATTGAAGGGAGGCATGCATAGGCATGCCCCGCGAGCACAAGAAGTTCTTGGAAGGGACGAGAAGTGTTAGCATCGAAGAGAGACGCGTCAGAAGGACCAAGAACGTGCCCGCGCTGATCGCGACGCGTCACCCTCGAGTGACGCGTCGGGATCGAGCGCGGCCTATGAGTTGAGGAAACACGACGAGATTGGACTTACTTAGAAGTGAGGTGGATGGCCAGGAGATGGCCGACAGGGCACGAGACGCGAGATCGATCCCAGAACTCCCCGACACAGAGACGGCATCGAGCGCGTCGAAGCCAGAAGCACACGAGGACAGGAAGAAGTCAGAAGAAACCGGCAGGGTATGGTGACGAGACGACGAGCGCAGAGCGCGCGCACTACGCGGGACGCACAGCCAGATGTCGTCAAAAGGTTCATCAGACAGAGAGATCGAGTCACAAGCAGCTGAGAAGGACGCAGCGCGGGCAGAGAACCGCGCGGATAGCGGCATCGTGTTGACAAGGTCCAGACGAGCGCGAACCAGAGAAAAGTATCGGACAGGTTGCGGTGACGCGACCCAGAGAGGTAGTAGATGAAGTGCTGTGATGACAGACAGCATCAGGAAGAGGATTCGAGGAAGTAAGGACCCGCGAGAAATGGAATAAAGCAGACAGTCGGCCGGTACGCAGAGAACGCACGCGGCGTCGTGCAGGAGTCCGCGTGGCAACCCACTGAAGGTCGGCTGTCGACGCGGTGAAGAGACCTGTGAAAGAGAGACCACGCAGTGAAGAATGACAATAAGAATAGAAGTGTACGCGTACTCACCGGGACGGTCTTCCACGACGAAGTCGAAGTGCAGACGCAGTTGCGCGTCCCGTGGTTGCAAAAGAAGAAGTCGTCCGGAGAGGTAGATACGAGACGAACAAGATCAAGCACTGGGGAGATAGAGAGGTTTGAAGAAGCAGTATTCAAAGTGCCAGCAGAGCACGAACTTGACGCGTCAAGCCCGATTTGGCTGTTGACGCGTCGCGGTTCACGATCACGTGACTTCCGCGCTGTTCGAAGTGGCTGAAGAACGAGAAACTCGATACTCCTGTGCAAGACCACAACACATTCTGCGGTGATGTGAAGGATGTTTCTAGAGTTATTCAGGTCGACAAATTTATTAGGATCAGTCCTGAAGCTTCAAGAATGATAAATTGAGAGGAGTGGCCATTTACGGGCCTATGATCAGTAGAGGAATACCTTGGAAGAGCAGAGAGCCTACTCGCAAGTACCAGAAAATTCTGGGAAAATGTGTAGTACTCTCTGTTAAGTTCAGGAAGGTTGTGGAAAGCTTAGTCATCCATCCTGGATGGATATATAAGCTGAAATCCATCCATCGGACCAAGCACCCACTTATCTTTCCTCAATATGACCCCAACCACATTGGAAGGCATACTAGCAGATGATGTCTTATGAAAGGAGTTCATAAAACTGCTGATGAAGAGAATGGGTCAGATAGAGAAGAGACGGGAAAGAAGAAGACAGCTGAAGAAAAATAGGACAAGGAAGGAAGTTATGGAAGACATGATGCGGAACATGCGACTTGTCAAGCACCAAAAGTGTTTGGTACCTGGACATGGCAAAATAACACCGATTTTGCACATTCTGTCATCAGCAAGTCACATGACATGGGACATCAAACTAGGGACATGATCACGTGCTCATACTTATAAATAAAGCACAATACTACTCAGTTGTTCCCAGGCATTCCTGTTTCCCTCTGTCACAACCATGCAAACACTTTCTTACGCCCGTGACACTCAAATCCCTCACTACCTAGTGCAGCGACAATCTCGCAAACATATTCTCACCCTCGATCCAGACCAGGATTACCCCACCCGAGTCTACTTTTCCAGCCCCCTTCGTCTTATGGGACCCAACATCGAGTTTACTGGACGAATCATCCGTACTCTTCAATTCCAGGAGACCCAGCTCATTGTCGCAGTGGAGCATTATACAGGCAGCCAGGAGGTTGCAGTTGGGATTCCCTATTCCAGGTTGGCCATGTTTGAGTGGTTAGAGGCATGGATTATTTGGAACATTGCTCATTGCAGAGGAATGTTGAAGCCAGATGATGGTATAGTTCAGTTGCCGAAGAAGATGCTACGAGCAGGAGATGCGAGGCTGATGGACGATTTCCTGCTGATCTACATAGAACATGGATGGAAGAACTAGGTCACATGATGATGTACACATTCTTCCCTCTCCCATGATCAGCACTCAGTCTGCAGTACTCCAAAAGTCAAGATGATGGTGAATCTGATGTAAACGATGAGCCAATAGGCCACCGGACAAGGAATCAGTCACAAAGAAGTAGAAGATAGAAGAAATCGACCAGGGACGGTCGAGTAACTGTGGGGCGGATGTCGTGCACCAATCTGGATTGGTACTCGGACATGGCAATTTCATTGACCAGTGTCTGCACTACCCACACACGTGAAAGCATGCAGGGAATGAAACGATAGCATGGAATTGGGCAGCCCAGACAGCGACTGGATGACAGGAGCATTGAAGCCGGATAATGACTATGTGCATTCCGATCACACACGGTCATTTTCCCAGGAGACATTCGATTGTGGCAGCAGCAGTTGCAGGGAGTCTAGGGACAGTCAAGAAGGTCAAGGTCATAATACATCACGGCTTATCCCCTTTCTTCCCTTTCCTTATCTGTCACATTCATCTCCCATCACATATTGCACTTCGCTCAGTTCACCTCTTGTAATCAGAATTGTGTCAGCAAAGACGTACTGTGGTCATTTCTGCTTAGTTGAGCAGACTTGTGGCCCCTTGCTGATGAATATCCTGGAATATCCTGGAAGGACAGAAGGTCCTGGAATTTCCCAGAAGATTATAGTCTTAAAAGAAGACTTTAATCGAAAATTCCCCTTCCAGATTGTCCTGGAAGAATACAGAAACCTGGAGAATCTGCTAGAATATTTCAGTAGACTCCAGAGTATCATAGAATCATGAAGAACACCCTAGGAACTCATGGAACCTGGGAGAATTCTCCAGAAGGAGAGAGACCTGTGTAGAATGTGCTAGCAGGTCAAGGAAGCTTCCAGCAACTTCCAAATGCAATTCGTCAGCAGAAAACTTGGTGGATTGGTAAGCATTTGGAGTGAATTGGTAAGCAGAAGGAGCATTAGTCAGCCATAGAATAGAACTTTCCAGAAACATTCTGTAGAGTATATAAGCTGGAGTGAACGAGGGGCCCCATCATCCATCTTTTGATCCATCCATCTTTTGATCATCCATCCATCTTTTGATCATCCATCTCTTGGATCCCCCCCAAAGCTCTCGTTCCTCAGCCAACCTTAGCTTTGAATCAGAATTTCTTTCTCTAACTTTGAGGCCCACTTGAGTGTGTGGTCTAGGCTTACCTGTTTGTAAAGTATTCCCTGAATTGTCAACTGTCCAGGCAAGAGATTCTGGAAGCACAAGTTCAGGCAGGAAATATTGGACCTTTATTAGGACAGTGAAGTAATCCTGTCACAAAAGGGGCATATCACTTCCCAAATTGTCAACTGTCCAGGCAAGAGATTCTGGAAGCACAAGGTTAGGTAGGAAGATTGGTAGACTTTTGTTAGGGCAGTGGAGGCAATCCTGTCATAAAGGACATCAGGTACGCACCGTCAGTTTGAGAAATTGGTTGTTTGTATTGGGTTTGGGAAGTCCGTCTTGTAAGTGATTACGGAGTATAAGTCTCTGGAAAGAAGTCCAGGAGCATTCCTAATCAGCAAGCGGAATCAGTATTGAAGTCAAAGTACTGCAAGAAGGCAGTAACTTTGAAAAGAAGTTAGAAGCATACTAACGAGGCAGACTATTTGAGTCTAGCCTAGTCTTTTTCTTGTTCCCCACAGGTATACTGCAAGTAACCAAGTACCGTAGGATACTTCACAGAGCATCTTCAGAGTCTCCTGTGATATAGCGTATCTTCGCGCAACCGGACTCGACTGAGCCTCTATCCGGAAAAGTAGGAAACCCCGTTACGCTCGGTGCACCCGTCCTATCCGGGAAATAACCCCTCGACTATAAAACAAAATATTACTCTAGTCAGATAGCCTTTTGGTTGTTTGGTGAAAAGTGTGTTGTTTCATACCGATCGCCGGAAGAATACGACACCGCGCGGTAACTCATGCAAGCGCTTACCGTATACCCAATTCTGGCAGTCGACGGTAGTTGACGCCATGAGGCTACCAGACGCCGCGCACTTGCCGTTGCTTACCAGTGACTGGCGGACTCTGGTGTGCGGAGTATCAGGGAGTATAAGTGTACCCATTCTGTAGCATTACTGTAGTAGAGTTTATTCAATTCTATATAATTTGAATATAAACTGCAACAGCACCTAGAAAGCTTGGGCACGGAACTAATGAATTTATAATGCCGCAAACGTTTACAATGTCGCAAAACCTTCCAGCTCATCCTCGTGTGCATTCTCACCATCCTCGTCCTCTGGCTCGTCCTCATCCTCGTGCTCCTCGTGCTCCTCGTGCTCCTCGAGCTCCACATCTTGCAACTCATCCGCACTCTCTTCTTCTGCCTCATCCGCATCCTCTCTGGCGTCTTCATCTTCCTCGTCATCCATTTCTACATCCTTGGCATCATCCTCCGCAACGTTCCTTGGGCTTGCTGCTGTCGAATACATGCTCCCTGATCAGTGCCCGACTCCTCCGCCATTATATTGCATGAACATATCACGGTCTACAAACCTGTGAGTGTAGCACGCAGTTCAGTAGGAATCAACGAACCACATGCAAGAAAAATACTCACATATTGATGTAGTAACCCACCCAGTCTTCGTTGTACTCATCCTCGCGCCGTGCAATGCTAGACCCAGGTAGCATCTCGTCGGTAGTTCCGTAGTGGAATGCTGGGATGAGGTGTACACCACGGAGTACCTGTGCCAGATCCAAAAATATGAATGCATCTTCGGACTTGCAGTCAACAAATTTGAGATGATGCAGACGCTTCGTTTCGAATCCACCCGGTGCATCTGTGTCAAGCTCGAAGGACCGCGCCCACACGACCTCGAAGCGTTCCGGTTCAGGATGCCTAGAAGATTGTGGTCCTACGCGGTAGGCGTTGATGTGGAATAGGCTGAGTGTGCGTGCATATTGGAAAGGATGATTCGAGCCGTCCCTTTGCGTGGCCAGCATCATGATATCTGGGTGGGTGGAGGGGTTTATGGAGTCCTGCGAGCGTCGTATGTCGTATGTCGTATAATTGATACGAAGTACCTTATGCAGATACATTCGATCACGGTCGATCCGAACTGTGTCACGCTCTTCATCCGTGAATTCCGGCGGGGGGTCATCCTGAAGCTTATCCATCATTCGCGCGAGGAGGTGGTCCTGAAGCTTGCGCACAAAGTCCTAAAGTCCAGTCCGGTGAAGGTCAACACATCATGGGTGAATATGTAAGTACGTACCTGACACGCAGGGTCCTCCGTATGTTCTGCGGCAAATTTGACGATGTGAAGGTTGTTCCGCTGGTTGTCCGACATGTGGTGGTGGTCCTTCAGGAATGTGAAAGGAAGCACCTCGGATTCTTCAAAGCGGGTGCGCTTCTCGGGGCGCTTGCCTTGCCCTTTCTTGTGGCTTCCTTTCCACGATTTCGCTGCTGTACTGGGTCCTGAAGATCCAGGGTACCCAGATCTTCACCGCCTTGGACTTCTTGATGTGTAGAATGGAGCTGCGCTTCTGCCTCGCGGACTTCAAGCGTCTGGAGGTAGAATTCACGACGTTGGTGCCGTGCTATCTGCCATTCGAAGCCGATGTTTTTATTCGTGCGCACGTAAAATTTCTTGACGCGTCTGTGTTCCAATTCTCCCTGTAACACAGAACATAAGTGTAAACATTTGTACATCGAGAAATGAGCTCACTATTTGCGTGGTATAATTGTCTGTTGTGCCGAACAGTCGGATGGCCTTCACATAGTCACCGAGGCGATGCCACTTGTACGTCGTGAGATTGAATTTCTTCATATGTGGATTTGTCCCTGACGTCTTCGCCTTTCCTTTGGTCGGAGCCGGAGCTGCTGAATTGCTAGCCTTCGCCTTTCCCTTTCCCTTGGTCGGAGCCGGGGCCTCTGCATTGCCCGCATCCACATCGCCCGTGTCCACACCGCCCACATCCACATCGCCCGCATCCACATCGCCCGCATCCACATCGCCCGCATCCACATCGCCCGCATCCGCACTGCCCGCATCCACACCGCCTGCATCCGCACCACCCGCATCTGCACCACCCGCATCCGCATCGCCCGCATCCGCATCACCCGTGTCCGCATTGCCAGCCTTCACAGGTTTCTTCGCCTGGCACCTGGCCTTGGTAAGGAGAGCAGCTTTGCGGCGCTGGCGTGCCGCTGTCTCTCTAGGCAGCTCTTGCATCCGGTATTTGGAACAAACGAATGTATTAAACAATCAGACTGACTTGCCAATGTCCTTCGTGGCCGTCTCGAATTGCGCCAGCATGGAATCCGTGTGGAGACGAAGTTTTGCATGCGTGTGCCATACCGCCATATCGAAGAACATATCAAGCACAACCCGACCATGTTTTCCAGGCAGGAGCCCTTCGACGACGGGCATGATACACTAATTGTGAGTGCATTAATACTACAAAGAATACTGTAGCACACGCATCGCACGCACCTGTAATATATCTTCGAAATCTCTGGCAGCCAGCTTCTTCAGCCCTGAGACGTTCGAGCCAAACCGCCAGATTGTGTCACGACTGAACGTCGGTACCTGTGCAAATCTGGAAAGTGTCTTATAAGCATCAGACGAGTTTAAAAAAAATAGATTATCTACCTGGTGTCAAACATGTGAATCAGATCGCAACCAGCTGCTATGAGAATGCGCAGGAAATGCATGATTGTGTTTTTACACACTCCGAGCTCAAACTCGTGGAGAGGGTCTGGCACCAGCATGCGGTAGTGGTCGAAGCCGTAACCATGCAGATGAATAGAGAATGCGCTTTGTGATGCATTAGTTTATGCACAAACACCAAATCCGAGGGACCTACTTGTGTCGGTGTGAGCGAAGTCTCATCGAGCATAGATTTGATTTGTGCACCTTCAGGGGACCAGCCTTTCTCAAAGATCCCTTTGCATGCGAGCTTGATCTTGTGGATGACATTGTCATCCTCTTGGCGAATTTTTGCGTGCCGCTTCCCATCCACAGCAGTCCCCATTCCGGGTAGGTAGGTTTTCTTCATGTAACAGTCCGTACACGGGCATCGCGCGAGGTACCGAATGCAAGCCAATAGAATTCTAGAATTAAATTAGTGATGTACATGTCAAGAATTACAAGAACGCTTACTTCTCCGGATAGTCAGCAGAGTAAGTTAGAAACCGAGGGAATATTCGCCTCGTAATTCCATCACCACACTTGATGAGCACGCCATGAATGTAGGCGTGCATGAAGGCGGGGTCCAAGAGTCGTAGCCATATTTTGTGCATGAGCTCACATTTGACGAAGCGTAGGATGGCGATAGAGGCGGGAGAGTCATAGACCGACTGGTACCATCGCTGGAATGAGTCCGGGAACTAGATAAAATCTTGTAAATATGTGTTGGATCTGCCGTATTGATATTGAAACGTACCTTCGGGATGTAAGCGATATGGTGTGCAGCAAAGGCACGAGGCTTGGCGCGCAAATATTTGGAGAGATTAGCTAAGTAGCCATAAATCGGCCACAGTGACGACATGCCAAAGCTTGCGAGATGCGTGGAGTCTGACCAGAGCATGATACCAGCGATGGCATACTCGACGTCGGGGGCATCATCGGGGTGGTGCGGTTGTGCGCGCATCTCTGCATCTGCCTGGAGCATAGCGTCCGAGTTGGATACTTCGCTGAAAACGCGCTTGCGCTTGCCATCATTAGTGTCAGGATCCCAAAATAATTGGAATGGGATCCATGCGAATTTTCGTGATGAGATATTCTTGCATGCCGCTGTAATGGTCTCCAGGATGTCGCGCGTGAAGACCCCTTGACCTCAAATTCTGGTGCATCGTCCTCAGAGGGCCACATAACCTTCTCCTTCGGGACCTTGATCTTAACTGACTCTTTCCGCCAGCCATCGGATGCGGAGAATGCAGATGGAGTGTCCGTAAATTCGTCCAGCCGCTTCAGCTCTCTCGCCGCGCTAAAGCCTTCAAGCTCATTGGGATTAAAGTCCGGTGCAGTGAGTACATCCTTCACGAGATGCTGAAGCTCGCCAGGACATGAGTCGAAAGACAGTGGCATTTAGGAAGGGAGCAAAGAAACTGGCATGTAGCTGTTCTAGAGACGTAGATACCGCAGAGCCAAAGCCGCTGAGAGGGTTGGTCTCTTTTGGGTTGTCAGGAGCCTTGGCAAGTGTCGGCGCATCCAGAAGGGATTCAAGGGTGACCAAATCCTCAGGATCAGACTGCGGCAAGACTGAATAGCGTCGGAACAAGCTGAAGGCATTGGGATCAGTGTCAAAGTACGAGGGGGGAGCAGGAGAATGAGGAATAGAGTTATCTGGAGGAGGAGGAGATGGCGAAAAGATGACGGGCGGTTTCAGTTTTGGTTTTGGTTTTGGTTTTGGTTTGGGGGCAGACCGAAGTTGGACTGGGAGTCCAGCGAGGGATGTGGGAAGGTAATCCCTGAAGCGAGCGACAGGAGCTTTCCGCACGCGCCCTACACGACTGAATGACTGCGGTTCCTCGTGCGCGTCAGTCATAACAGCATTATCCGCCTGTACACGATGACTTTAGCACAATTCCACATGCATACATTATTTAAACTTACCTCTTCACGCTTGAGTTCCCTCCGCCTATTTGCTGCAGCCTGCGCGGCACGGGCTTCTTCAATCTTGCGGATTTTGGCCGCTTTTTTTCTTTCGCAGTTCACTTCAATGGCCTGCCGCACCTCGTCTCGTGCTTGAGGTATGCCAAGTTTGTGCACATGCACACATTTTTGCCTATGAATCTTGAGAGCACTAGAACTCTTGCAGGGGTGTGAACAGAATTTGCATAGCTCAGTCATTGAACAAGAAACGAGAAAAAAAATAAGCAAGAGCATTGCAATGCGCATATGGCCGCCAGAAGTTCGAAATGGCTTTGAAATTCAGAATAAAGCTCAGGATTTGATTTAATTCAATGTGAGTATGTCGCCTGAGGTGTGAGGAAATGGATGGTGCAGCGGAAGGTGCGAAAGGCGGTATTGGCGTTGACTTGACTTGCCTCCAAACTAGGCAATCTAATTGGTTCCAAAATAGGTAATCTGGTTGGCGTTGAGTTGACGATCCAAACTAGGTAATTCAATGTCTATTGGTGGCCCGAGCGTCAACGCGTCAACGTCGAAACGCGTCAATGTTGATGACATCTCCGTCATATAAATCCTAGGACATGGTGAGTGTCTCTCTTAACCCTCTACCACTACGACAGATAACTCTTCCACTTTATTTTCCAGCCCCTGCTCTCTCCGCAATGCCACGAAACAACTCAAGCAAGTGTAAGTCTACAAAGTTATATTGTCACTCTTCGGAATCTAATCTAATCTAGGTCTCGCCCACGGGAGCGTTCTCCTCCCCAGAAGCGTGTGCGACTTACCAGGGAGTTCGAACCCAGCCCCTTCTATTCTCCCAACGCAGATACTGACTGTGGGTTATCTAGCCATGAAGAATACGAGGCACCACGATCTCCCCACCTCGCAGACCCGAGTTCGAACGCAGCCCCATCAATTCTCGCAACCCAGCTACCAATCGTGCGACATCTCGCCGTGAAGAGTACGAAGCACTGCCATCCCCCGCGTCTCCGGCCTCTTCGCGGAGCCCTTCACCTCTGCCTGCAACCCCGAAGATCCTGCAAGCAGACACGTACAATACGATCATG
Organism: Grifola frondosa; assembly: GCA_001683735.1. Classification (NCBI taxonomy): domain Eukaryota; kingdom Fungi; phylum Basidiomycota; class Agaricomycetes; order Polyporales; family Grifolaceae; genus Grifola; species Grifola frondosa. The sequence goes on from LUGG01000005.1 coordinate 1,869,105, forward strand.
GAAGTGATCAAAGATGCCAAGAGCTCAAGCTCTAAATGGGCTGTAAAGTGAGTACTGTGCATATATCCTTCCGCGTGCTTAATATTATTACAGTCGCAAATACACCGTCGCCAAGCAACTCCAGGCCGGCGGGCGATTTCTTCCTCGCATGATAGGTCCTTTCGCAAGCGTGTATCGTACATTGCTCGTCGGGCTTACCGTGCATGGTATGGATAATCCGTACCGGTACGCGGCCAACATCAAGGAATTTAAACATTAGTAAGTCTCCTTACCTGGTTGTATGTGTGACTTACCTGCATATATGCTCGCTTACAACCGCATACAGCTCCTCTCGCCAGTGCCGCGACTATATAGACAACTTCGAAGGCTTCTTGGTGCAAGTTCCTGCATTTGAAAAGCTGCTGTCCGGCTTGGAGCAAGACATGTCCGCGCTAGAATTCATAGCCGCTTTCGTGAGCATCTAAATATTTCTCCTGCACTCTTCTGATTCACGCTCTCACTTCTAGCTGGATTCCCATGCTCGTTCCGCATGCTCAGATGATATCTCAGCACTGCGGTACGACATCCTAAATTACATTCCAGATGTTAAGCTTCCTGATGGAACGGAAATTCGACGCTTCGACGTGGGAGACTGCAACAAGACCCACCGTGGATTCAACGATATCTAACCGTGCGCCTCTTAGTTGGCCGCATGTCGAGACCGGATTTCGACGAGAATCCCGAGATGTAAGTGCACTTGTCATAATTGATTCAATTCTAATTTGTCCCACAGTTTCTGTCATTGCGTGTGTCACGGCAAGACTATAGTCGACGCTGAAGACTTTCCAAGTTTCATGTATTCCGAGGAGGACTACTATGATGAAGACCATATCGACAAGGGACTCTGCCGAGGCGATCTGTTGGTCCAGGTGAGTGCAAAATAACTACAATAAACTAATCTTCTGAAATTTAGATATCAGTGCTACCGGCACGTATTCACCGGCAGGCGCACGGCATTGGCCACACCAGGAATGCCGCATGGTGCTGGACGCAAAGGCATCGCAGCAATGAACATGATGGACAGGGTCACTCCCCAGAGCATTGCATATGTGGCTGTCTTGGTGAGTTCCTTTCCCTCCCATGTGAATACTTCCTTATTTTCAATAGGTCCATTTCGCACTCTCCGCACAATCCGAGTGGAGCGTTGTCGACAACCAATTCTCCCTCGAAGCGCTGTACTACACGACTCTGGATTCTTTCGAGGATGCAGACTGGGCAGCGGAAACACTACGGTGGTGGAACTAGTAAGTCGATCTCTATTAGCTTTACATATGCTAACTACGGAGCATATTTAATCTATCTACAGTACTGTGTTTGGCGTCACTGGTGATGCTAGTGGTAATGAGAGCAACGCTGACCCGAATTGGCCCCCCGTGCATATGACGGCCATTGCCAGACTTCGTGCACAGCGAAATGCGCGTCGTGAGGCCAAAGCCGCAGAGGTTGCCGGTGCCGAGGATGCCAATGCCGCCGAGGATGCCAATGCCGCCGAGGATGCCAACGCCGCCGAGGATGCCAACGCCGCCGAGGATGCCAACGCCGCTGAGGATGCCAACGCCGCCGAGGACCAAGGCGACGATGAGATCCCCAACGAGCTAGATGGAATGGAACGAAACAGCGAAGAAGAGAATTGATATGGTGAGTTCTAATGCACCATGCCTGCACTTAAATGCTTAGAATTTTGCAGGTTTATGCACAGGATCTTTTGTCTCGGCTGCTTCACTCGTTTCGTGCGCTTTCTTGTCGACTCGGACTCCAACACTTGTTCACTCGCTGCTCTGCTGGTCTCTTATGCTCTTTCGTTGGCTCGGACACTTGTACTTACTACTAAATGTTTATTTAAATGAACCATTAATGCATTATTATTGCCGTTTCATCTCATTCGATAAGATTTTACAAGCGCATACCGGACGTCAGTAGAAATATTATCGTAGCTGGCCGTACGCTCCTACCGAGCTGGCCGTATCCCAGCGTAGCCGACCGTAGCTGCCAGTAGTCCCATAGGGAGCTGGCCGTAGATTATCAGTGCACGCCTAGGCCCTTGGCAGGTCCGGTAAGCGCCACCGTACTGCTACCTACTATATTAGTTATGCCATCACTTTATTCGACTGCAAGATCAAGCTAAAATATATTTGATTTTGAAGATTATATTCTAATATAGTTGACGTTGAGCGGGGCGGGATTTTGCTGATGACCTTCCCCATGTCCGATCCGATCTCAGCTCGCAATTTCATGCAAAGGCCGAGCCGCACACGCTGCTTGCACGGGTAGGGATGCTAGATGACCTCTCACCTGAACCTCCTCATTGCAGAGCGGGCAGCGCCCATGTGTCCGCGATGAACCTTGGAGAGTGACAGCCCACTAGCAAACAGATGTAGCAGACTTTCCGAGTCACTGGGTCCGTCGCCGCATAACCAGGACTACAACAATCACGCTCATGCGAACCGCACAAATGAGTGAGCCAGAATCCGCCCCTCTGAAAACACGCGAGTCAAATTTATTGCGTATCCAACGCACACGATATTTAAATTTTGTAAACGCCACCCATCATCAGCGACATATGTACAACGCGCGACCACAGGCCCATGAACAGTGGTGCAACAGCGCCGTCTGAGTCCACGACAACCCGCACCTCAACTCGCGATAATGACACCTACCTAACTGCACTCCCCTATCCGCTCATTCGTAATCTGCGAAAATATCCCATCCGAGCCATTCACGGGCAACCGGACTTTGATCAAACTCTGCGTGAGCACACGCAACCGTGAGCAAGCCACTCAACCAGGAGCGCACACATGAGCACACACCTGGTCCTGCAGCCGCAGAGTAATCAACGACGAGCTGAACATCTCGCGGTCGCCCGTCTGTCCGGAGCTCCTCCAAAGTGGACGCAGACGGGAAGAGGATGCTCGGGTTGAGGAACGGCGGCGGCGACCCCATCATCGGCTGCTCCGCGCCCGGCAGTCGCGGGCGACATCCTGTTCGGCGCGCTAGCCCAAATTTGCACCGCAGGTTCGTGAGCATGATGCGCATCGTGAGCGTATATCTGCATGTAAGTGAGCGCGCGCGCGAAGAGGAGGGAAAACAGCGGAAGGCGCACCGTTCGGCAGCAGGTCAGGGAACGACTCTGCGAGCCGCTCGATCTGCTTGATGATCGGGCCGAGATAGAGTGGGAAATCTTCAGCAGGGAATGCCTGGAGAAAGCCGCAATGACCAGGCTGCCGTGCACGGCGTACTCGCAGCGCCGCCCTGTGCGATCTCTAGTGCTGAGTCCGAGGTATTCGAGGGGGGCTGACGCGCACTTGTAAAAGGGCGAGTCGAGCGGGTTCATGATGCAGCTCGATGCGGCTTCCTTAGGGTGGAACCCGAGCTCGTGCTGCTCCAACGGAGTCTTGTTCCATGACACGCCCCACGACATGCAGCGCAGCACGACGCAAACGAATCACAGCTTCGCATAATGCAGGATGTTGCGCAGGGGCGCATCTTCATCCGTCGTTCGCCCTATGTTCACCGTCAGCAAAGTAGAGAAGAAGACGACCACGGGGGAAGGGCATACGGCGGAGCTCGTCGCAGTCCTAGCAAACCACTTGTCGAGCTCGATGTTGGAGCGCCGGATCAACGCGAGCGTATTGTGATTTACCTAGCCATCTAGCAGGCAGAGCGTCTCATAAATTTGCGCTGCACCAGAATGTGAGCAGGAAGGCATAAAGTCGTGACGGCCACACGTACTCTTTTGAGCGATCAACTCGACCTGAGAAACGAGCCGCACGTCCGTCGAGGATGCCATGGGATGCGAAAGAAGGATGCGGCGGTGTCTGGTCAAGCTCTCATCACGAAGAACGATCGGACAGCTAGTACCCAGGTTCATCCTGCCAAAGTCAGAGCATTGTAATTAAGGGATAACGTACTGTCTGAACATGGGGCTTAGCCCCGGAGGTTATTAAACGGGAGAGAGAGAAAACCAATAAAGGCACAATCAAATCCGTGCGGACACAACTTGGATATTGAATACAGTGCCAAGGACGTGAAGCTAGAATGAGAGCGTCCGATACCCACCGAGATGTCTACTTCAGTCCGTTGCTTGCCGCCGTCGTCTGCTAGCTTCTCCAGCACAGGGTGCGGCCCAAACCCAGCGCCGTGCGCATTGTATGGCCCTCCAAAGCCATCTATTCGCGCTCTATTCCATACACAGCAGCATCCCTAGGCCCCCACGCGCAGACACCCGTCACCCATGTCATGTAGGACGCATACACTCACAAAACGCACCTTCAACTGCATCTATACCCACGATGGGGCCGAACAGCGACGGGCGCGCAACGGACTGCGCCTCCTCGTTGAAGCGGCAGAACAGGGTAATACGCAGGGATGAGGGGGCCACGGTCCCGCTCAGATTTTGGCTTCGATGGCGAGAATCGCGTCGAGTGTGCACGGCGCGCGCCCCGTGAGTCCCTCATAGGTATCATATACGATAGCTCGCGTCGAATACCAGGATAAAGATGTGGCATGCAGAGAAGAAGCTGGGGCAAAGGTGAACGTCGGCAGAAAGGCGCCAGGGCCAGCGCTTGCGTTCTGCGTGTCTCCTCAACGTCTCCTACACAACCCTTCGCTGTGCACCTTCCTCTTCCATACGCCGTTCCTCTCATGCGCAAGCCTGCTGATAGATTGCATACTAAATCGCACGCTGTGAATTCTAAGCAGAGGACATACATATAATCGTCAACGTTCAACGTTCAACCTTCGAGCTCCCTCAGTCTCTTCCCGACTTTGGCTGTATTCTTCCCCGTCCTAGGCGAATCTGCGCTTCACCTCGCATGTCCTCTCAACGTACGCCATCTTATAATCACAAATCCATCTCCTCTCGATGTATGCGCTATTGCACGATGCTCTCACCAACGCAGTCCACCTGATCGCACTCACCTCCTTTTATAGTCGTTACCGTGCCGATATGTGCACGCTCATGCTGTTTTCATCATCTCCACCTCTTCTTGCAATTTCCGAAGCCACGTACTCTGCTCTGACTACTAGCTAGTTTGCTGACGGGGAACTGTAGAATATATCGCTGTCGCGATATTCGGCACCGAAGTGCCTTTGCTAGTGTGCTCATATTGTGCACTGTGAGTAAATCATGCGGACTTCGAGCGATGAGCGCTCGCTGTATCCTGACCAATCCTGCAGCACTGGCTAGCTGCGATGACTCGGTCATACGCAGACGTCCCACAGTAATTGCTGTTCGAGGTCGAATGATAAGGGCTATGTATCAAACACCCGGAGCACCGTGTAAACTGTTCGCGACAAGCTCAATCGTTCTGTTTTCTTCCCGCACTGTCTTTGGACTTCTGAAAGGTCTTGGCTAGCGTGGATGATTTCTCCGAGGAGGTTTTGTGCGTGGACGACGCATGCGTTTACACCTTCCGCGCATTCCTGCGAATGACCGTGACGATACCCTCTCACTTCTATGAGCCGGCACAACGAAGACGCACGATCGTGGACGACTGTATTTTGCAGTGTACGTGTTCGGGTGGCCGAAGTCCGTCTTCTGAAGTTCTACGACGTTCGGTACAACAATGACGCGGACTTGGACCTCGCTGTACTTCGCTAGTCTACTATGCTGCTGCGTGACGGCGGAGAATGGCTGCAACCCCGCCGTGGATGCAGCACATCGCTCGATCCGTGGTTCTGTCTTGGTCAATGTGCAACCTCGACGCGGTCGCCACTGGTTCTGTTCCTGTCTCATTTCGCGAGCAACCAGCTTACCGTGGTTGACACACAGCCCTGTGCTTCGACTTCCCCTTCTGACGTCACCATTCGGCGATGCGTTGTCTATTTACAACCATCATCTGCGCGCCTTGATTTCGTGCTGTTGTATCATGTTGGGAGATGTCGTGGCTGATCAAGCTCTTTTCTTTATTGTTCATCTTACTGATGTCCGGCATGGTTGCTGGATACATGTTTGCAATATTTTCGGAAGCGATGTCATTGCAGTCTCCTGATCTCAACCATCGCAATGAACCTTCCAACGTTCCTCGCATCCTCCGGGGTTCAACCGTGACATGCTGCCATCTTAAGTGAGCCTTATCACCAGTATTTCGGTATGGAGTGGCGGTGCTGAGGTGAGATCTGTACGTTGGTATGTGCTCTGCCATTGGGCCATTCATGTAATTTCATCGTGTTTTGTATGAAACTGTGCCTCCGGGAATATCACAGCATAGATGCGGTCAATCAGATCGTAACCGCGGTGATGTTGTCCTCGAGGGTGAATATAAGAGTAGGATCTCTCTATCGCTGCTAAACCATTGAGTCTCCAGTCTTTCAAACTGCCTCATATCATGTCATCCACCATCACCATCGAGGAATATCAGCAAAAGTGAGTGGTGCTCACTGCAATATTTCCTGATTCAATATATCCACCGCACAGCTTCATCACAATATGTTGTGTTGTATCGGCAACCGGTGAGTATTTCACTTAAACTCTCGGGTCATTCTCACCTTCCCATTTGTCATAGCTCTGCTGGTCTATGAGTACATTATTACCTTTGATCGTGAATATCAGCTGGTTTGGAAGCGCCGATTTTCGGCCGCCACCTTAGTATTCTTGCTAGCAAGGTATCCTATACTTCTAGGGAATATTCTTGCACTTCCGACCATATATCCGATGTCAATGAGGGTACAGTTCTCATCCCGTTACTGTAGACTGTCTTAGCCCACTCAAAATTTCCAGAGCTGTTCCACATTGGGTTGGTCACAGACAGTGTTACTGTTGCTCTTCCTGTTGCTTTCAGCTGGTGAGTGTCCATCGTTCATATGATATCTCCATTCCTGACTGACCAGTTGCATTCTGCAAAGCATTCTCAAGTCTCCGAGTGTATGCCTTGTCTGGCCGTGAATGGAAAATCACCTCATTGGTATGCATCTCTCACTGGTCGCCTTTGGCATTGCACTGGTGAGCCCTGTCCTCTGCAGTGAGCTTGAAATGTAACTGAAATGACACATATATGTCTAGTTTGCGAATGTGCACCAAGTGGTTCTTGTAGCTCCGCCTCCCATCAATTGCATATTAGTCAAATTGATCTCAGCAGAGCTCTCTCATATGTCAGTGGAATTAGTCCATCTCACTATACTTGTTGACTGAAGTGGTGTGTCATATAGATGTGTGTATTGCTCCTGGTTTCATATTTCTCAAGTGCTCAGCTCATGCAATGCTCCCAGTGCTGTATGTACAACGTGCGACAGAAATCACTGCGGACATACTTGTTCTTGCAGTGACTGTACACCAAACATACTGGAGAATACGAGCTTCTGCGGAGGATACGCTCCAAACTCCATTGCACACTTTGATCTTGAGGGATGGTCAGTATTGATTCCTGCCTCGATATCTGCACTGACCTGATGTACCTCCGTCAGGTACAATATACTTCTTGTAAGTTACCAATAGTCATGATGGGTTTGATGTTATTTTGATAACCATGCACCTTATAGAGCCCTATTGGTCTTGAATATTGCAGATACCATACTGCTATATTTGGGAGAGGACCTTGTATGTAGACTCATCTTGCATTTCTGCCAATACCGGCTGATGAGACCTATGTACCGTCATTAGGATGACAGCGCTTATATCGGCATATTCATTAACCCGTCAGTAATTGCAATCAATTCTCTTTCGTTCTAACTACTCATGACATTGGTTATGATGTAGCATAGCAACAATTATCATATCACGGTTTATGCTCAATCTCCGCGAGGTTGATGCATCCCAGCGCGGCACCGAAGACTCAAGTCGCCCGTCGTTTGTCGGCTCTGTCCAGTTCGCAGCTTTCGTCGAACCCCTCGGTGCCCCTCTGGAGCATGAATTCTCATTCTCTGCGATCGATCCCGGCTCCTCAGACGAGCATGGAGCTGGTGGAGAGAATGAGGACGAGGACGTACCGGACCACGACCATGAAATGGCTTCAGGTCATGGTAGCATTTTCGTGCCATCTGAAGCCGAACCTGGTCCGTGCGGAGTCAGAGGGTGAGCTACGACAGCGATTTTTTTGGGTTCGTATAGCATTGCTTTCTTGTTGATGTCTTGCATACGCTAACGCTGACTTTAGAAGAAGATACTTGCGGGAACCGGAGTGCGTCTGGAGTTGGGCATCGTATGTCGATGTTTTCTTGGATAATGAACTTGGTGTCATAATTTACAGAGACCGAATCATATGCACAAATTCACTATCACTATCTCTTGTATATTCACTATGTAAATGCTTGGATCAATCATACAGAAGCCATATCTTATACAGGTTGTCGGGATCAATCGCTCACTGATGAGATGTTCATCATGGCGCACAGCAAATGGAAAAGGGAACGATTCTGTTCTTGCATGGTATGTCTCAACATCAGTCCGACGACATTCTCAGCGGTACAGTCGATGCGCCAGAAACATCGGGGGTGAGCGCATATGCTTTACCACGAGCCAAAGGAAATGTACATACTGTTCGCGCGCGATATATCGTGATTGAACCACACGAATTCTACAGCGCGCTGCTCAGATTTGCTCTTTATGATCCCATAAATATAGACTGACAATCTGAGATGCAGGTGGGGGAAGCGAGCAACTTATTGTTGCCCTCTTCTATGACCACTATCTTCCCGTGTCCGACCCGATCTCAGTTCGCAATTTCATGCGAAGCCCGAGCCGCACACACCGCTGTTTGCACGGGTAAGGATGCTAGATGACTCTCACCTGAACTTCCTCACAACCCGCACCTCAACTCGCGATAATGAACCTACCTAACTGCATTCCCTATCCGCTCATCCGTAATATCTCATACGAGCCATTCACGGGCAACCAGACTTTTATCCAGCTCTGCATGAGCACACGCATCATTGAGCAAGTCACTCAACCAGGAGCGGGTGCATGGGTACCCACCTATTCTTGCAGCCCCCGCACAATCGACGACGCAATGAACATTCCTCGGTCGCCCTCCCACGTACCGAGCTCCTCCACGGTGAACGTGGGCAGCGAGACGATGCTCGGGTCGAGAGACGACAGCGGCGTCGTCACCATCGGTTGCTCTACGCCCGGCGGCATTGCAGGCGATGTTCCGTTCGGTACCAGCCCGACTTGCGCCGCAGATTCATGAGCGTGATGCGCAGCGTGAGCGTGTATCTACATGTAAGTGAGCGCGCGCGCGAGAAGAGGGGAAAGGCGGGAGGCGCACCGTTCGGCCGCGACGTTGGAGAGCAACTCGCAAAGCAGCTCGACCTGTACGGTGATCGCACCAAGGTCGAGCTCCGCGGGAAACAGGTTAGCTATCTCGAGCAAAAGATCCAGAGAAAGCGTCACCGCCAGGTTGTCGTTCACGACGTACCACGGCGCCAATGCCCCATCCACAGCATGCAAGGGGGCGGGGACGCAACTGTAAGTGGGGGAGTCGAGCAGGTTCATGATGTGATTCGGCGCGGAGCCCTTGGGCCGGAGCGCGACCTTGCGGCGCTCGAACAGCATCTTGTTCCACGACACACGTGCAGCGCAACGCACGCGAGACACAGTTTCCCATAGTGCAGCTGGCCCGGCAGGATCTTGCGTGGGAGCACATCTTCATCCATCGTTTGCCTTACGTTCGCCGTAGACAATATACTGAACAGGAGACGACCACGGATATGGTGGAACTCGCCACAGTCCGCAAATCACTTGTTGGGAGCGACGCTGGCATGCTAGATGAATACAAGCGTATTACGATTGATTTGATCATTCAGCGACGAGAGCGTCTCATGAATTTGCGCTGCACCAGGATGTGAGCATGAAGGGATGAAGTCATGATGGTCACACGCACCTTTTGCGTGATCAACTCAACCTACGAAACGAATCACACGTCCGTCGGAGATGCGATGGCATGCGAAAGGAGGATGCGGCAGTGTCTAATCGAGGCCTCGTTACGAAGGACGACCGAACGGCCAGTACGCAGGCTCATCCTGCCTAAGTCAGAGCGTACACAAGAGGTAACGTACTGGGGGGCAAACCAATATCGGCACAGCTAAATCCGCGTGGATACAATTGTGATATTGAATGCAATGAGAGGGACCTGAAGCTAGAAAATATGAGAGATCCGATGCTCACCGAGAACCCATTGTTCTTCTTCAGTCCATCTCTTGCTGTCAGCAACTGTTATCTTCTCCAGCGCACGATGCAAGCCCAAAGCCAGCGACAGCCAGCTCCCATCCGTTCAAGCTCCTAGGCCCCAAGAACAAACTCCCGTCAGGACCACGACGAATACGCGCACAAAAGCGTACCTTAACTGTCTGCCTCCTGGCGCACGATGGGGCCAAACAGCGACGAGCGCGCAATGGTCTGCGCCTCCTCGAGGAAGCGGTAAAAGGTATGGATGCACGGGCCCGTCCCGCTCGGATTTTGACTACGATAGCGAGAACCGCGTCGAACGTTCACGGCGTACGCTCCATGAGTACATCATAGGTATCATATCTCAGGTTGAATACTAAGATAAAGATGTGGCATCCCGAGAAGAAGCTGGGGCAAAGGTGAACGTTGGAAGAAAGGCGCTAGGGCCGGCGCTCAATTGCGTTCTGCATTCCTCCTCCTTACTTATCGCTTCTCAGTATCAATGTCTCTTCGCTATCCACTTTCCTCTCATGCGCATTGCGCAAGCTTTCTGATGGATTACATACTGGATCGCACATCAGGTGAAAGCTAGTAGGGGATATAAGTATATGTAGTCGCCTACCTTCGAGCTCCCTTTGCTCGGCTTTGGCTGTACTCTTCCCTGTCCCGGGGGAACCTGTGGTCCCCCTCGCGCGCGTGTCCTCTCAAAATATGTGACCTTGCATTTCACAAATCCACCTCCGCACAATGTCTGCGCACCCCATGCTCTCACCAACGCTATCTCACAGTCAACCTGATCCACTCATATAGTCGTCACCGTGTTGTTGCGTGCACGCTTGTGCTGTTCTCATCATCTCCACCTCCTCGTGCGATCTCCCGAAGCCTTGCACTCTTCTCTGACTAGTAGCTGGCTTGCTGACGCGGAACTGTAGAATGTATCGCTATCACTATATTCAACACCGAAGTGTCTTTGCTAGTAGTGTACTCATACTATGCAATGTGAGTAAATCAGTGAATCATGCGTGCTTCGAGAAATGAGCGGTCATTGCATGCTGCAGCACTGGCTAAACTCTAGGCCCCCGAGTGTTTCAGTGGTCTAGTACCATCGTCAGCGCTCATGCAAAATCGAAAGATGTGTCGGCTTGGTGTATGCTACTGCAGGAATACAAGCCCCACCCTACGAATACCCAGTCATCCAAGGTCGATCCGAAAAGCGCTGAATGCACATTGTAGACCTCATCGTCCTAGATGAGTTGCTCGGAGCCTCGCTCGTCAGTGCTATCACTACGTTCGTCGTTTGAAGCAACTTCTTAATAATGCTAACGACGGATACTCTACAAGCTAGCAATATAGTGACTCCGTGACACAACGTCATCTCCGATATCCGGCACTAGTTATCCATAGCCATAGCACAGCTCGCGTTCATATCTGTCTCCGCTCCCAGCTTGTTCGAGGCATCCTTGTGCCTGCATCTGATCCTCGGATCTCATACTGCACAGCACGCTCTTCATGCGCACAACCACGGTATATTGGCGATGTCTCGTCTCGTGCGTGTTCGCTGCATTGTTGGCTTGAAGTTAATATCTTGCCAAGTGCTAACCCGTTTTCCATTCCTGAGCTGTCCATCACCCCGAACAAAGAACACACATCGATATCCGCGATGCAGTTATGGCAGACGGCGGTAGGCATAGCCACCAGGGGCGAGACCATGCACTGAAGCAGAGAAAACATATCCAGTAGCACGACAGGAAATTTAGAATTAGGAATGTACTACCATAACGCTATCAGTTGACGCCTGAGGTGCTCCCTCGCTTTGCTACGGTCAGGATCTGTATAACGTGAACATCAAAGCACGCATTTGGCCATGTCGTGCACAACTGTTGACAACCGACTACTCCCACAGCCGCGGCACAAGAGGGCACAAGTACTTGAAATTATTGAACCTCGTTCAACCCGATCACTTTGATCCAGATATATTTGCATATCGATCACGTCAGATCTGGCAACGTAGTCATCGAGATCCGAACGCAATCCGCGCCCTTGGCTATCTGCAGAACCGGGACTACAACCATCGCGCTCGTACGAACGGCGCGAGTGAATGAGCCAGAACCCGCCCTCCGAAAACATGCAATCTCCTCGCAGTCGAGTACAAATTCATTGCACGTCCAACGTGCATGAGATAAACCAACCCACGACAACTCGCACCTCAACTCACGATAATCACACCTAACTGCATTTCCTCATTCATTCGTATTCGTGATCTGTAAAAATATCCCATCCGAGCCATTCACGGGCAACCAGAGATCCGTCAAATTCTGCATGAGCACGCGATCCGTGAGCAAGCCACTCAACCAGGAGCAGACACATGAGCACACTGGTCCAGCGGCCACAGCGGCATCGACGACGAGGTGAACGTCCCGCGGTCGCCCGCCCATGTACTGAGCTCCCCCAAGGTGAATGCGGGCGGCAAGATGATGCTCGGGTCGAGGAACGGCAGGGCGGTGCCATCATCGGCTGCTCCGCGCCCGGCAGTCGCGGGTAACATCCTGTTCGGCGCGCCAGCCCGAATTTGAACCGCAGGTTCGAGAGCATGATGCGCATCGTGAGCGTGTATCTGCACGTCAGCGAGCGCACGCGCGAAGAGGAGGGAAAGAGGCGGGAGGCGCACCGCTCGGCCGTGACATCAGAGAATAGCTGGACCTGTACGATAATCGCACCAACGTCGAGCTCCGCGGGGAACAGGGCGGCCATCTTCAGAGCCCGGAGAAAGCCGCCATGACCAGGTTGTCATGCACGGCGTACTCGCGGTGCTGCTCTGTGCGATCTCCTAACGCTGAGTCTGCAGCATGGACGGGAGACGGGGGCAACCTGTAAGTGGGCGAGTCGAGCGGGTTCGTGATGCAGTTCGACGCAGCGTCCTTGCCCTGGAACGCGAGCTTGCGCTGCTCGAACGGCATCTTGTTCCAGGACACACAGCGCAGCACGGCGCAAACGAGTCACGCTTCGCATAATGCAGGATCTTGCGCGGGGACGCATCTTCGTCCGTCGTTCGGCCTATATTGACCGTCAGCAAAGTAGAGAAGAAGACGACCGCGGGAGGGCATACGATGGAGCTCGTCGCAGTTAGTGCGAACTACTTGTCGAGCTCGATGTTGGAGCGCCGGATGAATGCGAGCGTATTATGATCTACTTGATCATTCAGCGGGGGGAGCAACTCATAAATTTGTGCTGCACCAGAATGTGAGCAGAGAGGGGATGAAGTCATGACGGCCACAAATACTCTTTTGCGCGATCAGGTCAATCTGCGAAACGATCAACATATCCGTAGAGGACGCCATGGGATGTGAAAGGAGGATGCAGCAGCCCTTGATCGAGCTCTCGTCATGACGGGCGATCGGACGGCCAGTACCGAGGCTCATCCTACCAAAGTCAGAGCGTACACAATGTAATCAAGGGATAACGTACTGTCCGTCAAACCGATTGAGGAAATGCCTGACATGGGGCTTAGACCCGGAGGTCATTAAACAGGAGGGAGAGAAAACCAACAGAGGCACAATCAAACCCGCGCGGACACAACTTGGATATTGAATACCGTGTCAGGGTTGAAGCTAGAGAATATCTGAGCGTCCGATGCCCTCCGACATTCCTCCTTCTTTAGTCCGTTTCTTGCCGCCGTCGTCTGCTAGCTTCTCCAGTGCAAGATGCAGCCCAAACCCAGCGCCGTGCGCATTGCATGCCCTCCGGAGCGATCCATTCGCGAACTAAGCCACACAGCAGCATTCCTAGGCCTGACGCGCAAACTCCCGTCAGCCCCATGTCATATAGGATGCATGCACCAAAAAAACCGCACCGTGAACTGCCTCCATACGCACGACGGGGCCGAACAAGAATGAGCGCAATGACCTACGCCTCGTCGATGAGGTGGTAGAACAGGGTAATAAACAGGGACCTTTGCTTCGATGACGAACACCGCGCGCGCCCCATAAGCCCCTCATAGGTATCACATATCATAGCTTGCGTCGAACATCAGGATAAAGATGTGGGATCCAGAGAAGAAGGTGGGGCAAAGGTGAACGTTGGGAGAAAGGCGCTAGGGCCAGCGCTTGGGTTCTGTGTGTCTCCTTACTCAACGTCTCCTCATACACAACTCCTACATACACAACCCTTCGCTGTTCACTTTCCTCTTCCATACGTCATTCCTCTCATGCGCAAGGCTGCTGATATATTGCATACTAAGTCGCAGCTGCAGAGGACATACGTATAGTCACCAACCTTCTAGCTCCCTCAGTCCATTCCCGACTTTGGCTGTGCTCTTCCCCGTCGTAGGCGAATCTGCGCTTCACCTCGCATGTCCTCTCAATGTACGCCATATTGTAATCACAAATCCATCTCCTCTCAATGTATGCGCTATTGCACGATGCTTTTACCAACGCCATCTCGCAGTCCACATGACCGCACATGCTCACGCTGTTCTCATCATCTCCACCTCTTCGCGCAATCTCCCGAAGCCACATACTCTGCTCTGACTACGAGCTGGATTGCCGACGAGGAAATGTAGGATGTATCGCTGTCTTTGTATTCAGCACCGAAGTGCCTTTGCTGGTGTACTCATATTGTGCAATGTGAGTAAATCATGCGGACTTCGAGCCACGAGCGGTCGCTGTATCCGGATCAATCCTACAGCACTGGCTAGCTACGACTGACTCGGTCGTACGCAGACATCTCCCACGCAATTACTGTTCCAGGCCGGATGATAGAACTATATATCAAACATCCGAAGCACCATGTAAACGCTCGCGACAAGCTCAATTGAGTTGTTCTGTTTTCTTCCCGCACTGCCTTCGGACTTCTCAAGGATCTCGACTAGCGCGAATGATCTCTCTGAGGAGGTTGTGTGCATAGACGACGCACGCGTTTACATCTTCCGCGCATTCGTGCGAATGACCGTGGTAGTCCACTCTGCCTTCTACGAGCCACGCAACGAAGACACACGATCGTGGACGCCCGTATTTTGCAGATATGCGTGTTCGGGTGGCCGAAGTCCGCTTCCTGAAGTTCTACGACGTTCTGTACAACAGTGACGTAGAGTTGGACTTCGCTGGTATATTATGTTGTTGTGCGACGGCGGAGCATCGCTGCAACTCCGCCGTGGACTCAGCACATCGCTCGATGCGTGATTCCGTGTTGGTCAATGTGCAACCTCGACCGCGGTCGCCACTGGTTCTGTTCCTATCTCATTTGGCGCGGAACCAGCTTACCGTGCCTCTGCTTCGATTTCCTTGTGATGTCCCCGTTCGACGATGGGTTCTCTGTTTACAACCGTTCTTCACGCACCTTGAGTCCGTGCTGTTGTGTCGTGTTCGGAGGAGATGTCGTGGCTGATCAAGCTGTTCTCTCTATTGTTCATCTTACTGATGTCTAGCTTGGTTCATGGATACGCGTTGCAATATTCTTGGATGCGATGTATCATTGCAGTCTCCTGAGCTCAACTACTCGCAGTGAACCGTCCAATGTTCCTTCGCACTGGTCATTCAATGTTCAAACGTGACACCCTGCCGTCTTAAGTGAGCTTTATCACTGCTTCAGTATGCAGTGACGGTGCTGAGATGAGGTCTGTACATTAGTATGTTCTCTGCCATTGAGCCATTCGTGTAATTTCATAAGGGTTTGTACGAAACTGTGCTGCCGGAAATATCGCAGCATAGATGCGGTCAATCAGATCGTAACAGTGAGGAGATGACAGCGCGGTGATGTTGTCCTCAAGGGTGAATATAAGAGTAGGATCTCCCCACCACTGCTAAAGCACTGAGTCCCCAGTCTTTCAAACTACCTCATATCATGTCATCCACCATCAGTACCGAGGAGTATCAGCAAAAGTGAGTGGTGCTCACTGCACTATTTCCTGACTCAATATATCCCGCCTTACAGCTTCATCACAATATGTTGTGTTGTGTCGGCGACCGGTGAGTGTTTCACCTACAATCTCGAGTCATTCTCATATTCCCATTTGTCGTAGCTCTGCTGGTCTATGAGCACATTATCACCTTTGATCGAGAATATCAGCTTGTTTGGAGGCGCCAATTTTCAGCCGCCACCTTAGTATTCTTGCTAGCAAGGTATCCTATACTTTTACAGAATATTCTTGCACTTCCGACCATATATCCGGTGTCAAAAAAGGTACAGTTCTCATTCCGTTACTGTAGACTGTCTTAGCCCACTCAAAATTTCCAGAGCTGTTCGGTATTGTTCTGGTCACAGACAACTTTAGACTTGCTCTTTATTCTGCTTACGTTCGGTGGGTGTCCATCATTCATATGATATCTCCACTCCTGACTGACCATTTGCATTCTGGGAAGCATTCTCAAGTCTCCGAGTGTTTGCCTTGTCTGGCCGTGAATGGAAAATTACCTCATGGGTATGCATCCTGTTACTGGTCACCTTCGGCATTGGACTGGTGAGCCCTGTTCTTTGCAGCGAGCTTGGAATGTAACTGAAATAACATATACATATCTAGTTTACATATGCGCACCAAGTGGTTTTTGTAGCTCCACCTCCCATCAATTGCACGTTAGTCCTTTTGGTCTCACCAGAGCTCTGGAACACGTGAGTGAAATTAGATCATGTCCCTACATCTTGTGGGCTGAAGTGGCATGTCATATAGATGTATGTGCTGCTCCTGGTTTCATATCTCTCAAATGCTCAGCTCATGCAATACTTCCAGTGCAGTATGTAGAGCGTGCTACAGAAATCACTGCGGACATACTTGTCCTTGCAGTAACTGTACACCAAACATACTGGAGAACACGAGCTTCCGCAGAGGATACGCTCCGAACTCCATTGCACTCTTTGATCTTGAGGGATGGTCAGTACTGATTCCTGCCTCGATATCTGCAATGATCTGATGTACCTCCGTCAGGTACAATATACTTCTTGTAAGCTACCTGGCATAGTTGAGACGCGCCTGATGTTATTTTGACAACTATGCACCTTATAGAGCCTTATTAATCTTGAACATTGCAGATATCATATTCGCATATTTTGGAGAGACTTTTGTATGTAGATGCGTCTCGCATCCCGCCAATACTCACTGACATGACCTATGTACTGTCATTAGGAGGACACTGCTTATATTGCCACATTCATTAACCCGTCAGTCACTGCGATCAATTCCCTTTCGTTTTAACTAGTCATGACATCGGTTATGATACAGCATAATGGCAATTATTATATCACGGTTTATGCTCAATCTACGCGAGATTGATGCATCCCAGCGCGGCACCGAAGACTCAAGTCGCCCGTCATTTGTCGGCTCCGTCCAATTTGCAGCTTTCGTCGAACCCCTCGGTGCCCCTCTGGAGCACGAGTTCTCGTCTTCTGCAATCGATCCTGGTTCCTCGGACGAGCATGGAGACGGTGTAGAGAGTGAGCATGATGGTGCACATGACTGCGACCAAGAAATGGCTTCAGGCCATGCTAGCGTTTTCGTGCCATCTGAAGCCGGACCTGTTCCATCCGGAGTTAAGGTGTGAGCTAGGACAGCCATATTTTTTGGTTCGTATAGCATTACTTTCTCATTGATATCTTGCATGTGCTAATTCTGACCCTAGAAGGTGCTTGCGGGAATTGGAGTGCGTCTGGTGTCGGGCGTCATATGTGGATGTCTTCTTGGATAATGAACTGGTGTCGTAATTTATAGAGGCTATATCATATGCACTAAACCATCATCACTATCTCTTGTATATTTGCTATGCACTGCTTGGATCAATCATATAGAAGCCATATCTTATACAGGTTCGTCGTGATCAATCGTTCACTGACTGACGAAGTGTTCATCATGGCGCACTGCAAATGGAAATGGGAACGATCGTGTTCACGCACGGTATGTCCCAACACCCGTCCGATGACATTCTCAGCGAGCTACAGTCGATGCGTCAGAATCATCGGCGGTGAGCGCATATGCTTTAGCACGAGCCAAAAGAAAATGTACATACTGTTCACACGAGATATATTGTGATTGAACCACATGAATTCTACGGCGCACTGCTCAGCTTTGCTCTGTATGATTCTATAAATATAAGAGTCACAATCTGAGACGTAGATTGGGGAAGCAAGCGACCCCATTTTTGCCCTCTGCTATGACCACTGCCTTCCCTGTGTCCGATCCGAACTCAGCTCGGAATTTCACGCGAAGCCCGAACCGCATATACTGCTTGCACGGGTATGGATGCCAGATGACCTCTCACCTGAACTTCCTCATTGCGTAGTGGATAGCGCGCATGTGTCCGCGATGAACCGTGCAAAGTGACAGCCCACCCCCCAGTCTAGCAAACAGATGTAGTAGAATTTCCGAATCACTGGGTCCGTCGCCGCATAACCAGGACTACACCAATCATGCTCATGCGAACGGCACAAGTGAGTGAGCCAGAATCCGCCCCTCTGAAAACACGCCAGTCAAATTTATTGCGTATCCAACGCGCACGATATTTAAATTTTAAAAACACCACTCATCATCAGCAACAAATATATAACGCGCGACCACCGGCCCATAAATAGTGGTGCAACAGCGCCGTCTGAGTCCACGACAACCCGCACCTCAGCTCGCGATAATGACACCTACCTAACTGCACTCCCCTATCCGCTCATTCGTAATCTGCGAACATATCTCATACAAGCCATTCACGGGCAACCAGAGCTTCATCAAGCTCTGCACGAGCACACGCATCCGTGAGCAAGTCATTCAACCACGAGCGGGCGCATGAGTACATACCTACTCCTGCATCCGTCGCACGATCGACGACGGGTTGAACATTCCGCGGTCGCCCGGCCATGTACCGAGCTCCTCCAAAGTGAATGTGGGCAGCGAGACGAAGCTCGGAACGACGGTGATGTTCCCATCATCGGCAGCTCCGCGCCCGGCGGCATCGCGGGCAACATTCCGTTTGGCGCTAGCCCGACCTTGAGACGCAGGTTCGCGAGCGTCATGCACAGCATGAGCGTGTATCTGCATGTAAGCGAGCGCGAGCGCGAAGAGCATGGAGAAAGGCGGGAGGCGCCATTCGGTGGCAGGTCGGAGAAGAAGCTCTGCGAGTTGCTTGGCCTATGCGATGATGGCGCCGAGATCGAGGCGCGCGGGGAATGGGTTAGTCATGTTCAGCAGGAGGTGCCCGGAGCAAGCCGCAATGACCAGGCTGTCATGCACGGCGTACGCGCAGCGCCGCCCCGTACGATCTCTCAGCGCTGAGTCTGTGCAGGTGAGGCGAGTGCGCACCTATAAGTAGGCGAGTCGAGAGGGTTCATGAGCAGCACGATGCGGATGCCTAGGCCTACTGGTGTGCAAACCAATATCGGCACAACTAAATCCGTGTGGATACAACTGCGATATTAATTGAATACAATGTGAGGGACCTGAAGCTAAAGAATATGTGAGAGTCCGATGCCCACCGAGATTTCATGGTTCTTCTTCAGTCCATCTCTTGTCGTCGTCATCTGT
Source organism: Grifola frondosa (assembly GCA_001683735.1). NCBI lineage: Eukaryota > Fungi > Basidiomycota > Agaricomycetes > Polyporales > Grifolaceae > Grifola > Grifola frondosa. The sequence goes on from LUGG01000005.1 coordinate 1,888,733, forward strand.
CATCCTCTCCAGCGCACGATGCAAGCCAAAAACCAGCGACATGCGCATCGCATGCCAGCTCGGCAGCCATCCATTTATGCTCCTAGGCCCCACGCGCAAACTCCCGTCAGGACCACGACAAATATGCGCACAAAGGTGTACCTTAACTGTCTGCCTCCTTTAGCAGGATGGGGACAAACAGCGACGAGTGCGCAATGTTCTGCGCCTCGTCGAGGAAGCGGTAAAAGGTATGAATGCGCGGGCCGTCCCGCTCGGATTTCGACTGCGATGGCGAGAATCACGTCGAACGTCCACGGCGTGCGCTCCATGAGTGTCCCACAAGTACCATAGCTCAGTTTGAATACTAGGACAAAGATGTGGCATCCCGAAAAGAAGCTGGGTCGAAAGTGAACGTAGAGAGAAAGGCGAGCGCTATGGCCTAGACGCCTGCGTTCCTGCCACATGCCTCTTCCTTAATACTTAACGCTTCTCAATGTCTCTTCGTTGTCCATCTTCCTCTCATGCGTATTGCGCAAGCTTGCTGACGGATTACTATATACTGGATCGCACACCAAGTGAACTAGTAGAGGACATAAGTATATGTAGTCCGCAACCCTCGAGCTCCCTTTGCTCGGCTTTGGCTGTACTCTTCCATGTCCTAGGCGAATCTGTTGTCCCCCTCATGTGTCCCCTCAACGTACCCACTTTGAATTTCGCAAATCCACCTCCGACCAATGTCTGTGCACCCCATGCTCTCACCAACGCTATCTCACAGTCTACCTGATCACACCCACCTACTCATATAGTCGTCACCATGTTGTGTGCGCGCTCGTGCAGTTCTCATCATCTCCACCTCTGTGCAATCTCCCGAAGCCACGCGCTCTGCCCTGACTAGTAGCTGGCTTGCCGACGCGGAACTGTAGAATGTATCGCTGTCGCTATATTCAGCACCGAAGTGCCTTTGCTAGTGTGGTCATACTGTGCAATGTGAGTAAATAAGTGAATCATGCGGGCTTTGATAGATGAGCGGTCGCTGCATCCTGCAGCACTGGCTAAATTCTAGGACCCCGACTGACTCAATCGTCTAGTACCATCGTCAGCGCCTATGCAAAATCGAAGGCGTGTAGGCCTGGTGTATGCTACTGCTGGCTGCTGGAATACAAGCCCCACCCCTACGAATACGCAGTCACTCAAGGTCGATCCGAAGAGCGCTGAATGCGCACTCTAGACCCTAGAGGAGTTGCCCGGAGCCCCCCGCTCGTTAGTGCTATCACTACGTTCGTCGTTTGAAGCGACTTCTTGCGCATAATGCTAACGACGGATACCATATAAACTAGCAATATAGTGACTCCGTGACACAACGTCATCTCCGATATCCGGCACTGGTCATCCATAGCCATAGCACAGCTCGCGTTCATATCTGTCTCCGTTCCCCAGCTTGTTCGAGGCATCCTTGTACTTGCACCTGATCCTCGGATCTCATACTGCACAGCACGCTCTTCATGCGCACAACCACGGTATATTGGTGATATCTCATCTCATGCATGTCCGCTGTATGCTTGGCTTGAAGTTGCTATCTTGCCAAGTGCTAACCCGTTTTCCATTCCTGAGGATCCGCACGGGACCACGTACGAGCTGTCCATCACCCCGAACAAAGAGCAAACATCGATATCGGCGATGCAGTTATGGCAGATGGCAGTAGGCGTAGCTACCAGGGGTGAGATCATGCACTGAAGCAGAGAAAACATATGCAGTAGCGCGACAGGAAATTTAGAATTAGGAACGGTACTACCATAACGCTATCAGTTGACGCCCGAGATGCTCCCTCGCTTTGCTACGGTCAGGATTTGTATAACGTGAACATCAAAGCACGCACTTGGCCATGCCGTGCACAACTGTTGACAACCGACTACTCCCCACAAACCGCCGTACAACAGGGCACAAGTACTTGAAATTATTGAACCTCTTTCAACCCGATCACTTTGATCCAGATATATTTGTATATCGATCATGTCGGATCTGGCAGCTCCCAACGTAGTCATCGAGATCCGAACGCAAACCGTCGCCCTTGGCTATCTGCAGAACCAAGACTACAATATTGCGCCGGTATGAACGGCGCGAGTGAATGAGCCAGAACCCGCCCTCTGAAAACACGTAATTTCCTCGCAGTCGAGTACGAATTCATTGCATGTCCAACGCGCATGAGATAAACCAACCCATCATCAGCAACAGAAGTCCACGACAACTCGCACCTCAACTCACGATAATTACATCTGAATGCATTCCCCCATCCACCCATTTGTATTCACGATCTGCAAAAATATCCCATCCGAGTCATTCACGGGCAACCAGAGATCCATCAAACTCTGCACGGGCACACGCATCCGTGAGCAAGCCACTCAACTAGGAGCAGACGCGTGAGCACATCTAGTCCAGCAGCCACAGCGGAATCGACGACGAGTTGAACGTCCCGCCCAAGGTGAACGCGGGCAGCGAGATGATGCTCGGGTCGAGGAACGGCGGCGGCGGCGATCATCGGCGGCTCCGCGCCAGACGGCATCGCGGGCGCGATATTCCGTTCGGTGCTAGCCCGACCTTGCACCGCAGGTTCGCGAGAGCGATGTGCAGCGTGAGCGTGTATCTGCATGTAAGTGAGCGCGCGCGCGAAGAGGAGGGAAAAAAGCGGGAGGCGCACCGTTCGGCAGCAGGTCAGGAACGACTCTGCGAGCCGCTCGATCTACTTGATGATTGGGCCAAGATAGAGTTAGCAATCGTCAGCAGGGAGTGCCTGGAGAAAGCCACAATGACCAGGCTGCCGTGCACGGCGTACTCGCAGCGCCGCCCTGTGCGATCCCCCTGTGCTGAGTCCGAGGTATGCGAGGGGGGGGCTGACGCGCACTTGTAAGGGGGTGAGTCGAGCGGGTTCACGATGCAGCTCGATGCGGCTGCCTTAGCGTGGAACCCCAGCTCGCGCTGCTTGAACGTCACCTTTCCCCATAACACGCAGCGCAGTACGACGCAAACGAGTCACAGCTCCACATAGTGCAGGATATTTGCGCGGGGACGCATCTTCGTCCCTCGTTCGCCCTTATTCACCGTCAGCAAAGTAGAGAAGAAGACGACCACGGGGGGAGGGCATACGGTGAAGCTCGTCGCAGCCCTGGCAAACCACCTGTCGGCTCGATATTGGAGCGCCGGATAGACGCGAGCGTATTCTGATTTACCTGGCCATTCAGCGGACAGAGCGTCCCATAAATTTGCGCTGCACCAGAATGTGAGCAGGAAGGGATAAAGTGAAGACGGCCACAGGTACTTTTTTGAGCGATCAGCTCGACCTGAGAAACGAACCGCGCGTCCGTCGGGGATGCCATGGGATGCGAAAGGAGGATGCGGCGGTGTCTGGTCAAGCTCTCATCACGAAGGATCGATCCGACAGCTACTACCCAGGTTCATCCTGCTAAAGTCAGAGCGTACACAATGTAATCAAGGGATAACGTACTGGCTATCAAACCAATGGAGGAAATGCCTAACATGGAGCTTAGCCCCGGAGATCATTGAACGTGAGAGAGAGAAAACCAATAGAGGCACAATCATATCCGCGCGGACACAACTTGGATATTGAGTACAGTGCCAGGGACCTGAAGATAGAGAGTGTGAGAGCGTCCGATGCTCACCGAGATCGCTCCTTCAGTCCATTTCTTGCCGCCGCCGTCTGCTAGCTTCTCCAGCACGGGGTGCAGCCCAAACCCAGCCCGTGCGCATTCCATGCGCGATCTATTCCGTACACAGCAGCATCGCTAGGCCCCACACGCAGACTCCCGTCAGCCCCATGTCATATAGGATGTATACACTCACAAAAACGCACCTTAAATTGCATCCGTATGCATGACGGGGCCGAACAGCGATGGACGCGCAATTTCCTGCGCATCCTCGATGAAGCGGTAGAACAGGGTAATACGCAGGGATGAGCGGCCCCGTCCCGCTTGGATGTTGGCTTGGATGACGAGAATCGCGTCGAGTGTCCACAGCATGCGCACCGTGAGTCACTCATAGGTATCATATGTCATAGCTCGCGTCGAATACCAGGATAAAGGTGAACGTCTGGAGAAAGGCGCTAGGGCCAGCGCTTGCGGTCTGCACGTCTCCTCTTACTTATCGCTTCTCAATGTCTCCTACGTACATAACCCTTCGCTGTGCACTTTCCTCTTCCATACGCCGTTCCTCTCATGTGCAAGCCTGCTGATGGATTGCCTACTAAATCGCACGCCATGAACACGCTGCAGAGGACATATATGTAGATGTAGTCGCCAACCTTCGAGCTCCCTTAGTCCCTGCCCGGCTCTGGCTGTATTCTTCCTCATTCTAGGCGAATCTGCGGTTCCCCCCGCGTGTCGTCTCAATGTACGCTATCTTGTAATCACAAATCCGTCTCCTCTCAATGTATGCGCTATTGCACGATGCTCTTCACCAACGCAGTCCCCCTGATCACACTCACCTCCTCATATAGTCGTTACTGTGCGCGCTTGCGCTGTTCTCATCATCTCCACTTCTTCGTGCAAGTTCTCGAAGCCACGTACTGTATTCTGACTAGTAGCTGGCTTGACAACGGGGAACTATAGAATATATCGCTGTCGCTATATTCAGCACCGAGGTGCCTTTGCTTGTGTACTCATCTTGTGCAATGTGAGTAAATCATGCGGGCTTCGAGCGATGAGCGGTCGCTGTATCCTGACCGATCTTGCAGGACTGGCTAGCTACGACTGACTCGGTCGTACGCAGCCGTCTCTGACGAAATTGCTGTTCCAGGACGAATGATAAAGCTATGTATCAAACAGCAGATGCACCGTGTAAACTGTTCGTGACAAGCTCAATTGTTCTGTTTTCTTTCCCGCACTGTTTTCGGAATTTTCAAGGATCTCGGCTAGCGTGAATGTTCTCTCCGAGGAGGTTTTGTGCATGGACGACGCACGCGCTCTGCACCTTCCGCGCATTCCTACGAACGACCGTGATCGTCACTTCTATGAGCTGGCACAGCGAAGACACATTATCGTGGATGACTGTATTTTGCAGCTGTGCATGTTCGGGTGGCGAAAGTCCGCCTTCTGAAATTCTACGACGTTCGGTACAACAACGACGTGGACTTGGACTTTGGCTAGTATATGTTGTTACGTGACGGCAGAGCATCGCTGCAACTCCGCTGTGGACGCAGCACATCGCTCGATGCGTGATTCTGTGTTGGTCAATGTGCACCCTCGACCGCGGTCGCCACTGGTTCTGTTCCTATCTCATTTGGCAAGCAACCAGCTTACCGTGGTTGATCACAGCCTGTGCTTCGACTTCCTTCTGATGTCCCCCGTTCGACGATAGGTTGTCTATTTACGTTGTTTGCGCACCTTGAGCTCATGCGGTTGTATCATGTTCGCAGAAAATGTTGTGGCTGATCAAGCTGTTCTCTTCATTCTTCGTCTTACTGATGTCCAGCATGGTTGCTTGATACATGTTGCAATATTTTCGAAAGTGATATGTCGTTGCAGTCTCCAGATCTCAACTACTCGCAATGAATCTTCCAAAGTGCCTTCGCACCCTCGGGGATTCAACGTTCACCCTCGGGGATTCAACGTTCAACCGTGTAGCACGCTGCCGTCTTAAGTGAGCCTCATCACCAGTGTTTCGGTATGAAGTGTCGGTGCTGAGGTGAGATCTGTAGAGTTTCAGTGCATTAGTACGTCCTCTGCCATTGGGCTATTCATGTAATTTCATCGGGTTTTGTACGAAACTGTGCCTCCGGGAATATCACAGCATAGATGCGGTCAATCAGATCGTAACAGCGAGGAGATACAAGCGTGGTGACGTTGTCCTCGAGGGTGAATATAAGAGTACGATCTCTCCATTGCTGCTAAACCATTGAGTCTCCAGTCTTTCAAACTGCCTCATATCATGTCATCCACCATCACCATCGAGGAATATCAGCAAAAGTGAGTGGTGCTCACTGCAATATTTCCTGATTCAATATATCCCACCACACAGCTTCATCACAATATGTTGTGTTGTATCGGCAACCGGTGAGTATTTCACTTAAACTCTCGGGTCATTCTCACCTTCCCATTTGTCGCAGCTCTACTGGTCTATGAGTATATTATTACCTTTGATCGTGAATATCAGCTTGTTTGGAGGCGCCGATTTTCGGCCGCCACCTTAGTATTCTTGTTGGCAAGGTATCCTATACTTCTGGCGTATATTCTCGTCCTTCCCACCATATATCCGCTGTCATCAAAGGTACAGTTCTCCTCCTGTTACTGTAGACTGTCTTAGCCCACTCAAAATTTCCAGAGTTGTTTGGCATTGGATTGGTCACAGACAGCTTTGGGGTTGCTCTTCGTTTTGCTTGTGGCCGGTGAGTGTCCATATATCATATGATATCCTCACTCCTGACTAACCATTTGTATTCTGGGAAGCATTCTCAAGCCTCCGAGTGTATGCCTTGTCTGGCCGTGAATGGAAAATCACCTCATTGGTATTCATCCTGTCACTGGTCGCCTTCGGCATTGCACTGGTGAGCCCTGTCCTCTGCGTCGAGCTTGGAATGTAACTGAAATAAATCAAATATGTCTAGTTTGTGGTTGTGCGACAAGTGGTGGTGGTAGCTCCACCTCCCATCAATTGCACATCAGTCTATTTGGTCTCACCAGAGCTCTTGGACTTGTCAGTGAAATTAGTCCATCTCACTACATCTTGTCCACTGAATATCTGTGTCATATAGATGTATGTATTGCTCCTGGTTTCATATTTCTCAACTACTCAGCTCATGCAATACTCCTAGTGGAGTATGTAGAGCGTGCGACAGAAATCACTGCGGACATACTTGTTCTTGCAGTGACTGTACACCAAACATACTGGAGAATACGAGCTTCTGCGGAGGATACGCTCCGAACTCCATTGCACACTTTGATCTTGAGGGATGGTCAGTATTGATTCCTGCCTCGATATCGGCACTGACCTGATGTCCCTCCGTCAGGTACAATATACTTCTTGTAAGTCATCAATAGTTAAGATAGGTCTGATGTTATTTTCAACAAACATGCACCTCATAGAGCTTTATTGATCTTGAACATTGCAGATGTCATACTGATATATTTTGCAGAAACATTTGTTAGTAGAGTTTGTCTCACATCCCTGCCGATACTCACTCACAGGACATATATTCCATCATCAGGAATCCAACGTGTATATCGGCGCGTTCATCGACCCGTCAGTAACCGCGAATTAATTGCGCTTCACTTTGTTTTCCGTTGATATTCGTTATCATACAGAATCACAGCAATCATCATATCACGGTTCATGCTCAATCTCCGTGGGGTTGATGCATCCCAGCGTGGTGCCGAGGACTCAAGTCGCCCGTCATTTGTCGGTTCTGTCCAGTTCGCAGCTTTCGTCGAACCCCTCGGTGCCCCCTGGAGCATGAATTCTCGCTCTCTTGGGATCGATCCCGGTTCCTTGGACGAACCAGGAGCCGGTGGAGAGAATGAGCATGAGGATGTATCGGACCGCGACCAAGAAATTGCTTCAGGCCATGCTAGCGTTCTCGCGCCATCTGAAGCCGAACCTGGTCCGTCCAGAGTCAGGGCATGAGCTAGGACCGTGGTATGTCTTGGTTCGTATGGCATTGTTTTCTCGCTGATATCTTGCAGGTGCTAATGCTCACCCCAGAAGAAAGGTGCTTGCGATAATTAGACTGCGTCGGTGTCTAGCGTCGTTCGTCGATGTTTTCTTGGAGTATTGAACTTGGTGTCGTGACCTCTCGTTGCATATCATATGCACAAAACTACCATCACTATCTCTTGTATATTTTCTATTCCAATCCTCGGATCGATCATATAGTAGAAGCCATATCATTAATGACTCATTGATGAAGCATTCATCATGGCGCACCGCAAAGGGAAAAGGGTATGTCCAACACTCGTCTGACGATGCTCTCAACAACCTATATTTAATGCACTAAAAATCATCGGTGTGAGCGCATGTTTGCCAAAAGAAAATATGTACATACTGTTCACGCGAGGTATGCTGCGATCGAACTATACGAGTTCTACGACATGCCGCTCAGCTGTGCTCTTGATTATTCTATAAACACCAGACCCGCAATCTGAGACGTAGGTGGCGAAACGGGGGGCCTTATTTTCGCCCTCTTCTATGACCACTACCTTCCCGTATCGGATCCGATATCAGCTGGCAATTTCATGCGAAGTTCGAGCTGCACATACTGCTTGCACGGAAAGAGAACGGAGATGGCCTCTCACCTGAACGTCCTCATTGCGTAGTAGATAGCGCGCACCTGTTTGTGATCGCACGCGTTCGACGAGGTGGTGCCCTTGCTGCACAATTCTAGCTGATTTGCGCCTGAATAGCAATGTTGCATTGAAGTATGAGGGGAGAAGTTCGAAGGGCTCAAAGGTGTCAGAGACACCAAATAATCAATATGCCTGAGGACTTCCCCAGCGTTCATGGGCTCCGGTGCCATAGGAGAAAGAATTTGCATCATGACATCCCAGGTGATCGATATAGTGCGGGATAGAATGAACGTGGAAAAGACCTGAGGAACACGCTGAGTTTAGGTGGATGCAACGTTATTGACACCACTATGTGGCATCGTCCTTTTCTGAGACGCGATATCGAGGCCGAGATAAAATGTGGATGCTGAACACTTCAACACATATATGATACACGCCGCGTGCCAACGAACGCGGGGCATATCACGTGATCGCGTCCAGCGTCGGGCGCAGGCCTACGTATCACTGTATCCACCGCGATGCGTTTAGCTGGGACCGGTAATCGCATAACTTCTATGGTCACATCATTGGATATCCACACTTCTGCGTCGAATGGATATTCAATCTTGTCGGTAACTTGCTTTGAAGACATTCAACCACCACCACCGCTGCCAGAACTGTACGTCTGCTTCAAATATGACGCCGCTTTGTTTCAGCGATGTGGCGGTCATTCGAATCCATTTATCTTTGCCATATCTCCTCCGTGAATCGCTCCCTGAATCCCGAAGGGCTTTCTTTAAACCACGAGATTACATGACGAGATGAGGAGGCGTACGAAGGAGGCACATTCGCGTATCTTCGATATCCCAGTCATATGTCACAGTAACGGACAGTATGACATGTTCGCCGGAGACGTTCGCTACTTCGCTCCCCTTGGTGGGTGTTCCACGTCATTGCTCTTGTTCAATGTTCTGCTTCTACCAGATCATCCCCGAAATGTGAGAGGTGGCGTTTCCAGACACATTCCAGCGCTTTGATAATGACACTTCCATCCATAGTATTCGCGAGTTTCAACCTGTCGAGAGTCCTCAGTGAGTCTCATCATCGTGATCACGTTTCATAATTCACACCTGATATCCTCCAGGGACATCTCCGACATTCTCGACTCTCGCTTCACGGACGAAGATGGCGCCGCTTCTAACTTGGAACGAGGCGGCGTGATCCACGAATGCTCACGATCGGACAAATTGCAGCCATACATTGCAAATAAATGGAAAGATTGGACGAGCTTCGTGATCGAAACGTCCGACTGGAACTTGGAGCTAATTTGCCTCACGAAAACTCTCAAGCGTACAGAATGTGATTATAATCCGTAAAAGAAGACACATTGCTCTTGCCGCTACCCAAAGTTCGTGATACCTTGTGGCTGTCGACAACCAGGATGTTTTTCGGCTGGATATGAGGTAGTATATTTTTGGATTATTTCGCAATCAAGATGCGAAGCCAGTTGGGCATGGATGATGAAGATGGATTTGAAAATTTTGTCTCCGAGGGTCTTCGGTGTGTACTGTGGCCATGTTTCTCGTTTGCCAGCTGTTCTCTTATGTCCACCTTGCAGCCGAAGACCGAAGATCACCCTTGAATGCGTGTTGGATTACATACTGACAGTGAGTACTTGCTCCGGTGTTATATAGCAACGGCCCCTGATATTCGTGTCAGAATACACTGCAAAGGTGACAATGGTGATTTCGTCGCCATTCTTCAGGTAATGATTCAAGGCATCGAATACTTTCGTACTTTTCAATGTCATGCGTCATGAGTACGGAATGCCCGCAGCTGTGCGAGGAATCGAGAGGCTCCTCAAAACGCCTAAGCCGGCCATGATATCCCTCACCAAAGATAATGCAGGTCGGTCCGAAACTTTGAATATCTGTCTCGCTAGCATTTATCATATTACGCAGTCTGTCGATCTGTCGACTTTCTTTTGGCGATTCTATTTCCGTGAACACCAAGGTTTTAAAGTGGACTGATCCACAAGTCCGCAAAAAGATACGAAGGAATCCTGTGGCTAGCCGACTGTCGCTCTTGAGCGCATCTTCAAGCACAGTCATGAGGTGAGCGTAGATTTCATAATTCTTCTTTAATCGTCTGATCACGCCCGATTCATAGGGACTCTCGTCTTCCGTAATGGTTCCCTTGCATAACTGATCGGAAAAGCTCGCTTTTATCGAAACTATAACAAGCATTGAACTCTGATTCAAGGCGACTTTGGTCTAATCCTACAACAAGCTTGGGCTGTACGGACGAGAAATAACACGAGCACATCGTCAAGGAGTAGTTCCAAATATTGACAACTTCACCTCTGGGTCCTGCCAGGCTTGACCATCTCCTTCAAGTTGTCGCTTCTCTCGATCGGATAAGCGGATCCTATGACAAGCCGTGTCAGAAACCGGAAGAGACATGAGTAGAGAACAATATAACAACTCACTGATTTCGAATGGCGAGTACTCTGACAGTCCTCTTCCTCTCGAGAGGAGTCATGTTTGGCCAATTGGCAATACGTGACAGGGTCTGCGGATTCCAATTTGTCAGGTCTTCAGATCTCATGCGCTAAGGAGGATCCATAGCTACCCCATCACTATTGACGACAATAGGACCAGGGGCATCGAATTTGAACGACTCCCCGTTGCTTACGTTCAGCTCATGGGTATGGTCCGACTCGGAGGGAGCTGGGAGCGCAAGCGGGGCTACATCCGGAGTGGGTTTACTCATGATGGTTGCACGGAGACAAATGCGTGTTCAAAGTCGAAGTGAGTGACCTTTGGAAGGCGAAAGGATGCTTGTGCTACACCGACTCCACGAAATATTTGAGGTGATCCTAGCGGTGGCTGAAGACTCGCGATCTTTCTTTGCCGAGGTTCCGCGGCTACTAAGTACTTAGCGCAGACCAGTTGAACTTGAAACATCGTCCAAGTCTGCGATCCGCAAGCCATGTCTTCTTGACAATGACAATGCTCAGACTGGGATGCTTGCTTTCGACTCGTGCGGAATCTACGGGCATGTCGCTCACGAATAGAATATTGACGACTCGGCACCCACTTGCTCATCTTAATCGACGCACTCGGACGTATTTCTGCGATATCTCACCACTGTCAGTCTGCGGCAGTCATTTTTCCCTTGGGTATCATGCGAAGGACGACTATCGTGCTACATGGAGATTTGCAATCGCGTGCGCACAAGCCCACGATCTCCAGCGAGTTCATAATTCTCCATTGCGGAAAAATAGTCCGTCTATCTGGACAGCAGTGTCACCACCACACGCGATGCCCAACTCCACTGCCTCCGGACAGCTGTCCAGGTTCGCCTGTGCCTCCGACATGGAACGTCTAGAGCTCGTTGTGCACACGAATGCAGGTGAGGCACCCGGTTACGCTGTCGTACCTATCTTCACGAGCCCCTCGTATCTCCCTAGGTTACCCTTGAAGTCATGAGGTCCTTCCCACCAGAGAGACGAGGGTGGTCTGGATGGCCGTCCTGATCACCAGCGGAATTCGGTCCACGCACCTCTATCTCAAGAAGCAACACGCGCTGGTGTACATGCGACCTGGTGGTACACCTGCCGAGCACCGCAGGAAGCTCGCTGCATCTGCTGTCATTTAGACAGCGCGATCGCATCCTATCGGGCCGCCACAGATCGCCATACGATACGCTGTCCACGGACTTGTGCAAGACACCGGCGCGCTCGCTGCAGCAGCTCTCTGGCGGATCCGCGCGCCACAGGATGCTCATATGCTCCGTCTCTCACCGGCGCTCGGCATGTCTCGGCCCATTCCCATCTTCCTGCCTCCGACCCCGCGCTTTCTCTCGCCCTGTCAACCACAGCACCGCTTCTGTACTCACGAAGGAGGAGCTATGAGAACTGCGGACGCGCGGTTCCGCTCTATATGAGGCCAGGCGCAGGGTGGGTGACGGCTCGGACGCCTGCATCACTTACGCGACGACATCGACCCCCTGGACTCGTACACTGATATACTCACCTTTTGATTTACCTACTCGTCTCACCCGAAGCCCAAGATGAGCGCAGCTGCATCCCAGACGCCGGAATCTACCCAACCAGCGACTCCGTCAAGCGACCCCACCTCGTCCAGCTCGACACTTGTCAATCACGCAGTCGGCGCAGCCTGCACCACCCCAGCCCCTCGCGCGCCCACACCTGCACCAACCTCGCCTGTCTCTCCTTTCTCGATCTCCTTCGACCCTGACGCATCGACTTCGCACGCTAGCGTCTCGCCCACAACCCCCACCGCTGTCCACGATGGGCCCACACCACGGACCGTGTCCCCGGGCGCGGCAACCGCGCTATGGACAGATCGCCTCTCTGCGTCCTTTGGCGCTATCGCGGACCAAATTGCGGCCGCCTCGAAGGCGCTTGCGTCCGTCGAGGTCCCCGCGGCGGTCAGCGGCGGGGAGGCGCTGATGGCACCGCCGCCGTCGACTGAGAGCGTGAGTCAACTTGCAGGTTTGTCCGCGAGATTGGACGTAATCGAGAGCGCGCAGGAGCGCCTCGCGGAGGACATGGAGGCCGTGCGCATGCAGATGGCGAGGCTGCACGTGAATGGCAAGGAGAAGGAGATCGTGGAGGAGGCGAACGAGGAGGCGGATCCGGTGGGGCAAGCGCTGGAGGAGCTGCAGAAAAAGGTGGATGGGATCGTGGAGACGATCAAGCTCGAGTACGTCTGTTCGCTGATGATGCCGTCTGATACACGTGAGAGCATTACTGATGCGATATCGGAGCAGTCAGGCGCGCCTGTATGCCCGTTTGTATAACGCAACGGTCACGGCGAACAAGATGACCATCAAGTGGCTGCCGATGGCAAATGGCAAGGGTCCGCAGAATTTTCCTGTGACCAAGGGCGAGTTCGAGCATCTGACGAGTGCGTACCCACCTTTTTTTATCTTTCCTCCTTCCACAGCGGCTATTTTTGCGCGTTCAATTTTGACACCTGCTAATCGTTATCGCCTGCAGAGGAACGCTATGAGGCCCTACTCAAGTCGTACAACCAGCCCATCAAGGGTGATACCGCGGCCAAACGGGAGGCGCTCCGGGAGTTCATTGGCCTGACTCCTGCGAACTGAGTTTGCAGGCACGCCGACCGTGGACGACAATGTCGAAATGTGCATTATGGATGGCCCATGGGTCATTGAATTACACGGAAAGTTTTGAACTTCGCGAAGCTTCGCGATCAAGGAACGTAGCCTATCTTATTATCAGATAATCCCCCTCCCACGCACCATAGAATAGATTGTGAACGATGGCGAATCCGTCCGTGATTACCATTGGTTGATTTGAACTCGGCAGCAGGAGCCTGAGTGAATAAGTTGCATGTATTCACCACGACAGCGTCCATAGGACAGACGCGAGAAAAAAGTCGAGCATGGACCAAGACGCTAAGAATATAGCGCTCGAAAGGTCTTTTTGTATCAGAGGACTGTTATCTTGGCGGAACACGGGTGGTAGTCGATTTGTAGAAGAAATTTGTAGTGAATTTGTAGGGAGCACGAGCTCAATTTGTATTACTGGCCAGTCTGGACTCGCATCGCCCTCGGCTTCGTAAACCCTCATAAGGACTTTGACTCGTTCGTCCTCCTTGCAAACCTGCTCGCTCTCCTCGTTCTGTCGACTTCGACAATGCTGTCCTTTTGCTGGGGTGCTTGCTGCTGGCTGGCCGACTGACTGGGGACGCCACCTTGCCGAGTACGCGGCCGGTGCGAGCCGAAAACGAGACAGTCGCGGTAACTCCCAGAAATTCAAATGGCTCACAGGATCTTCCAAGGTTGCGAGGAGCGACGTTTCGGTCTCTGATCCTGCGAAGAATACGTCGACATTGTCCTGGTCGGTGTAGATCCTCGCAACTAGAATATCGCCACACGGTCCACGTCTCCAAAGCTTCAACCTCTAGCCTCAAGCTTCAGGAATCGACCTAGGTTGTCTCTGTGTTTTTCCGACGCCGTTCCGGGTGGTCGCATCACTGTCGGTTTGCCAAACTGATTTCCGCGCGGACCAATATTACCCAACGTGGACAGGCTGTAGCAGGGTGCGTGCCATCACGGTAAATGCAGCGGTTGGTGGGAGCTCGAGTTCGGAATGGGGTTCCTGGCTGGCTGTTCCTAAGCCGACAATACGACCGTGGCATCTATCACTGCCATCTGGCGGCGGTGCATCAGTGACGTTGAGCCTCCCGCGGTGTCCGTAATATTAAGTAGTCTAATTTGGCTGTCGCCGCATTGCGCGCTGTCCTTTCCGTGGACCCCCGTCAAACGTTTGTGGCTGCTGGTGGCGCATCCGTTCTTGTTCTCGACATAACCGTCCTCTCCGATATCTCTTTCCGACTTTACCGGTCACGTTCTTAAACCCGTTTACTCAATCCTTCCTTTTCTTAAGTTAAACTCCTACCTATTCCTCTTGAACCCTCTTCTACTCAATTCATCGTCCTTCAACATGACGCAAGATCTTATCCTCGCCCGCCTCCTGGCGAACAACGACCAGTGGGCGGAAGACGTCCAGCGCGCAGAGCCTGGCTTCTTCCAGCAATGCGCGAAGGGTCAAGCCCCGAAGGTATGTCTTTTCCTTCCTTATCTATGCGCAGTCAGTGGCAAGGGATGGGGACATGTATGCAGCGCGAGGGACAGATGATAGCAGGGAGCGGAGGACATGCTCATCGGGCGTCGTCGGGCGTGGCACGCAGGCAGGTGCAAGGCAAATCCGTTCGCCGCTTCTCGCAGCAGCAGCAGCGCCTTATCGCACCTCTATTCTTGTACCGCCCCACCGGTCGCTCCGAGCTCACCCTCGCCTGCAGGTCCTCTGGATCGGCTGTGCCGACTCCCGAGTGCCCGAATCAGTCCTCACCGCATGCAAGCCCGGCGAGATCTTCGTGCACCGTAACATCGCCAAGTACGCCCCAATTCCTGCTTCTCGCCTCGTGTCTACGCGGGCTAATATTGGCCCGCCACACGCAGTCAGTTCCACCCGTCAGACGACAGCGCGCTCGCCGTGCTGACCTACGCCGTTGACCACGTTGGAGTCTCACACGTCATCGTCGTGGGCCACACTAATTGTGGTGGCGCCGCCGCGTGCCACGCTGCCGCGAATGACCCCGCAGCGGCTGCGCCCGATGGTCCTCTCGGGCGCTGGCTCGGGCCCCTCACTGACCTCGCGAAGGGCCGCGACCTCACGGAGCTCGTGGAGGCGAACGTTCGCGCGCAGGTTGCGAACCTCGCAAACGCGGAGACCCTGAAGTCCGCATGGGAACGTGGCAAGGACGTGCAGGTGCATGGCTGGGTTTACGAGATCGAGACGGGCCGGTTGCGCGATCTGGGCATCAGCGTGGGGAGGGGGAGCGCGTAGGCTTCCAGCGTGCAGCAGGTGTAGATATGCAACAGAGAAGATGATAATGTGTACCACGAGTACCTGCTTTGAGAGTGGGGTTTATGCAATAGTATAATGTTGAGTGAATGCGCTTGTCGAACTCAAGTTTGAGGGTACAAAAAATCCCTTTTGCGGCGAAAATATGCTGCCCCAGTGAGGCTCGAACTCACGACCTTCCGATTATCACGACGAGTCTCTAGTACTCAGAAGTAACAGTCGGACGCTGTGACCAACTCAGCCATGGGGCATACACTGCAGTCGTATAATGTAATATCTATGTATGTTATAAAGTGAAGCCAAAATATGGATCATCAGAGTTGGATGACGAAATTCCCTCGGCAAATGCCGACCAGGTTGTATGTTGCCGCATAGTTGAGTTTTTGGTTCTTCAAACCTCTGCCCATCAAGGCGTTGGACGTTGAACGTTGAGCGCTGAGCTTTCAAGTTCATGTTCTTCATGGATCTGACCTTGGGAACAAATGTCCGACAAGGAAACACTTCCGTGCTGTAAGGCACAATTTTTCACTCGTCGGGCACTGGTCTAGCATGATACTGTCAACGATGGCTCAAACTGTCAATAGCAGCTCAAATATCTGTTCAACGCATCCTTGAGTTATCCCGGATTTACACGTAGCGTGCAGCTCCCCCTAGATGGTGATGTTGCACTGACATACGTATTTCATGATCACGTCTAGGCGGTCACAACAGAGGAAGGCGCGTTGACATGCTAACTGCTTCCAGGTTCACATTTCATGCAGTCAGAAACGATATCCATCGTCGTGGAGGTGCAGAAACATGGTTCACAGAGGCTAACAATGAAGCTGCCTCTTTAGAGCATCCGGTCAGACATGTCCGTCCTGTGATTCTGCAAGTGATTCCCGCGCGATATGGTCTTGTTCCTCCAAGAAAACTGTTTCTCCATGGCATTGTATTCCCCGGGGTTGATCCGGATTGCTCGGTGCCGGAACCTTGAGTCAGTTCAGTTCCCTTATAATCCCTTTCACTGCAACCAACGCGACACTGACGTCGAAAATGCGTTTCGCTCTTTCCGTAGCAATACTCTTTACCTTCTCCCCCATCCCTGGACGGGCTGCATTTAATCTCATTGCAGAGTACTCCGGCGCAAACTTTTTTAGCGGGTGGGATTATTTCGATAATTACGATAACTTGACAGGCGGTACTGTCTTCGACGTTAGCCAATTTAAGATGCAAACTGACGACTCATCTGGACGATTAGGTGCTACCAATTGGGTAGATCAGGCCACCGCAGACTCTTCCAACCTCACCTACATCAATAGCGCCGGAAACGCAGTCATCAAAGTCGATAATGCCAGTTTTGTGCCATATCCTGATAAGAGAAATGCGGCACGTGTGTTTCTGGAACATGGTGACTCCTGACTGAATGAAAATCACATAGGTCCGTATTACAACTCAGGACTTGTTCCCCATCGGTAGCGTTTTTGTTACCGACGTATCACATATACCTTACGGCTGCTCCGTACGTCCATAGCAAGCTTGTTTTATCACGCATTCTATGGCTGATAAATATATATATATATTTGTAGGTCTGGCCTGGTTTGTGGACCAAAGGCGCGAACTGGCCGAATGACGGCGAGATCGATATTATCGAAGGGGTAAATCTGATGACCTCTAATCAGATGACGCTGCACGGTACAAATGGCTGTATGAAGACAACGCCATCCACGCAGACCAGCCAAACGATCAGTACAAACTGTTCGGTAGTCAGTGGTTGCTCTGTGGTCAGTGTCATCTTCATGGTGACGCCGCGATAACTAATGCGCACATATAGCTAGAATCGGCTCCCAATAGCTATGGCGAGGGCTTCGCGACAGCGGGAGGTGGAGTGTGGGCGACGCAGTTTGATGTCGCCGGTGTCTTGTGAGTATTGCCTGTCCAGTCTTGTGGACTTGTTTGAACCGTATTCTTCCACCTCACAGTATTTGGTTCTGGACCGTGAGCCAATGTCTCTTTGGGCACTATGTTCAGTCAATGACTACGTTGTTTCAGCGATCAAAAGTTCCGGAATCCATCACGTCTGCGACGAACTCGATAGATATATCTGCTTGGGGAAATCCGTCAGCGAGTTGGCCGTCCTCCACGTGTGATATTAGCAGTTTCTTCGGCCCGCAACAATTTGTTATAGATATTACGATGTGCGGAAATTGGTGAGTTCTACACTACTTGAGCGATCACCTCGCGACTCATTTGGAATGCAGGGCTGGCGTGCCATCTATTTATCAGCCACAATGCGGAGGCGATGGAACTGCCGATTCCTGCGTATGTTACCGCATACATTCTGCGCTGTCGCTTAATATGCCTGACTGATGTGCTTGACAACTACAGTACGTCAACAGCGTCATCAATGCAGGCTCTCCCAACTTCGACAACGCTGGTTCGAAATCTCCTATATCAAAGTCTTTTCCGCTAACGGTACTGCGCCCATCACTACATCCAATGCGACGTCGTCAACTTCTGTCACCAATTCTCCGATCGGTAGTGCAGAAACAGGCGCAGGTACTTCGTCGGCAGGCGGCACACCCACTGGCGCCTCCAAAAGTTCGGCATTGTCCCGCTGGGATCATCTGAATACCTTTGTGGTCATCATCGGCGCAGCCATGCTTTCACGCGTTGTCTATGTCTTCCTGTGAACTTATCATAGAGCCATACTATCTGGGAATCTCTTCGTACAATTTTTCGGTTTTTCTGGGCCGTCTGCACCGTGATGGTATATTTTTCTGCTAGCGTGTTGTGATTTTTTACGGGTTAGGAGTATGGTATTCAGTGAATGTTACATTTTATGATTGTTGTTTTTTTGCATGATACTCATAATAATGTCCTCTTGTAGACCCTCTGTTTGTCTTTCGAGGACGTTGTTGAATACCATGGTTACTTCTTGCATATAACATTTGTTGTACCAGTCCGGCCGGCTCTTCTGAAATGGTAAGCATCTGATCCGACTCTCAAAACAAATAGCGGGTGTTGGAAGTGATTGTATTAATCGTCGATAAGCGTTTGAGGAGCCGTTCGATTACAGCGACATCGCCGGGATCCATGGTGTCTTTGAAAATCTTAAAATCATATTTGCTTTCACGCAGGAGACCGGGATGTGAAACTTCGTTGTGGCAATTGTGGCGCGTCGTTTTGGCGCGGGTATCACGTGAGGATAAACGTCATCGAGGTAGTTGATTGGTGGACCTTACGAAATCCGAGCGTCGCCGAAGACGACGACGTGCTTGCTTTCGCCCCTCGCTTTGCAACATGTCTATGCTCAACATCGTGCGCAGCGTCGTCCGCCCTGCTCGCCGCATCCCCGCAGCTTCTCTCTCCATCGTTGCGCGGTCGGTGCACACACTGCCTGAGCTTGACTATGCCTATGACGTATGTCGTTCGTGCAAGGAGAGACAACCCCCTAGTAACTTTTCTGATTATTACAGGCCCTGGAGCCGCACATTTCTGGTGATATCATGCGGCTACACCACTCCAAGCATCACCAGGCGTACGTGAATGGTCTTAACGCAGCTGAGCAGAGCTATTCCCAGGCTCCTAATCCCAAGGAGCGCATTCGCCTGCAGCCCGCGCTCAAGTTCAACGGCGGAGGTGCGGCATCCCGCCTCCGACTTTCTGACATGCGCTGAAATGAAATATAGGTCACATTAATCATTCGCTCTTCTGGAAGAACCTCGCGCCCACGTCGCAAGGCGGCGGGGAGCTCTCCGCCGGACCCTTGAAGGATGCTCTCGTCGCCGATTTCGGCAGCGTTGACGGTTAGTACGCATTGATTGTGGTGGCATGAATGCCAATCCGTCTTTATCAGCGTTTAAGAAGAAGTTGAATGCAACGACCGCCGCGATTCAAGGGTCTGGCTGGGGCTGGTTGGGCTACAACGAAGCTACCAAGAAACTTGAGGTTGTCACTACCGCTAACCAGGACCCGCTCCTCTGTGCGTTTTTTGCTTCACTGGTCTGTTTGAACTATGTGCTGACAAGGGCGATGCAGCACACGTACCGATTATTGGTATCGACATCTGGGAGCACGCGTTCTACCTACAGTACCAGAATGTCAAGGCTGATGTGAGTTGTATATTCCGCTAGTGGTAACAATATCTAATGGCGTGTGTAGTACCTGACTGCCATCTGGAACGTTATCAACTTCAAGGAGGCCGAGCGTCGTTACACCGAGGTGAACAAGTAAGCGAGCGCATTGCCACCACAAAATGGCGAAAGTGCAGTGCTGAGTCTTGCTTATTCTTAACATCGTACCTGGACGTTATGGTGGGGCGCTGTAGAAAACCGCATCGATGTTGTACTGAGAGCTCGAATGAAGATTTCATTATGCCGTGCTCATATTTGGGCAATAGTTTTGCTTCCGAACGGGTGCGCGGCTGTGTGACATCCGCGGTCACTGGCGCATTGAGTAGTACTTACTCCTAGCAATCTCTGCTCTGCTCCTCTGTTCCTCTGCACCCCCACTTGCCCATCATGCCACTTATATGTATCTCTGATCCCACAGTTGCCGACACCGAATTCACTGAAGTTGACCAAAGTTTTCGTATTCTATATCGTGAATTGTGGGAAAGGAGGCAGTCCGACGAGATTAGTGTCAGACGTAATATCTTCGTGCAGAAGCATATTTTGTTTCCAGATTATGAAGATTTGCAAGACACGATGGAATCCAACGACATGGATGTCGATATGTCCTCGGGAGCTAGTGTGGAACCTGACGACAACGAGGTGGCGATCAGTGACCCTGTCTGCAATGTCCCTGACCTTGCCTTCGACTACACTCTTCTTGACCTATCGTGGCTGCCTGCGTCTATCGCAAGCTCTCGGAACGTCTTTCTTGTTCGACCGGAGTATACAGAGGCAATGGCGGCTTTTGAACAAGACCAGAAGTCCGTCGTGTTACTTGGTCATCCCAGTGTTGGTACGTAGCATATGCTATTTGGGTGATGATAGAACTAACCTGTGTGACCAGGAAAAACTCTGTTCCTGAAGTTCGCTCTGGTCGAACGGCTCCTCAAACGCTCACCGACGATCTACATGACCACTTCAAACAAATTCTATCTATTTCGAGAGTCCGGTGCCTACCAATTCACGAGGGCCGAAATGGGGCACAGTATGCTATTTGGGGCACTCCGCGAAATACACCACGGGAATGTTCCGGGGGAGATATCAGTTCCCGTGATAAAGGATGGATTCTATTTGATTCAGATGAAGCTCAAAAGTCGCCAGATTGGAGCAGGATGGGCTTCAGGGGATGGAAAGTTGTCCTTGCCTCTACTCCGCAACCCTCTAGATACAAAGAATGGGCAAAACAAATTGGCGCTGACAAGTACATGATGAAACCATGGTCTTGGCCCGAGATATGTGCCGCGGCGTATGTCTGATGATCTCGCATCTATGGCCGCGATCTGATCATATTGCACTTTAGGCCGCTACAGACATGCATACGTCCCGTTAACCAGCTCTGGGACGCATACAATCGATTTGGTTCGTCCGCACGCATTGTATATGACGCGGACCCCGTGGCGCACGAAGAGGTTATTCGGCGGGCATTGAAGCAGTGTCAAGATCCCGATCTTCTGTTTCCATTGTCAGACTATGAATGGGACAACTCCATTAGCAAGGTGTTGGTGGTTGTGGGGCCGGCAACCCTATATGGGCAGATGAACAGAAACATCCTCGCCGGAAGAATCGCCACTCGTTATATCATGAACATGGTGCACAAGGAGGCGCCACATTTGCTGGGATTCTCTATGCTTGAAACCTATCGAGACCTCTTGCGGGGTCATTCGAGAGATGTGACGACTGGGCTCATCTTCGAGGAAAGGGTTCATCGGCTCCTCGGCACTCCGTCATATGGTTACCGCATCAGACATCTCCCATCTGATGATGGTCCTTCCAGTCCGATTTCGTATGACCTCTCGACTCACGATACGGTCATCTTCGAGAATCTGGCTCAAATCTCTGATAATCTGCAGGCGTACACGTACTACCGCCCACTTCAGATGAACTTTCCGGGTATTGATTCTTTCGCTCTCATCAATGGGAGACTGGTTCTGTTTCAGATCAGTACCACTCGGGACCACCCTGTCAAATTGAGAGGATTCAATCGTCTCGTGGGGAGCCTTCCCGCTGTGCAGTGGGACAGGTGCTTGCTGATTTTTGTGGTTCCTGCAGACATGGAACCTGAGTTTCGACGTCAGCCATTTGCGGGACTCTCACCCCGAAGTACTTGGATGGAAAGATTAGACCAATATGTGCTTGGTTTCACCCCTGCGGAGCTCTTTCCGACTGCGTACGTGTGCTTCTATTTTGGTGCCGGCGTTCCATCTGCTGACGTCGTCGTCTTTTACTTGATACCACTGTCCTTTCAGCCGAGTGAACGAAGTTGTTTGATCTCTTGCTTGACACCACGAAATTTCATGGCCCGCATCTCTTCCTTTTCGTACAATACGCAGCCTCCGGACGTTCTTTGATACCTTTCCTGTTCACATATGACGCCCTTGGTACATCGTGTTCTATTCACGCGTTCTGCCGTACAGTACCTTTTGTGCGACGCCTACTTCAAAGACAGACCTTTAGCGGTGTGCTTCGCGCGTGTTCTCTTCTCTCTTACCATTTCGACCATCTCTATTCCCCCGTGAGCTTATCCTGGGAGCTCTGCTATAACGTCGGATGAACTACGGCGAGAGTTCGCTTCCATTTCTTGTTCTCTAGTTGATATTCGTCGTTGCGGGCCGTGACAGGGCCGGGTATGCCGAAGACGGAAGTCGCCGTCCTTCAACAAACAGCCCAGAAGCGAAATTCATGACCAGCATACGATGTACTGCAGGTCGGCAATTATCGTCACGTCCTGACTTTCGCTAGATTCTCGCAAACCTTGGGTCATACGAAGTCTCCGTGAATGCGACGAAGCACCATCTTTGTCTTAGACAACAACGGTGGTCTTGATGCATTTGACTGTTCGATCCCGTGGGCCGCCTGAGCATCCAACTTCAGAGTCTCATGTCCGCCATCCTTGTGCACACTTAAAAGTCTATATCAGCCAAGCACTCTCACTGTAGGTGTTACCGGGACCGAACGTCGCACCGCCTACATAGATGTTTTGCCGGGGCGGATGGAGTTGCATGCGCATGCCGTCACCTGGCATTACTTTACAGTGGCAAGTATGGATTCGAGAAGCTCAGTTATACCGTCGCTCCGTCTACCCATGCGTCTCACTTTATATATAACCACGTCTACTCTCAAAGTTGCATTCCCCCAGTCGGGACAGATTTCTCGTCTCTCGCCATGGGCTTCTCATCTCTTCTCGCTTGTCTCTCGCTCTTGTCGGTCGCCGCTGCACAGCTCACAGGCTCTGTGGGTCCTACGTCAGCGCTCTCTTCGAAGCAGAGTACGATCTGCAATGTCTTGGACTACGGAGGGAGCATCGGCTCTAGCGACATTGGACCGGCCATTTCCAGTGCATTCACTGTGCGTCCGTCTGACTTGGTTGCCGTATCCTCATATTATCGTTGACACAAGCCATCAGAATTGTGTACTGACGCATTCCGGGTCCACGCTCTATGTTCCTGCCGGTACGTGCAACATTTCGAAGCGGGTCATTAGCTTTGACGATATAAACATGTATCCAGGCAACTACAACATGCAAACTTGGGTGACACTCAATGGGGCGACGAAGTGGGCATTCAGACTTGATGGCTTCATCAGTCGTACATGTAAGTCTTTGGTATTCTGCATCGATATTTCGACGTTCTTACTTGATTCAACCTCAATAGCGACCACCACTGGTAATATGATTGTTGTTGAGAATGCTAACGATTTTGAGTTCTACTCGGCGAATAGTGCTGGAGGCATCCAGGGCTACGGATATCAGTGCCGAAATGCAGGGTCGGTTCTCATATTCCAATGGCAGAATTTATCTGACTGTGGTCATCTCGTTAAGACCTCGTCTTGTGCGCATCGTTACTTCAACGAACTTCTCTATGCATGATCTTGTCCTTGTCGACTGTGAGTATTTTGCAGTCCTATATGTTGATCTGACAAATTCATCTGCACAGCTCCCGAGTTTCACATTGTCGTGCAAGAGGGTCGAATGGAGAGCTCTACAATCTTGCCATCCGGGGTGGGTTTTCAATTACATGCATTCAAAAGAGCGCTAATTATTCCAAACACAGGCGCTAACCTCGGTGGCTCCGATGGTATCGATATCTCTGGAAACAACCATTGGGTTCATGATGTTGAGGTCACGAACCGTGATGAGTGCGTTACAGTGAAGGTCGGTATCTTCGCATCTTAATGGTCCGGTTTCGTATTCATCGATCGCTATAGTCGCCCGCATCAAATTTCTTGATTGAGCGCAGTAAGTATTCATTAGAGCGCGCGTCATCTCTGCTGACTTCGTCTGACAGTCTGGTGCAACCAATCCGGAGGCAGTGCTATTGGGAGTTTGTCAGATGGCACCGCTGTCGAGAATATCGTATACAGGTGCGTGATTATCTCCTATCGTTCGGACCGATGATTCACAGACCTAAAAGAAACGTCTACACGAACGGCGGAAACCAAGCATTCATGATCAAGAGTAACTTGGGTTCGGGATACGTGAAGAACGTCCTCTTCCAGAACTTCATCTCGCGTGGCACCGCGTATGGACTCGATATCAACCAGTACTGGGCGTCGCAGACTCCCGGAACGGGCCCCGGCGTACAGCTCTCCGATATCACCTTCGAGGCATGTCATTTTACCCATCAGGCCCAGCGCTGTCCACATACGCTACTTCTCTTTCGTCCGTGCAGAACTGGGATGGTAACGTTGTTGATGGCGTCGCGCGGCCGCCCGTCCAGATGATTTGCGCAGACGGCGCGCCCTGCTATGACATCACGCTGTCGAATGTGAATATGTGGTCGCAGACTAACGAGGCCGTCGTCAAGTGCGAGAGCGCGTATGGTTCTGGGTTGTGCTTGGAGGCTGGCTCGTCGTACACGAGCTATGCCATTGTGACTCAGAGCGCCACCCAACCGAGCGGATACACTACTCCGACGACAATGGCGGGTGATCTGGCCTCTGGGTTCGCTACGAATGCGGCAATCCCTACACCGTGAGTCTTATCTGCGTCTGCGTTATCTTCATATGTGCTGAAGGACACTGTACATTTTATTAGGACTATCCCGACCTCTTTCTACCCCGGTCTTGCGCAGATCAGTCCCTTGGCTAAGAATTTGTGAAGCGTAAGGCAGCTCACGCTATGCAGACCCGGAATCCGAATTTGAGGTCATCAGACTGTACCGTGTACTGTTCACATTGAGAATCGAGAATTTGTCCCGGATAACTCCGATCGTGATATCTCTGGCGTCAACTGCATAATATTCTCTGACAGCACTTCCGGCACCGGCCCTGCCGCCTTCACGGATTGCTCAGTGTCCGGCCTTGACTATAACGCAGCGCTCCGCCACATCAGCTTTATATACTGAGCCCACATCATGCTGTGTGTTTCTTCTTTGTTCCTCGTACGAGGATCTTTTGATTATATTCATTGGTATTTCAGCCGAGGGCCTTTCCACAATTCTGTGCTCTTTCCCTCATCCACGTTGAA
The DNA here is from genome assembly GCA_001683735.1 of Grifola frondosa. NCBI lineage: Eukaryota > Fungi > Basidiomycota > Agaricomycetes > Polyporales > Grifolaceae > Grifola > Grifola frondosa. The sequence goes on from LUGG01000005.1 coordinate 1,914,020, forward strand.
TACATCCTTCTTTAACGAACTGTAATGGATGAATTCCCGGTGAGAAATATCCATTTCAGTCCACTTCCAAGCAGCTCAATGCTTCCGCATAGGCTGAGAAGGTTCAGGAGTCGCTTTCAACTCCATCTCCTCATGTCAACACTACCACAGCCCTAGATGTTTTCTCTGAGAAATCAGCTTCGAAGGCAGGTTCAGCATCGGAGAAGGAGGACAAAGTTCCAGTTACTGCTGGTCAGTCTGGGCCAGAACATAATATGACGCCAAAAGAGATCCAACTTGTATTTATCGCGTAAGTTCTATCGAGATCTTGCAATTTAGGATTCTGCACAAATATTTTTTTTCCAGTCTTTCTATTGCTGCTTTTCTCGGATCGCTGGACCAGACGATTATTGCGACCGCCATGCCCACCATAGCTTCTCAATATAATGCGCTACCCCAGCAAAGCTGTAAGTGAATTTATAGTCACTTCGATATGCAAAAAGTTAGTATATCTTAATGCGGATGCAGGGATATCGCTTGCATATCTCCTCACCTCGACAGTCTTCCAACCCATCTTCGGACGCGGAACAGACCTCTACGGATCACGGCTAATGCTATTTCTTGCGATCTTCATCTTTGATATTGGCTCACTATTCTGTGCCGTCGCTACCGATTTTATATGGTTCTGCTGTGGTCGTGCTATTGCAGGTTATTTATTTACCAATAAAAACGTTCGAAATATAATTTCTGACCTTTATGTGCACAGGCATAGGTGCTGCTGGTTTACTGGTATGTGGTGTCGCGCAGTTGTCATATTGTTCTGGTTGACAATATTTCGATTTTTAGGTAGTTGTAATGGTCATCGTTAGTCAAATGGTTCCTCTGCGAGACCGCGGAAGGTATGTTGGCGTAATGTATGCCCGCACAGCCATAGCCACGGTATTGGGTCCGGTATGTAAATCTTGCATTCTCTATTTTATTTTCTTACTCATGACGGTATTAGGTACTCGGTGGCATCTTCACTCGCTTCAATTGGTCATGGTGCTTTTGGATCAACTTGATCCTCTCTGGTCCGGCCGTCAGCGTACTTCTCGTATTCTTAAAGAAGATTCCTAATAAGAAGAGGCCCAACGTATCTTTCAAGGATGTCGATTTCGGAGGCATCATTGTGATAACTATTGCAGTTGTCTGCCTGTGTATCTCACTCTCGTGGGGCGGAACAGAGTATCCATGGAACAGTGCAGTCGTGATCGCTTTGCTCGTAGTAGGAGGCGTGTGCATCCCAATCTACGTTGTCTACGAGATATACGTTCCACGCTTTCCTGTTGTCCCGCTGGGGATGTTCAGGATTAGGAATGTCACTGCGTCAACTGGAAACTACTTCTTCTCGACCATGTTCGTTTAATCACCCACGCATCATGGCATACTCGCTCATTATGCATTAGGTCGATGTACGGTCTGTCCACTTATGTTCCGACATATTACCAGCTCGTGCGCGGGGATTCACAGCTAATATCGGGATTGGAGCTTTTGCCATAGTAAGTAGCTTCGTCTAACGTCACGAATGGCATTGCTGATGGCTTTCAACAGCATCGGCACGATTGTTATATCGTCTACTCTAGTCGGGTATCTCATGTCCTGGACAGGTCGCGCACGCCCCTTCCTCTGGGCAGGCGGACTGCTTCACCTGATTGCAAATGGCCTCTTGATAAAACTTGATGGCACTCTCCCGCGCGCTGTCGAATACGTCTTCCTTGCGCTTGCGGGTGCAGGCGTAGGCTTCATCGCGCAGACGAACACGGTCTCAGCCCAGAGTAGGGTGACTCGGGATCTTCTCGCCAGCGTGACTACCATGACGATGTGGAGCAAATCCCTCGGTGGTATCGTGGGCATTGCGATGCAAGGAACGATTATACAGAATGTATTCCTTCGTAACCTTCTGGCGGATCCGGATGCATCCCAGGTACGATAAGTGATAACTCGCGCAGTATTGCTACGTTGCTGACCGTGTTGTCTTAGTACATCGGTCAGCTGAAGGCTGTGAGCAATATCAAGGCTCTGCCTCTGCAAATCCAACACCTCGCCTCCACTTCGTATGGGAAGGCATTTGGCACGATGATGATTGCAACGACGCCGCTTGTGGCAGTTGGCTATCTGTTCTCTTTGACTGCGCAGGAAGCTGATCTTGGTCCTCGTAAAAGAGCAGCCAAGGAAGAAGAAACTTCTACAAATGGAAACGATACCGAGTCAAGAAATTCGCGAGGTTGAATACGCTTTCGAGGATTAGTGACACAACGTGTTACTCAGTTGCATCATAGTCTAGATTCATATATCATAATACGTGTACTTGTCGAAATATGATCACCTTAGGACCACACCGTCCACGCATCTCGTGCCAGACTCACACCTTGCATTGCGCAGCCCTTCTCCGCACCAGCTCCGCCTTTGCCTCGCTCCGCGGACAGAACGCACACTTGAACGGCTCCGGGTAGCTGCCCACAATTCCATCAGCCATGAACGGTACCCGTCGACATATGCACCCACCTCACGAGACTCGCTCCGAAGCGCGCCTCGAGCCCGCCTTCTGCAGGCGGCGCAATGTCGAACGCAGTGAGGAGGCCTGTGATCAGCAGGAACACCGAGTTCTCAGCGAGCGCTTTCCCTGGGCACACCCTGCGGGTCATCAGTACCAGGAGTGGGAAGAAGGGGAGCGCACGTACCGACGACCGTAGCCAAAGGCGTATACCGCGGGGTCGACGACGTCCTGCGTCGGGTCGAGGAAGCGATCCGGGAGGAACGCGTGCGGATCGTACTTGTCGTTCGGCTCCAGCGTCACCACTCTGCTGGCCGTATTCAGGTACGGGGAGGTGAGCGAAAGGGGAAAGGGAAACGCACTCCGTGTTGGGCACGACGATGGTGCCCTTCGGGATGAAGTATCCCTCGTACACGTCGTCTTCCGCCGTTCTCCGCGCGATTGCTGTACCGCCCCGCGTTAGCACCACACTCGCTATACGAGCTCGCAGAACGTACCGAGGGGCACGACCGGGTGCCACCTGCTCACACATCTCAGCCGCAAGTTGCACAAAATGGAGCGGTGCGTACCGCATAGTCTCCTTAATAACCGCCGCGACGTACGGCAGGTCCGCGCGGTGCGACACCACGGGCATGCGCTCTGTGCCCACGACCCGGTCAATCTCTGCCTGCGCACGGTTCTGGAACTCCGGGTGCAGCGCCATCGCGAGGATAAACGTCAGCACCGTCGCGTATGTCTGCGGGGTCCCCATGAGCGAGGGTTATTCAGGGTGGGAGGGTGACACTGACCGACTCTCCCCCGGCTGGAATGGCGCGCTGGGGTGGGTGAGCTGCTTATGTGACGTGAAGGAGGGGCGTACCTCCGTACACCGCGCCCGTGGTCCACCGTACGCGGTACTCAAACTCTGAGGAGGGCTCCGGTTCGAGGCGCAGGAGGTCCTGTGTCAGCGAGGGGGCCGCGGTGCCTTCAGCCTGCCAACATGCGCGCATTATGAGCGGGCACCGCGGAGGACTGGAGTGCACATACCATTTCGCGTTTAACATGCTCGAATGGCTTGGTGACGAGGTGCTCGACCATGGCTCTTCCCTGGGCAACCTCCTTCTGGAACGATGTCCACGACGGGAGCCACTTGACTGAAACTTGAAGTCAGCATATGGAGGTGGAGGTACGAGAGGACGACGCACGGAAGGGCAGGAGGTCGCACAGGAACGCTCCGGGCACTGACCCTCTGGTGATCAGCTCCATGGTTTCTTCGGCATGGGTGATATACTACGCGAAGTCAATAGGTAGGTATGCGGAGAAGAAATAGGAAGCCGCTCACTTCGTTGTCTGCAGCGTCGACTGACAGACCGTACGTCACTGTCAGTAAGATCCTCCCTGAAGTCCTGCGTAAAAGCGAAGTCTGAGTCTCCCAAGCAAATGCAGTGTGGCTTTAACGGCTTACAGTCGAACGTGCGAGAAGAAATCATCGGGACGCTCCAAGAAATCTCTGTTCATGAGCGCGGAGATATCGCTCTGCACGCTGTGGTATTTCTTTACTGCAGAAGGGCTGAGGGCGATGTAGGCGAGCTTGCGATGTTCCCGCCATTCCTTTCCATATGGGAGCAGTGGCATGCTCTTCAGCCCAAGTGCATACATTAGTAGACGATCATTCAGACCGACTGTCGGCTACGCACCTGATCGACATGCATCAATTCACCGAGGGTGGTGAATATCGGGCGATGAGAGTAGTTGTTGCCTCGTTTATCAAGAAGATCATGAATGGCTTTCAGCGAGTTGAGGACCAGAATCTTGCTGCCTAGGCCATGAAAATACACAAGGTCACCTATACACGGACGTTAGCCCAAGCTATAAACGAGATGTAGGTTGGCGCAAACACACCATACTGGGGCTTGAGCTTGGTATAGAGATTCCATGCGCCGCTGCTGGGGACTTCGAGGATGTTTCCTACGATGGGCCTTGCAGGCGGACCAGGTGGAACTGGGTAACCTCGGGAGCGGCGTTTAAAGGCACGAACAACGGCGTGCAGGAAAACAAGCAAGAGAGAGAAGACAACGAGATGTGCCGAATTCTACCACCCTGTGAATTGTGATAGCTCCATCCTGTGTAGCGGACAGGACCACTGGTGAGAATCTTCTGATATACTTAATAGCGCGGCATCGTCCAACTCGGCTACGTTCCACCTTCGTCCGCATTATGTTTGGGGAGCTTCGTCGCAAAGAAATCAGAAAACCGACACATGTCCTCTGACAATCCATCCGGCCGGTGTGGAAAACACTGCCGTTTGAAGTAGCGGGGGTCTTCGAAAAGTCAAGGAACCAATGGGAGGATCCCGATGGGCGCGGGATCGAAGGTGATTCCTCCGAGTGAATCTGATTTTTCTGATCAACAAGTCCGATCAGTTAGGACCTCGATCAGCCTCGATCACGGGAACCAGAAAATTAGACAGAAACTGACAGGAGTGGGCAGCTGGACAGAAGGCAGGCTAGAGGACCGTCAGTATGCCCTTCGCCCCTCAGTAAACACTGCAAATCCTCCGCCCCCTACTCCCCAGTCTCCTAGTGTTACAGCCCTGGCTCGAGGAAGAGTATCGTCAACTGGCTTTCGCGTTGTCCGTATTCCAATTTCTCTCGCTCGTTGATCCCAACTTGTCATAGATCCTTCGATAGTGACAAATGGTTTGCGCATAACGGACTGCATTGACCTCCTGAGATCTATGTGTTCGACCCAGACACGCCGATGGAGAAGACGATGCGCGCGCTGCAGGACCTCGTGAAGGTAGGAAACGTTGCGCTGCGTCGGTGCTCGCAATCTCTGCGCATCACTGTTGATTGAAATGAACTACGTCTTGAAGTGGAAAGGGTGGGCGCAGTTCGTGTGCACGCATGTTGAGCACTCTACGCCCGGAGGTCCGCCTTTTCGAAGGAGTGCGAGATGTTCGTGTGTTGTGATTACAAGGGAAGCGGGTCTGCGTACTTCATGCGCATAAACGGCTTCCGAGCGCACCTGCTCGAACAAAGAAGAAGTGCACAGCTGCACACGGGGGCGTCGTGTTCGAGAAGCCCGTACAAAAGTCGGACGGGGCGATCATTGGCCACGTCGAGGAGCTGTCGAAGAAATTCGGATGGAAGATGAGCCAGATCGCGCCGACGTGTAGCCTGACAAAAGATCGAGCTTGATAATGGGGCGAACTCCAGACGCGTCGTTGCATTCTCGCGGTACAGCTATTGACGAGCGTTGCGTAACCGGAGAGGATCTAGGAGGCAATTATTATGAGCAAGATGTTAAGTGAAGAGCAAGTACCTCGAGGAGCCATGAGTCCAATCTTCACCTTGCTCTTCCTCCTAACTGAGATTTGTGCAGTTGAATAGTTAAGATATTACTCCGCGATTATGATTGTAGATTGGCTCTTGTTCTCGGGCTGTCATCATTTTCAGCGTGATTCAGTCAAGCTTACCGAATGCATGCTATATGCAGCTGTAGTCATGCAAGTATGTGTACTTAATGATGAATTTGGATGCGGCGCTGGGAGAACGTAGGGAAGGAGGAGGTGAGGTTGAGGCGATGAGACATTTAATGTAACTTTCCGTCTAACAGTACTGTAGCGCGACTTGCGCTTACGCCCAACGGGTGTAAAATGGGATTTTTTTAAATTAAAAAATGATTTTTGGATCGATCACGTGAGAAGGACGCGTACTTCAATTCAATTTCCGACGAATCGAATTCATCTTTCTCCAGTCCATGCGCGACTGAGCAGCTGGATATATATTGGACCATAATCCTGTTCTTCTCATATTGGTCTTGGAACTTCTGGTCTGGTTTCATAGCTCGTCAATGCAAGAATGGTAAGCACGAACTCCTGATGATTTTTGGCAAGTCATCCGTGACCAAATAGTTTATCAGTGTCATACAAAACCCGCCGACGCCCTCACTGCTACAGTCGCGGTCTAAGAACTGCCGTGCCCCTTCCACCTTCCACCTCCGTTTCATTCAAGTCAGCGTCGTAAAACGGGTAGTCGGTATACCCATACTCCGGACTATGAGGCTCGTAATCAAAGAATGTCGGCCGATCGTACTTATTAAGTGGCAGATTTTCGCGAAAGCGACGCGGAAGATCGGGCTGCCAAAACGTTGCGACCAGCGTGGTCCAGCTCAGATTAGGAACGCGCAGAAATCTAATGGCGATCACACCTACGTTGGAAAGGAAAAGCCGTCCGAGCGCAACGATGTCCCCGTACATCTGCGAAACATGCAGCGCACTCTCGCGCGTAAAACCCCCTGCGATGATGAATGGACGTGGCGCCCATATCGCTCGCGCGAACGCGCATTTCGTGCCGTCGGACGGGCGCACGGGCGTCGGGCGAGAGGCCTGCTCGATAAGGTGCAGGTACGCAAGTGAGGGAAAGCGTTCGCGCAGCTTCGTGACGAGATAAGTGTACGTGGGAATCGGATCTTTCATCTCCATCGCTGGAATAATGTATCAGTGTCAAATGTGACTGACAGAGGGAGCGTAAAGGACCATCAAAAACCTCGAATGGACTGAGCCGTATCGCAGTCTTCTTCTCGCCTACTGCGTTCACAACCGCCTCCATGACTTCCAGTGCGAACCGGCATCGCGCCTCTATGCTTCCGCCATACCCATCCTGCCGGAAATTTGATACATCGTTGAGGAACTGCTGGATCAGGTACCCGTTGGCGCCGTGCACCTCCACCCCGTCGAAGCCCGCACGATGCACTGCGTTGCGTGCCGCAGTGGCAAACAGCTCGACGTACTCGTGTATCTCAAGAACGGTCAGCGCGCGCGGAGTCCTCTGCGGGTCGGACGGACTGGGCCATGGGTACGGCGACGAAGACACGTATTCGAAGGAAAGGTCCTCGGCGAGGGCGTCTTCGACGAACGCGTGGCGGCCGACGGCCCAAAGCTGGAGAAAGATATGAGAGCCATGGCGGTGCACCGCGTCTGTAACCTGGACTCGAAGTCAAGTTGCCGGGGAGAGCGTGACAGGCGAACAGGAGCAGGACATACCTTTTTCCAGGCAGAAACTTGCTCGTCACTCCATATTCCGGGAACGCGCTTCTGTCCCCCGGCCTTGGCAGCAATGAAGGTAGCCTCGGTGATGAGGAGAGTGCCAGGCTCGCGTGCACGTTGGTCATAGTACTTGACGGCGGCCTCTGTCGGCGTGTGTGCGGCGTCGGCGCGACAGCGGGTGAGTGGTGCGAGAGCCACTCTATGAGAAAGTGTAATATCGCCCACTTTAATGGGAGAAAAGAGGTTGGGACGCATAGGGTGCGGAGCTTTTGAAAGCAAATTCGAAGACGAACATCCTGTAACTGACGGATAAATAGACCATTGATATATGATGGAGAACGACTTCAGGTAAGCGCTGGGAGACTCTTTATCGATTGCAGTTGGAATGTTTTTCACACACACTGATCGCAGTGACTTCTAGTTAGCGTTCCAACCTGGGTCGCGTGCCTGAGTACAAAAAGTACTTGACGATGAAGCCCACGTAAGTGTATTTCTCTCTGTCGTCAGTTGATGGCACCAATCAGAATTGGTTTCGTAGGTCTGTCCAGCACCGGATGGGCAACGGCCTCCCTCGCGCCTCCTCTTCTTGAGCCCCCTCTCCGCGACAAATATCAGATTACCGCGCTATGCACGACCTCTCCCCAGTCTGCTGCGCTAGCGCGGCGGAGAAGTACTCCAAACTCACTTCTGCCCCCGTCAAGGCCTACCACGGAAGCACGGATGACATAGCAGACGACCCCAATGTCGATCTCGTGGTCGTCGCTGTCAAAGTGCCCGATCACAAGGCGGCGGTCATGCCGGCGATTGAGAAGGGGAAGGACGTGTTCGTGGAGTGTCCCCTCGGGATGACCCTACAAGAGACAATGGAGATTGCGGAGGCCGCCCAGCGCAAGGGCGTCCGCTCGATCGTAGGCCTGCAGTCTTGGCAAAGTCCGCTTGTGCGAAAGGTCAGTGTTAGGCGGATTGCAGTCGAACCGCATTCAGGGTTGACCGAATCTCGACGTAGGTTAAAGAATGGATATCGGCGGGCAAGATCGGGAAAGTATTATCTTGCACATGGGTACGCTCTCCGCTGGGCATATTTGCAGCCCGGCGAGGGAATTTAACGAACAAAGCATTTCTGTAGGTTGGCAGCAAGACCGCGGAAGTTGCATATTGGGCGCCATATCACAAAGACCGAGCAGTGTACGCTGCTTATCCAGAAAACGGTGCGTCCACCTGACATATAGTGTGGTATTATGGGATCTGAAGAGTCACCTAGGTACTACGGTCCTCCAGGTCACTATCGGGCACACTCTGAGCGCCCTCATCTCCGCTCTCGGTCCCCTGTCCTCGATCTCATCCGCATGTGTGCAGCGGTTCGATACTATCGAGTTCGTCACTCCAGATATGACCCCTACAGGAAACATCATCAAGTCCACTGTTCCCGACCAGTATGCGTTTTGCGGGGTCTTCAAGGATTCTGGTGCGGTGCTGAGCGCCATTTGCCGCGGGGGTGTTCCCGTTACGGGCGAATCCGGTCGCGGGCGACCGTCCCTGGTCTGGCTCATCGACGGCGACAAGGGGTGCATCCGGGCGGAGAGCTCACACGTCACGGGCTCGTTTTTACATGTTACGACCCCGGAGAAGATATTTCTGAACGGGGAAGAGATGAATGTGGATGACGGGGAGGATAAGCTCGACAACATGGGGAGAGAATGGCTGGAGTTCGCGAAGGGCGCGGAGGGTTATTACCCGACGTTCGACGATGCGGTGCTTGTGTACAAGCATATTGATGCTATTGCGAGGAGCGCGAGGGAAGGTCGGAGAATTGACTTGGATATTTGAGCCACAAGATTCAATGACTTACTTTGTCTACGAGAATGCGACGTATTGGGGACCGATATCAAATGCCAGACTCGGAGGAGGGATAGGAATAAAGAGCTCTAATAGGGATAAAGCATGCCTTCCTGGGGTGTTTAGGATTGTACTCTTTATCGCTGGGGAAGGTTGCCCGCTGGATCTCGGCTAGCGTATAAAATGGGACTTTTATTCGTAAACGCTGCGCGCGCGAGCCAAAAAAAACAATGACAAGGTGAAAATCATTAATCATTGCTGATGAACGTTGAACAATGGCCGAGCGCAGAAATTCGAATAATTGTGGCTACAATAAAAATCGAACATTACGAGTGGCACCTGAAGCACACTGTGATCGGGAACTTATCTTCTTCACGTATTATCATCATGACTTGGGTTCTTGGTTGGCCTTTTACTATCGAATACGCGCGAGGATATATTCGAGAACATAGGCTGTTGCTGAATGTGGACAATCCTCGTAACCTCCTCATTCTCTACACGGCATACGAAGACATCGACATTAGGGTCAATGACAATCATCTCACTGCTCTCGTTTGCTGGGTGGGCAGCAAGAGTGAGGTCGTCTTGGGGATCTGCGTCGATTATGAAGCGAGAACAGCCGCGAAAGCGGTGCCTCGTCGCTCTCGCATGGTAGCCAAAGCGGCTGCCTATCGACTCGCATCTCTTCTCAAGGCGAAGGAACCTCCCGAATGGTACAGATACGACGATGGGACGTACACACCATGGGAAGGCGAGCTCTGCGATTACCCGGACGATGACAGTGATGAGGAATACTCGGAGGGGGGATTTGACGAATACGATGAGGAAGAATGCGACGCGGAAGAGTGCGACGAAGGGAGGTTGGACGTAGTAGAGAAGGCCGAGGAGGAGATTGCAAATGAACAGGGCGCGGTTGTGGCAAGCGATAGTGTCGAGGACTCTGGCGATAAAGAGCATGCTGTTGTATGAGATGCGGTAAGCATTCCGAGACACCTGAACTGAGATGGATATTGATCGCACGCTGCAGTTGCGTGCTATAAGGATGGTCTTTGTATTCCGATGCATATTGGTCCGCATACTCCTGCCTTGGTTCGTTCTTGTTGATGTCATTGACATATCACACCCAGATTTCGCACAATTGGTGTTGTTACGCTGTGCATGTTTATTTCTTTGCTGTCTCGGGATTATGTATGACTTAGCTCTGTTACCTTGATAATTCAAACCTTTCCGATATAAAGCGACTGCTCGCTCTCTTTATTATTCTCGTTGAACGAGCTGTGTCATGAATAACCAAGGCGGATAGTTTACTCTAGAGCAGCGAATGAAATAAATCGCTCGATCCTGGGCTGGAATCTTTGAGGGCCCACCCGACGCTGGAGGCTCGTTCTTACGTGTTACGACTCCGGAGAAGATACTTTTGAACGGGGAGGCGGTGAGTGTGGATGACGGGGAGGATAAGCTCGACAATATGGAGAGAGTGTGGTCAGAGTTCGCGAAGGGTGCAGAAGGTACTACCCGACATTCGATGATGCAGTGCTTGTATACAAGCATATTGATGCTATTGTGAGGAGCGCGAGGGAAGGTGGAAGAACTGACTTGGATATTTGAGCCACAAGATTCAACGACTTACTTTATCTACGAGAATACGACGTATCGGGTCCGATATAAATACCAGACCCGGAGGAGAGATAGAGGATTGAAGAGCTGCAATAGAGATAAAATATGCCTTTCAGGGGTGTTTGGGATTGTCACACTCTTTATCGCGGGGGAAGGTTGCGCCAGCTGGATCTCATCTAGCGTATAAAATGCGACTTTTATTTGTAGACGCTGCGCGAGCCAAAAAAATAATGACAAGGTGGCAAATCATTAATCATCGCTGGCGAACGTTGAGCAATGGCCGCGCACAGTGAAATTCGAACAATTGTGGCTACAGGAAAATTCGAACATTACTAGTGGCACCTGAAGCAGTACACTGTGATCGGGAACTTACCTTCTTCACATATCATCATCATGACTTGGGTTCTCGGTTGGCCCTTTACTATTGAATACGCACGGGAATATATTCGAGAACATAGACTGTTGCTGAACGCGGATAATCCTTCCAACCTCCTCATTATCTACACGGCATACGAAGACATTGACAACAAAGTCAATGACGATTGTTTCAGCACTCTCGTTTGCTGGGTGGGGAATAAGACTGAGATCGTTCTGGGATTTGTGTTGATTACGAGGCGAGAACAGCTACGGAAGCGGTGCCTCGTCGCTCTCGCCTGGCATCCGAAACGGCTGCCTATAGGCTCGCATCTCTTCTCAAGGCGGAAGACGCTCCCAAGTGGTATAGATACAGCGATGGATCGTATACACCATCGAAGGGCGAGCTCTGCGTTTATCCGGACGATGACAATGACGAGGAATACTCGGACGATGGTCAATACTCAGAGGGGGAATATGACGAGGAATATGAAGAGGGATTAGACGTAGTAGATGAGACTACGGAGGAGCCGGTAATCCAGGGAGTGGTCGCTGCAAGTGGCAATACCGAGCATTCTTGCGATAAAGCGCATGCCGTCACGGTTGTATGAGATGCGGTAAGTGTTCCGAACCGCCTTAACTGAGACGGATATTGAATGCGTATGTCATAGGCCTTGTATTCGAATGGATATTGGTCCGCATACTCTCTTGCTCCTGTTCATTCTTGTTGATGGTATTGACATATCACACTCAGATTCCGTATAATTGGTGTTATCGCGCTGTGCACGTTTATTTCTTTACTCGGGATCATGTACGAAATAGCTCTGTTACCTTGATCATTCGAACCCTTCCGATATAAAGCGACCGCTCACTTTCTTTATTATTCTCATCGAATGAGTTGTGTCCTGGATAACGAAGGAGGATAGTTTACTCTAGAGCAGCGAATGAAGTAAATTGCTCGATCCTGAGCTGGAGTCTTTGGGGGGCCACCTGATGCTGGACCGTCAGACGGCGAGCCTTCAACCGTCCACAAACTTTCATCGGAATCGGACAGTGGCCGACAGAACCACCTCCGAGGAGATCCTTCTCTGGAAAACGATGTTTCTAAGAAGTGATATATTATCTGCTATTGAAGGTGTCGCGAAGATTAAGTTCACTATTATGAATGATGCGGTTTGCCGGAGAAACAGCATCGCGACTGAACCAATGAATAGCTAGCCCATTGTCGGAGGCAGAGCAACGTGTACAGCGAACTGAGAAGCACACCGAATAATGATGCATCATCGACACGAGGATACTTGTATAGAGTGCTTGCAAACTTAGAAAAGCGGTGTCAGCGCGGGTTTACATTTTTACTGCACTCTGATGGAATGCTCACCTGCTCTATGCACAGCATTATGTGTGTATGGGCGCCGCTGTCAGCGCTATATGTATTCTAGGCTGTGCGCGAAAAGACATGATAGGATGGGTAGGTCCCCTCATTTGAATCAGTATCAGAGTTAGAGACGTTGATGGCGTCAGGTGCCGTTAGGTCTCGCATCGAATGTCTTCCTTAGATAGTAGGTTCTCTCAGCACGAAGTCATAGGTTGCTCGGACCTGTCTGCTTAGATGACAGTTGAATACAATCCCAATATGCAATACCCCAGTCATGTATTGTTCGTCACAGAACCCGTCCGTCTAACCAATCATTGGCCTGCCTTGATCATCGCAGCCGCCTATAGGAACGTAAATAGACCACATCTTGATACAGCATGTGGTGGCACTGACCTTCTCGGCGATGGCATAGACAGTTGCCTGTATATGGGCGGAGATATGGAGCGGGAAGATGCTGGCGTCCACCACTCGGAGGTTGCGCGTCCCATAGACTCGGAGAGAAGAATCGACGACCCCTGTACCTGATGATGAACAACCGCCTTATGATATGGATAAACGTATACCTCCGAGTTCTTGAGCGGCCATAGCAGCTGTACCTGTAACGACGTTGGTTATTTTCAATTGCACGATCCAGACCTTTACGGACCTATTAAGTGGTCTCCATTCTGTGCCTGTCAGCTAGTTGGGATCGAAGGAAGCACTGCATGACTTACTGCACTGGTAGAACGAATGTATCTGTGACACGTATATCAGCGAACAACAGAAGGCACGTATTTCATAACGCACTCCACGAGTTCATCGTCGCTTTGATTGTTGACGTCTGGGCTCACTTGAGCCGCAACGACCTCAGAAAGAGGTGGCTCCTGCGCAATACTCTGTACAAACTTGAGGATGTTCAATAACGCCTGAGCATCTGTCCCGAATATTAATTATGCGTGCACGAACGATTGAACAATCAGAAGGAGTATTCACCGAAATCGTGACTCAGAAACTTGGGGTCAATGATGGGTGGCGAAAGCGGGTCGCTGCTTGCTATGTGCTGGACATTTCCGCTCGTCAATGTGAGGAGATTGGGCTTTCAGATCAGATTCGCTCACCACACTACCACGACTAGCAGGATGCTGGATATACAGTTACTGAGTGAAACACGTGCAACGAAGACCGGAGACGACTAACCGTTATGCCTCCGAAGAAAGTGATACAACTCGCGTTAGGGACAGAAACGATCAGGGAGCTGCTGTATTGTATGAGCTCGGACGATGCGACACCATTGTTCTCGAACCATGAGCGCTGTATCGGATACTGAACGCTTTGAAGCGAGTAAGGTTTAACTTCTTCGGCTTCTTGGTCAAAAGTCTCCAACAAAGCTAAGACGCTATCTCTGCTCATGATAGAATCGAATGGTAGGAATGCCATAGTAGAATCCGTGGCAGCGTAAAGCCCAGTGCGACTTGTGTTCTGCGAAGAAGTATTAATCATACAATTTATGTGCGACAAGAAAGGATGGAACGTTCACTATAGTGACATTTGCTCTGCTGCATACGTTGCGTTGTTCTGTAGGATGTCTGAATGGCGGATGGTAATCCGATATCTGACTTCAGCTATTTTGAGAAAACCTTACCAAATGTTTCGTATCCTGGCTTCAGTTGCAATTGAACTCCGGCATATAAGTGTTCCTAATCCGGGTTTAATATTGCAGCCAACGGACAGTGATCTACGCTAACCTGAAGATTCTCTCCAACCCCTGGCAGGTCAATAAGGGTGGTAATACCATATGCCGTCAGTATTGTTGAATTACCAATACCTGCGCATACAGACCATCAGCCGCGACAAGTGATATCGCGCAAAATGGCTTACCTGAAAGTTCCAGGAGTTGTGGTGTTTGGACTGTTCCCGCGGAGAGGATAACCTCTTTCGTGGCGTTCGCCACGAAGTACTGTGACCCCACGGCAAATTGTACTCCTGTCGCAACAAGCTCAGACCCAGCATTGGCGAAATATATCTTCGTTGCCTGTCTCAAATCCGTCAGAAATCATAATACAACATATTGACCAAGAAACATATTCACTTGAGCTCCAGTTAGAATGTGCAGGTTCGATCTGGAAGGTTGATCGCAATAGTATCCCGTAGCTGCGTATGATCGAACACCATTGCTGCGATCCACCGACACAGGAGTATTATAGACACCGGGTTGCGTCTCCGCTTGTCTGATAAGCTTCATGTTCACGAGATAGTTGTGAATCATAACACAGGTTGTACTTACCGGTTCGGGGTTCGTATAGAATCCCATGAAGTTCAACGTTTGCACTACAGTGGGAACAATTTCGAAATATTGCGCATTGAGTGATCCCTAAGTAGCACGAAATTTACTTCAGAGGCAGCGCGTAGAGCCAAGACATGGATACCCACGACTATTGGTCCTGAAAAGCCGTCAACGGACGGGAGGTCGCGCAAGGTTTCTTGGCGTTGCTCTTGTGTGATTCCAGGATATGGATTGCTGGGCGAGAGTGCAAACGTTTCTGCTTCTTTCAAGAAAGGAAGGATTCCGCTCCAAGTCCAGTGGGATTGTGGGGCAAATTCGCTCCAAGCGTCATACTCAACAGCAGAAGCGCGATTCCACGCTAGGCCATTTATTCCACTCGACCCTCCGATCATTTTGCCTCTGGAGCACAAATCAGCATATTTCTATGGTTTGAGGTGTAGGATTACCTCGGTAGAGAGATGTTTCGTCCGGCAGCGTGTACCTGCGGGACTGTGACAAAGTTCCAATCATATGATGAGTTCCCAAAGCAAGCACCGTAGGAATCTATCGAGTATCCGTGACTATGAAGAAAATGCGAGACTTTTTATCCTTACGAGGAACGTCAACGTCTGGATCATCCTTGTGGAAATACCCGGCTTCGATGACACCGACCGTCAGACTCGCATCCTCGGCCAGCCTACAGTTTATTAGCTTCATGCCTGGACATATGACTACATGGTATACCTGGCCGCTAAAGCCATGCCGGCCGTGCCACCGCCTGTAGAGATAAATTGTATCAGCCAGATTACGCATGAATTGAGAGATGGCGCCATTACCGATGATAACGTAGTCAAACGATTCTTCCAGAAAACTAGAAATGTCTGCATCAGATGGATGGATCGGAAGACTTTCGCAAACAGGAGAGGACGCCGCTCGAGAGTGTATCACGAAGAAAAAAAGAAGGTATGTGAACAGCATAGACTTCATGGTGGAGAATAGTACTGGGGGACTCCACGGTGTTGAGGACTTGAGAATTTATGGCACTAACAAAGTCAACAGAGAAGCGCTAGGTCACTATTATGAGCAGTCGGAGATAATGTATTGTTAACAATCCCATGAGCATCAGATCAGCAGTGACTGCGGTCGCCGATGCTGAGCGCTGATGGTCCGGAAGGCACAGTTCCTCGCAGAGCATCCTGGTTTCGATGCTCTGATCAGATCAGTCGAACAGTAGGCAGTGCCATGAGCATCATGGTCTGCAGCATACCCGGCAGCCACAGTCTGCCACAGTGCTGTCGGAGTCGAAGCACGATATTACGTAATCCCGAATGTTGGAGATGCTTATCCGAGCACCTCCAAGTTCTGCCGTTGTGGTGCCTGCAACTCCCCTGCAAAGTCGAACACATCATCTCCAATTCGACACATCGTAGCTATTCCTCATATTTTTTGCTCAACGAGAAAGCTAATTTGTCACCTCACTATTGCTATATTTGTTTAAAACTCTCCACGATCCGGTCGCAGAAGTTCAGAACCTGATGCGCGCGCATTGCGCTATACTTGTTACCTTTTTCCACATCCAAGTATTCCAAATAAGCGGTCGGCGGTCATCTCAGCGTGGAAGCACAGACTATCTATAGCTATTGGCCCTCGTATCTCGGTCGAACTTTGCAGCTATGTGGTTGTAATCCTCAGCCCATCTCCGAACACGTGCGCACATTTCGACCACAATGCTCATCGTAGAAGAGAGGGATTCTGGTCAACCATAGGCTATCATTGAATGAGCTCTAAGATGCCTAATCAAGCTGCCCCCTGTAGGAATGTTCATCAGAATATTCGGTGTTTACCAGTGGCCCGAGGTGATCGGAAACGTGAGCGTGGTCATTTAAGCTAGTATTGGATTGTCCAAGTAACCTATAATCCGGCAGGTTTTTGGAGTAAGCCCGCAGTCATGCTGTTGGTTTGGGATGCTCGCATTCCTCTTCTGAAGCTTTTTCATAACATGTATGACCTGATAACGCTGATATCACGTTCGCTATACCGCGACCTCCACGCGACCTCTTCCGGTACCTGCACGATCTTCTTGAAGCTTGTGGTCATGGGGTACTTGTATTTGATAACCTTACAGTCATGGTTTCTTCATCCCTTTCACAGAAAAGGTTGGCTGTGGGCATTCCTCTATGGGTACAGCCACTAGCCCACGATGCCCACCACCACCGCTACAGAACAGCACTCAAGCTACGGATATTTGAACGAAGCGCTTAAGGTTTGCACATCACCTGTTTCTAACGTCATTCTCTAAAAGTTACCTATAGGCGTCACCTGCGATCTACTCATTCATTCGACGTCATCTTTGGACCGCCATTTTATTCACATGGACGGATTACAAGACCATATTTCTACCGATTGTAGGTCTAAGTGAATAGTTCGTTTCAAGATTTAATGATATGCATTAAATCCAGACCGCGTTTGCTTGCGCGACGGCACCTTTACGCTCTTTCTGGAACCTCCTACGTGGTTGGCTTTGGATATGGATACACCTACTCATGTGCAATGTCTCGAATCAGTCTAGGACTGAACGAGAAGATGCAATCAACCGACCTTGGAGGCCTATCCCTGCTGGTCGTATTCACGAGTCACAAGCGCGTATCCTTCGCTGGAGTACTGTAGCTCTGTGCATGCTGTTGTCTGCGGCGTATGGAACAGACGTAGTTATGGCCACTTTAGGCCTTGTCATGACCACAGTCCTATATGATGACGCAGGCCTTGCGTGGCATGTAGTGGGGAAGAACCTCTGTAACATCGGTGGATACACAACCTTTGAGATCGGCGCCATGAAGATTATGGGTAACCGTTTCGGTTGCACTTCTGTCTTCTTAATTATTCACCAGATTATGATAGGTTCAAATTCGGAACTAGACACCGTCTCTACATCAGCAGTCATCCTGAGCGGTGTTTTGATTTTTACTACAATTCAAGCACAGGATTTCGCGGATGTCGAAGGAGACGCTGCTCTGGGACGAGTGACGTTCCCGATTTATGCGCCAGAACTTTCGAGGGCCTTCACCTTCGTCGCCACCATTGCATGGTCCATTGCGCTTGGCTGGTATTGGCATATAGGAATGTTCAGTCGAATCATTTTTACTGTACTAGGAGGCTACGTCGGTATGCGATATTATTATTGGCGAACGCCGGATATCGACAAGCGGTCCTACGTTATCTACAGTGTGCGTTCCATTCGCCTATGCTGTATGCCTCCCTGATGAGTACTTTTCTCCCTAGCTTTGGTTGATATTGGCGCATGTTTTGCCTCTCCATGCAAGAACGGGTATCTGGTCCTTTTAATGAAAGGTGTGTCCTGTCTTCAGTCTACGATGTGCCCTTCGTAAACCATCTTCCTTGTCCAAATAAAGTTCGCAAATATCAACCTTTATGCCTTGAAAGTATGGACTGTCGATTCGGAGGGCAATGTGATTTTACAAAGACGTGACGAAGTAGAACGTACTAGTCCCAGCCGTAAAGAAACATTCTGCTCGGCCTTTGATCAACCAAGCACACAAGTTTCCAAGGAGGACCAACTTGGGTTGAAGAGATCACTGAGACGGCCACTCTGGCCGATGTCAAGTGAGCGATGAGATGATCGTCATTCGAACCGGGTGCGTACCGCTTAGTAGCAAAGCAGCCAGTTTCAGTTGATAGCCGTTCAAGAGCAATACCAGCTTACTCGTTGAGGTCGCGCGCAATGGGTGGCAATAAAAACTGTGTTGTTGAACGTGTCAATGACAATGCGAGCTTGACTTGCACGGAGGGTGCAGCGGAGTGTATTGAAAGGATTTTTTTGTGGGCTGTCTGCTCGGAAGATATTGCAGAATACGCATGTGATTGGAGAGAAGCCTCTGTTTCAAGCGTAGCTAAAGTGACCATACTGCAGCGGTTTCCTAGCCCCTCTGATCAGAAGTTCCTGCGGAAAGACCAGTTGCGAGGACCGTGCTGGCAAGCTGCGCTTCGGGTACGATGCGACTATATCGTTCGATCTGTCAAAGGCATCTGATAGAAGATTAGATTGCGACAGCAATGTCCGCGGCAAACGAACTTTCGCCACGGCATTACAGCCTCAGGAAGGAGGCTGTGATGCCGTGGCGATAGTTCAGTCATGATTGTCATGATACACATCATCTTCATGGAGCGGGCCGATAAGACAGATCAGTCGCGACACTGAATACACGTCGTTATGAGCAATATCAAGTTTCTTTCCGTACGTCATTAATCGAGCGATTTATTCATACACGGTCGGGACCAGGAAGTCAGAGTTTGCACTGAGCGGCTCTTCTCTCAATCAAAGCAGCTTTCGCCTCGGAGCGTGGGCGAATGTTGCATTTGAATGGATCTGGAAAACTGAAATGGTTGACGTTCGAGATAAGCGTGGGGAGTGGAAGGGATAAGGCGATAGCATACCTCACTAGATTGGGACCGAACGTTGGAGTCACCCCACCCTCGGGCGGCGATATGTCGAACGCAGCCAACAGTGCTGCGATGACGACGAAGATCGAGTTCTCTGCCAGAGCTTTCCCGGGACAGATTCTTCACATCGGAGTAGGAACGATAGGGTGATGAAGAAAATATGAAGGAAAAGGAAACACTGACCGTCTTCCGAAACCAAATATCCAGCTTGCAGGATCAGTAATGGTGTGGGTGGGGTCCAGGAAACGCTCTGGAATGAACTTCTGCGGATCGTACTTGTCGTTGGGCTCGAGCGAGATCGCCCTTTATGTGAAACATGAGAATCGAGTAATCTTGTCCTGGCGGAGAACACTGGACGCACCATACATTGGGTACGATTACTGTGCCTTTGGGGATGAAGTATTCCCCGTAGGTGTCATCCTGCCCACTGCTGCGAGAGATGCCTTAACTCCGTCGATATCTGAGCGCAGGTCGAGTAGATGTTATATATTTGGCTTACCTAGAGGAATAACAGGATGCCATCTATGAGATACAATCAGCTCTACCTCCCACAATTCTAATGTGATAGACCGAAACCTACCTCATAGTCTCTTTAATTATTGCATTGACATAGGGTAGGTGCGGAAGGTCAGCAATGACAGGCATGCGTTCTTCTCCCATAAGGTTATCTATTTCTGCTTGAGCCAGCTTTTGTTTCTCCGGGTATAATACCATAACCAAAATGAAGACAAGAATTATAGCGTAGGTCTGCATTCAAAAGACGATTACGCTCTGAGAATTGAAAATGTGATGTACGAACCGTTTCACCACCGGCTATAGACATGTAAGCATTGCCGTGGATTTGAAGTCTGAATGAAGTGAAAATACATACCGCCATACATGGATCCAGCGGTCCACTTTACACGACGCTCGAAATTGTCCATATCTGGTTTCTCGAGACCCAAAAGGTGTTGCGTTAAGGAAGGGGAAGCTGTGCCCTCCGCCTAAACATATGTTTATGTCACTATTTAAATGCATTTGCTCCAGTGGGTTACGCACCATTTGCTTCTTGACATGTTCAAAAGGCATAGTAACAAGGTGCTCGATCATGTACCTTCCTCTTCTAGCTTCTTGCTGAAAAGGTACCCAAGATGGGAGGTACTTCACTGAAAGCAACGGTTAAATCGCACCATGGAAGAGACACGAAAGAAGAAGCTCACGGAAAGGCATCAGATCGCACAGATATGCGCCGGGTACAGCGGCTTCGCCAATCATTCGCATAGTCGCTTCCGCATGGGTCACGTACTGATACATCTGAGGGCTGTAATCATTGGAGGGAAACAAATACTCACCGGGTTCGATGAAGAATCAATAGGCAGACCATAAGTAACAGAGAGAATAATCCTTTCCGAGGTTCTATGAATAACGTTCGGCGTCGCGGGTCTCTTACGTCACGACGACATACTCACAATCGTGCGTGGGCGAAGAAGTCCTCTGGCCTTTCGAGAAGATCTTTGTTCATCAATGCAGCCAGATCCTCTGCACAATGTGATATTTCTTGACCGCAGTCGCGTTCAGCGCCAAATGCGCAAGCTTGTGCTGTTCACGCCATTCCTCTCCATATGGAAGATTGGGCATGCTCTTTGGGGCGGGTCAGCAGGCAGAAGGACTGTCTCAAAAATGACATCTGCGTACACGATTGAGACCCATGAGTTCCCCAACAACAGTGAATTGTGGTCGGTGCGAGTAGATATCTCCCCGTCGGTCCAGGAGGCCGGTGATCGCTTTCATGGTATTGAGCACGAGCACCGTATTGCCCATCCCATGAAAGAACACAAGATCTCCTATATGTGCAGTCAAGAAGTATGTCGATCATTGATGTGAATGGACGTACCATATTCATGGTGGAGTCTCCTGAAGAGTGTCCATGCACCATTCCTTGGGATTGTCAGAATATTACCAAGAAGCGGCTTCGCCGGCGGGCCAGGTGGATAGACATGGGCGCGCCTGCCCAAACCATACCATCTGCCGATAGAATATAGATTGCTGAGCAGAAAGACAGAGAAGACGGCAAGCCCGATGACTGGATCTATGAAGAGCCCTGTGGACATTTCGTTTGATGGATGTGAGAGCTGAGCGCTCACCTTGAAGAAGTGTGCTCTTCATATCCTTCCCGTGTTCTCGCTAGCCGCGCGCTCAGAGGAGCTTTCTTCCGCCATTTCTGTTTAGTGGCATGTTCATCATGACAGCGCCGCCTCTGGGCTGTTGTACCTTGGCGCCAATCGCTCGTGGACAATCGTAGTCCCCTCCTAGTAGCACTGCTACATTGTTCAAAATTGTTCAAAAGGTCGCTTATCACCCCTTCAGCGCATCTTGGTGTCAGTCGGTCCGCTCCCGGAGGCCTGTTGTTTGCCGCTTGCAATGCCTTGCATGCCTTGCGATTAACGCTGCATGCGATCACAGTTGGGTTAATCATGAACGCCACATAAGATGCTTTGAAATATCATTGAAACTAGAGAAGTTCTAACCACATTAGCATAGCGTCGCAGCAGGATGTCGTGATAGGTTGCCACATATGCCGTCATATATTCGGAGTCCAGTGGCACGTCTGTTGATCTCATCATGACTCTCATGCGGGAAAAAATCGCAGGAATCTAATCAACGACGTACTTCCACGAAATCAAATTCGGCTCGCTTGTATACATATCAACAACTTGGCGATGTAGGTTACGGTCAATTGATGTTAAGGAGTAAGACGGGAAAATCGGAAACCAGCGATGATGGGACCCAATACGATGAAACCTTCGACAGCAGAACCTGAGGCAAGATGTGACATTCATTTACCCGCATCCCACAGTAGACAGCAGCTCTTCTGCATTCGGTCGAGGCACAAATCTGCACTTGAACGGCTTTGGAGCCCTGCAAAGAAATTACAATGAGAAAATGCACGATATATGTAGGAATGACTTAGGAACAAACGTTGTCGCGAAGTCCAGCGGCGGCGGACATGGCTTGCCGTCTTTGATTTCTGGGAGAATCGTGAACAGGGTCAAGATGCGTGCGACCACCAAGTAGACGATGGCGTCCGCAAAATGCACCCCTGGGCATCGCCTGCCTCACAACGTCAAAATCGAGGTGCAGACATGGAGGACCACTCACCTTCGGCCGAACCCGAAGATCAGAGTTCGCGGATCCGGGGGAGTGGTGCCGTTTGTGGGCACGAATCGCTCAGGCAAGAACTTGTCCGAGTCTGAATAGACGATTGGATCGTGCATCATAGCCCTATCATGTGCGAGCCATGTTAAGCATACCCTAATACGTTCCATACACATCCTACCAGATATTGGCTAAAATCCAGGTCTTCTTTGGAATTCTGAGACCACAGTACTCTTCTTCTTGGTAGTTGCTGTGTGTCGCTAGTGGGATAGATGGATTGAATCGATGAACTTCTTGCACCACTGCATCGACAAAGCGGAGAGCATGACGATCCTTAGGGCCTGGAAGTCTATCTCGGCCAACGGCGGACACGATTTCTTGAAACGCGCGCTCCTGTACATCTTGATTACATGCCATGAGAATAAGAAACGTTAAGACGGTTCCGGAAAGCTAATGCGTGTGCATCAGCTTCTCGTAATGATTCTCGAATGTGACCACACATACCGTTTCAGTCCCAGCTGTGATATACATGTTATGAGTGTCGTTGGACCTGAGCGATATCACGAGCTCACCGCTGAATAGACTTCCAGCTGCGCACATAATGACATCTTCATCATCTGAAGAATGGCTGGCTGGCAGTTTATCAAGAGCTTGTCGTATAAAGGAAGGCTTCGCACAACCTCGAGCCTATGGTATAAGCATCATCGAACGTTAACGTCAGAAAAAAGATAAGCTCTGCTTACTACTTGAGCTTTCACTTCATAAAATGGCTCCCGCGTCATTTTGATGAAGAGATCTTTGGCGCGCATTGCCCAGCGTTTGAACCCAGCTCCGGGCATCCATGACGGGACCCACATTACTACACGAAGGATTGATATCGTGCCAAGAATATCTCAACACAATTGGCCTTACAAGCAGGGATAGAATCGACCATCCATCGGCCGGGCTGAAGAGCTTCGCCAGTATGGTGCATAACCTTGTTGGCCACCTTGATGTATTCGTCGTCGGGATTACGACCATATGTAAACCGTCCGATAAGCTCCTGCATATTGCTGCGCACCGTGTTGTCATATGAGGTCATTGCTGCGAGCGGGGAAACGTGAAAGCTCACCTTTCCACAGACTCATAAAAGAGTCAGGAGAGCGTAAAATGTCAAGGCAAAGCTGAGCAGACTGGGTGTCCAAGGCTAATCCAAGTGTCGTTGACAATATTGATATTTAGCGCGCCGTGAAGGGCTCTCCGCATTCTCTTCAGCCGTTCGCCATAATACGTAAAGCCCACATTGTTTTGCCTGCCCAGAAGTTCCACCATAGGGAACCTTGGTCGACAAGCAAAGGATTTGCGCTTCTCTAGGAGGTCAATCGCTGCAGATGTGGTATTGACGACAATG
Organism: Grifola frondosa; assembly: GCA_001683735.1. Lineage (NCBI taxonomy): Eukaryota > Fungi > Basidiomycota > Agaricomycetes > Polyporales > Grifolaceae > Grifola > Grifola frondosa. The sequence goes on from LUGG01000005.1 coordinate 1,937,968, forward strand.
ATTGGGCGACCAGGTGTGGGCAAGGATATAAGGGGACCTGGACGCCAGCATATTTGAGCATAGGCGAAGTAGAATAAGCAAAGCATTGGCGTTGAGCTACCTAGGGTCTTAGACCATCTGGCGTAGGCCATCCATGGTTTCTCCTCAGCTTCCTGTTTAGCTGCGGGTGCTGTAAAGATACATGTCAGTACGCGTTGAATGCAGAGACGATGACAACGGACTCGGAGGTAGTGGCAGTCGGCGTCGGTGACTTATCACAAGCTGAAACACAAGAAACACAACGACAACGATGAATGATAGAACGACGATTGTTATCATCGTGTGGACACGTCAAGCTGCAATTAAGAAAGATGAATGGTCATGGTCATTAAAATGAGTATTTACAGTCCAACTGTGGTTTTCACGTACGCTTGAGAGTCATGGGACCACCTGCAGGCGTCTTGAACATAAAATATTGGGAGTAAGTAGAACGAGACACGATGACCGGCTCAGCGTAAAGGCGCGGACCGTCGCGGACGCTTGACCGTATTCCATCAATGATCATATGCCCTTCGGGTCGCTTCTGCAATTCTTGGCCCATGCAATCGATGAGACGGCGTGAAAAAGGGAGGCAATCGAATGACCGATGCGATCGGGCCCGAGGAGTGTATGATTACATAATAATTGCGGGACCCTAGAGACTGCTATGGGTCGATTCGAATCGGCTTCCACCACATCATCTCAGTATATGAATACTGCATGGAGGTCAGCTATTACATTCCCTCAAAGCGATGTTATTCTCAACAGTGCTTTCAGAATCCGTGGTGGCACGCACCGTTGTGCTCTCTCTTCTGTCGGTTTTCGTGTATGCTGTCGTTAGCAAGTTTGCAACTCGTCGCGGGCGACTTCCACCAGGACCTCCAGCGAAGCCAATTATTGGCAACATCCTGACTTTGCCGAGAAGTGGAGCATGGTTACTATTAACCAAGTACAAGGACACCTTTGGTGCGTTCTATTCGATTTATGTTCCTAATCTTTGGATGCCGACATTGACTCGGGCACAGGAGATCTTGTCTTCCTTCATGGTCTGGGGAATCAGGTATTGGTCCTCAACTCCATGAAGGCAATCAACGACTTGGTCGATAAAAGGGCCAATGTATACTCTCATCGCCCAGTTTTTACTGTCGTCGGTGAACTCATGGGTCTCGGTCAGGTAAGCAGGACTGTTCGCGTATGCTGGTTCGTGCGTCCGTATTCGCTTCGGCGTTTCACAGAGTATGCCACTCCTGCCGTATGGAAAGGAATGGAGAGAGCATCGAAAGCTTGCGCATGTAGCCCTGAGTCCCGCCGCAGTCAAGAAGTATCATGGCGTTCAAGAGGATATTGCCGCATTAATGAACAGAGACTTCTTGGACAGACCGGAGGACTTTTTCTCTCACGTGCGATTGTGAGTGTATGCGACGTATTGTTTAAGTTTCAAACATTCATTTTTTGTTCGCAGAACCATGGGCCGACTTATCTTATCTGTCACCTACGGTCTATCCGTCGATACTGCAGATAGTCAAGTGAGTTTTATATCAACATATGCATTCACGTCTGTTTATTCGGTTTCAGTATATCACTCATGCTGAAGAGACGATGCATATTATCGAAGACGGCGTGGTCCCCGGAGCCTTCCTTTGCGATTTCATTCCAATGAGTGGGTCGTTCCTAGATTTCAATGGTCTTTATATGCTCATAACTCCACGCGCAGTGAAGTGGCTTCCATCCTGGGTGCCGTTCCAGCGAGAGCAGCCAGGGAAAGGCTATGATAGAGCGTCTTGTGAGCATGCCGTTTGAGCATGTCAAAAAAGAGATGGTGGGTCGTATTCTCAAGCGTACTGCGCGCATGTAGTGACGAGTCATAGGCAGAGGGGGTCGCTCCTCCTTCGTTGGCACAAGACCTGCTGCGCCTTGAGACCGAGAACAAGGAGGAGCTTGAACGTCGCGTGAAGTGGACCACAGGGGCCTTGTACGGAGGTGAGCAACGCTATTTATTCTAGCATAAAACGGTGCTCAGTAATATGCATGGGTAGCTGGTGGGGAGTCGGTCAGTCGATCTTTCGTGCGACTCGTATTTACACTCATCCGTTCTAGACATATGCGACTGTTCTCACGTTTATGATGCCATGGCTCTGAACCCGGACAAGCAGAAACTAGCGCAAGCTGAAATCGATCGGGTCGTGGGCACAGACCGCATGCCGATGATGGTCGACCTTCCGGATTTGCCCTACGTCAATGCCATGATTAAAGAAACAATGAGGTGAGCTTTTCTGATTTCATTTGGTCGTGAATGCGTTTCTTAGCGAATCGTGAGCTAGGTGGCATCCTGTCTTACCCTGGGTAAATATTTTGCTTCTAGTTTTTTAGTCCCTTACGATGTGAGTGCTCCAAGGTATCGCTCGTAGGAGCGCGGAGGACGATACATACGAAGGATACTTCATACCGAAAGGAACGATCGTGATACCAAATTCTTGGTAAGTCTTCCGCGACATTTGTAGCGTCTGCACTGTCTTAATAACGATCCTTTTGTTTCTAACGACAGGGCTATCTCACTCGAGCCAAACGACAAATACGACCCCAAATCCTTCATACCCGAACGCTTCCTCGATCAGACTCAATCCACCATTGATCCCGCGAGTTACGCCTTCGGTTACGGGCGACGGTTAGTCTTCACCTCGATATGATGTCCAATTCGTCTCATACATCATTTCCAGAATCTGCCCTGGAAAGGCGATGGCAGAGAACTCGGTGTTCGTCCTCATCACCGGGATACTGGCAGCATTCGATATCTCCCCGCCCGAAGGAGGCTTGACTCCACGATTTGGTCCTAGCCTCGTCAGGTATGTTCATCCGTTTCGGTATTCTCTCCCTCATGTCTGATCGTTGCTAACCTATTCATTAAGCTATCCGGAGCCATTCGAGTGTCGTATTCGGCCCCGATCGGAAGCGAAGGCTGCGCTGGTCCGGCGGAGGGCTGCCCAGTGCAAGTTGATTCGCTGCTCTGTGTCGTGCTGAGACGTATCCCATGGACTAGTGTCGATGTTCGGCCGATGTGTTTGTCGCTGCTGATTTTAACTGGAGTATATCCAAATTCGTCGGAACCGAGATATGATTGATAAGAAACGTCTCGCGAGATGTTCTTAATGATGGTGCATTTGCTACATCCCCGTCGTGTCGGAGATATGTACATGGATATTTGAGGAAGCTTATCTTTTGCACCGGACTTAGTATCAAACCCAGCTGGCAGTCAAGCGATCGAGGCAGTTAAACCACGCCCCAAAGGACCCGAGCACGACACGTCTCAAGGTATCGTTGCTATAGACGAACATGATTTTCGGGGCGCTTTCAGACATGATTGGAGGATGCAGACTATCGCCACCGATGTATCCCGGAAAGCGTCCGTATGCAAAGCGTTCAAATACGGCGATGACGAAACCGAGCTGACCAGTGGATGGATTCGTATGCTAGAGATGGTTGAGCCTTTCTCTGTTCATTTCAATGGTCTGTGATGGATAATTGGATAAGTACTGACTCAGGCCTCGCTGACTAGGAAGATCGAAAAGGTTTGAACCAAATAACTTGGCGCTTATGTTAGGCGCTTAAGCGGGTTGTTTTACTCCATCAAACCGTACGAGCGAAGACTCTCCGTTCTGACTGGCCTGTTGAGGGAATTCAGCACACTGTACCAATGCGGTGTATTTTCCGTCCAGCGGGTGACGTGGAATCTCTAATCTCGACCGTGACGAGTATGTGGGTTGTGTATAGGTTATATTGTTGATGTGATGAATCTAACCTCTCACATCTTTTCGCGGATATTTTCACCACATGTTATGGCAGGGAATTGATATCTAAAAAATCGACACATACTAATGCGCATGAAAACATCTGGTAGTACAAATCGTGCAATGTTTCCCGAGCTCAAACGTTCAAATTGACTCTCCTCCCTTCCTTCGCACTCTCTTAATTGCTTCCACATGGCGCTGGATGAGGACCGCGTCGTCGAAAGTAGGGTACACACCTCCAGAACCCTTCGCGAACTCCTCGAATGCTCTTCCAGTATTACCCAGTGTATCCTGCCCCTCCAGCACCTTCATCTCCTTCCCGTTCAAAATGACCTTCTCTGGTACGAAGCTCTGCATGAAAGTTCCCATAGGCGCTTCACTCTCGATACGAATATGGCCTTTGTCCCCATCGATGAGCCAAAGCACACTAGGACGTGCCTTGTCACCTGGCGTCGTCGAGGTAATACCTCCGCGCCACGTCGCTGTTAGGATGGCCCCAGAATCTTTCAACAAGCCAGTGAAAGCAAACTGGTCCGGGCTGTTTGAAGGGACACTACCACCCGTGGGCTTGCCAGTGATATCGACGAACTTTGCTTCATGAAAGAACTGCGCTGTTGTAGAGGACACGGAGCTGAGAGGCCCGAGCACGAAGATGAGAGCGCTGAGGTTGTGTGCCATGACGACATCGATGGCCGTGGCGCCTGCATGCGAGGTGAGCGAATCTCTGGAAGTTCAATGCAGAGCCTAACACACCACTCTTCGCATCCAGAGAGTACACATCTCGCTCCTGGCAAAATGGAGTCCAGTAAGGTATCTCTGCGGGGTTACTACCAACCTACATATTGCGAGTAACCGTCAATACCCGTGTTACGGATACGTATGTCATAGAAGACCTACCCAGGTCGCGGAAATAACTTTGCCGATCTTTCCCGACGACACCCACTCCCTCACCTAGCAGAACAAAATATATCGGAACGTGACTTAGGCATAGATGGCACGTTTACCTTCTTGACAACCGGGTTCTGCCACGACTGTGCGCCGACCATTGTTCTGACACCCTTGCGGCGTGCAGCCTCAGCGATCTCGGTCGCCTCTTGCAAACTAGTCCCCAACGGCCATTCGACGAATACATCTTTTCCATGTTTAATTGCTGGCATAACGGCCGCCTTATGTTCGGGCCCCTTTATTGCGACTACGACGAAATCCACTTCAGGATCCGCAGCAATCTGGTTGGTGCTGCCATGGTAGGGCTTCACCGGGCGCTTCGTTAGCTCGGAGTACTTCTTTGCGGAGGCAGAGGCAGACTGAGAGGAGGTGGTCGAGACCGCGGTAATAGCATATTGTGCGGAGAGCGGGGGTTGAAGGAGGGGGGTGCCAGTGCAAAGGATGCCCACCCGGTGTTCGAGAGTCCGACGAATCCTATTTTGATCGGAGTCATGGTGTGTGCCTGCTGTTTCGAATGGTTTCTGCCCATAATGTCGCTGTATTGAGGAGCTGATGAATACGCACCAAGATTCAGATATGGCGATGGGAGCGGCGAACGACGTCTTGTAGATACCAGGTGTCTGGGAACCAGAATTCTAGTGAGTTCAACAGCAGCTTAGAACACTGCTCGCTTCTTGCCGTTCGGTGTGCATGAATACAGATATCCTAAAATTATCCAGGAGGCTCAAAATGGCATGACGTATCTCCGTCGTTGCACCGACATCCCACATATTGATGTCTGCGTGTCACCACATGTGCTTTATTGCAGAACCCCCAGAGACCTTCGCGGGTTAACTTGCAGTCGAGTCATCCTCCATCTTTCAATGAAAAACTTCATGAAGGGCTCGTGGCCGGCTGTCGCCATGATAATCTCTCGAAGTTGATATTTCGTGTTGCAATTGAGAGAAGACTGACGGTCGGGATGTCGGACGGCAAGGGTTCTAGCAATGAGGTGGCCATTGCGGGCCTCATTCTTCTACAGATCATCATAAACTATTCAGAGTCTGCCAGCTCCACATACGGCGAAGATGTATACTGGCGTCTAAGACATCAGCGAACCCCAGTTCGGAGAGTATCTATGCGTTCCCGAAACTTTGTTCGTTTGCAGAATTACTCATTGTCCGTCAGGTACCCGTTTGTCGTTGGATGACTCTAGCATGTGGCTAAATAGTGCCTGCGTTGCATTGCCTTGCTCATATCATCACGTACGCTACCTCTGATACATATCACATCAATCAAGAAAGAATACTTTCACCATGCACCGTGCTGGTAGGTTAAATTTCCATCCGCTAGACAAGTTCGGTGGACCCATTTGCCATATGTGGCTTGCCAGTTATTTGACTTTTACTTGGCTTTGGATAATGCAACTGAACCTTATGCAGAATATATTTGGTCATCTGGGGTGAGGAACGTGTTCGGTGATGTGCGAACGCGATCGTGTTCATCAGCCCAACAACTCGAGTTACATTCGGAAGCAGTGACCCTGTACATCAAACACTGATACAACGTCTTCAACATACATCTTCTGATAAATACGTCAAGTATACGAACACCGACATAATAATAGCACACAATGAGACCCAGACGTCGACGAGTTTCCAGCAGCCTCAGTTTGATTTCTGATTGGTTGTGTAGCAGAATATGTCAGTAGCTGTCCCAGAAATAACCACAGATATCCTCGTGCTCACCGTGAAAGTAAAGTCCTCATCAGTCTTGGTAATCTGTGAAGTCTCCACCTTGATCCTAGGCAATGTCCCGCTCTGCAAGCGAGCATCTCGTCATCAGAACTGGTATGTGAGTAACCGGAAGGACGAAAACAAACCTCAGGATCGGTTCCTCTGGCAGTACTCGAACCACCGGTGCCTAGCCTTCCCAAAACGACGACATCTGAGGAGCCGGATTCGTTGTGTTGGCTGAATAGTTCCTCGGGCAATACCGACATGAATTCGTTGAAGTCCATTGTCTTTTCCTTGACGAAGCGTCGTGCGTTGAGGTTGCCGAGGAAGGAACTGAGGTACAGTGCGGAGAGCGGCATCTCCATGATGCAGTACAAGAACCCATGCGGGTGTGCCGCCAGCTGAAAGATATCGTGAGCTCCATTATGCAGCATAAAAAACACGAGGAGCACGTACGAGACAGAAGTCGATAAGACCGCGGCTGCGGTCCACAGATTGGTGTTGATGGTGACCAGTATTAGACGGAAGATCATTTGGCGTGAGCTACGACAAGAAAGAGGGATTAGAACAGCTTCAACGCTGGAGTATTGGATGCACCTTGTCCATTTCGGCATACCCTTCTTGAGCAGAAGCCATATGATAGAGACGCTGATACCGACATCTGTGACTACAGTGCATGCACGGTCGGATATCTGCAGGGCCTATAACGAGAATAGTCAGTGGAAGTTCATTCGATTGAGAATGGAGTTACTAACAAGGATCTTCGGAGTACCGAGGTAGTCCAATGTGCCGTTGCGAAACCTAGAGCCAAGAGTCAGAAATCGTGCATGCTGGCGAAGGTGTCGACATACACTAGGACCAAGTAAACTAGAATGACGAAATTAATAACATTGGTAGGAACAATTAGGCTATCTTGATTTGCTTACCGACCGTAACCACTGTGGATCGGCATTGTTGGATAGGTGAAGGCGGGACGAAAGGACTCACCCAGTTGATATAAACAGAAAAGACCCTGTACGATACACGTCAGGCATAAGACGGAGTCATCGAGTGGACGGTGCGCACCAATATTGCTGGCAACAACAACCGCTTCCCACATACTATAACTTTTCAGCAAGATGGCAAGCAAATTTCAAGTGTTCACTCACGTGCATAGACCCTGTAGATGAAGAACATTTGGACGCCTACTCCGACTACAGCCTGTTTGCGAGTTTAGTCAATATCAGATCAATCACACAGCACACGCTTGTGCTTACAGTGGTCCAGACATGGTGCTGAAGCGAAGAGTAGGATTAGTCAACCTGCAATCGAAATGCGACTGGAGTCACACGCTTACCGTCTGCGCTCTGTTCAAAGGACAGCAAATTCACACAGGTCATTGTTTGAAAATACCGGGACTGACTCTTGAAGACGCACGGTGGAAGCTTTCCAAGCTCTACGACACTACCCCAGTGCGAGATAGTGGGCCTCCATACTGAGATCGCCACAGTCTATCAGAATGGAGCAGTAAGTAATAGAGAACAATCGGACGTACTTCCTTGGAGCATCAGAATGTGATCGACAGTGTCCATAAGCCTATACAAACATTGAAGCATGACTGCATGTCGAGCAGCAGAGTATGACCGACCAGAGGAAGATAACCTGTGGTAGCGTTCGTTAGTGTTTTGAATTGGCTTTTGCATTATTTATATCACTAACCAGTGCCTTTGTAGACAAAGGGTCGGCCACGTAGCTAATTTGTAGACGTCAGGAGATTGTTGTGGTATGTGGATTGAGAAAGCTACATACACGCTGAAGTACCAGAACCTGCAAACCACGTCAGCATCAGATTCACATCACCACCTAATGAACTGAAGACTGCATACAGCTGAACGCAGTTGATTCCCCAAACGACACAGGACAAGAACTGGCCGACCAGCATAGACCCAAAGCTGTCAGTGAGGTTCAAAATTATCGGATTGTCGGCGGGAGCGGTCATCTTGTCGAGCACAGGCCTTGGTGAAGGTGCTGCAGGAGTATAGGGACGTGTGGACCACAGACACTGGGTGATGACTCGGAACGGCGAATCACCGCAATTTAAGACTCATGTCCTTTGCAGGTTTAGCGCTAACGAAACCATTGGCTGCGGTCATTGTAGTGATATCGACTTCATCAAGGCCACCGTGGGCTGTGTCCCGCAGAACCTGTATCATTATTAATGGTCAGCGCATCAATCAGTCCGCGAAAAGCGCATTTACCTCAGAACCTTCCTGGTTGAGCGATACGATGACGCTGTATGATATTCAAGCTCCTTGTATGGCATGTCCAGACATATCAAAGAACGAACATCGCATTAAGTATATCGAAGCCTGCGAGGCAGTGTTGATGGCGGCGTGTTGTCAGCGTACTGGACAGCATACGGCTGTCGTTAACGCAGGAGAATCAAGCGCAGAAGGCCTCCATATTCAATTCTCAAGGTATCAACAGGGCCCGTAATCCGGTCGATGGTGATCGGACGTCCTTGTCAGGAACGTCTCTAACCAAAGTGAATAGACACTATTGATGAATTTTGAGGCGAATTGAATTATGTGAAGTGACAACGGCCCTCAGGCACGTCAGCACATACAATGCATTTGTGTTACGACAAACTGTGATTGAGAACTTCATGATTGTCAGAGAGAGCTCAGGGCCTCAACAAAGATAACAGAACATCTGTCAAACAACGTTTAATGACCACCATACTTTGGAACGGGTGGTCTGTGGCGGCCATCATCTGACTATACTCGGACCCGGATTGAATCTCCAAGCTGAAGGCCCCGACTTTGATTTGATGATAATCCATCTCTGGAGTTGTTCGAAAGGCACAGAAGCGCAGTCTTGAGACCACATCGAGGTTGTTTCCGGACGTTGCGAGAGGGGCAGATGCTTGAGAGGGGTGGAAGAGGGAGTAGGGATTTTCAGAGTCGTGGGAAAAGTTTGACCTCGTGGATCAGGTGTGGGCGCTCCTGTGGTACTAGTTTTGTCTTTTAACAAAGACACATTAATTTGATGTAAGCAGTGTTAATCTCAATAACCAGACACAGTGCGCAACGTAGCCTACATCGTGCTTAGTAACAAATTGGATGTCTGCAGCATTGAATACGTGTCGGCAGATTATGAGGAATGACTTCGCAGAGACACGCAGACTTTCGAAAAGTAAACCAACGCCACAATCATCAGGAAGGAGAATGCGGCATTAGCACGTTCAATCCTTGCACTGCGCAGCCCTCCGCCACGAGTACTTATGACAGATCGGCCCTGTCAGACACGACGGGCGTGCGCTCCATGCCCACCACACGGTCGATCTCCGCCTGCGCGCGGGTGCAGCGCCATTACGAGGATGAATGTGAGCACCGTCGCGTACGTCTGCAGAAATCTTCATCAAGGCTAATCAGGTTGGAGAGAGTAAAACTTACAGATTCTTCCCCGGCTATGATGATGCGTGCAATGTGAGTGTGCTGAATGGTGTGAAGGAGAGATGCATGCACCGCCATACACAGCACCCGTGGTCCGCCGCACGTGATACTCAAATTCTGGCGAGACATCAGTCTCGAGACGCAGACGGTCTTGTGTTTGTGAGAGTGTCGCAATCCCTTCAGCCTGCATGGGTTCGAGCACAGTACGGGATGCACGCATGGTGAGATGGGCATCCGAACGGGAATCAAGAGACACACACCATTTCGCGCTTGACGTGCTCAAAGAGCTTGGTGACGAGGTGCTCAACCATGTCTCTCCCCTGGGCGACCTAATTCTAGAAGGTGGTCACGGCGGGAGCCACTTAACTGCGCGTAATCGGCGTATGGGTTCTAATGGGGCGTGGATGCAGGAGGGGAACTCACGGAAGGGCAGGAGGTCACATAGAAATACTCCAGATCAGTTCCATAGTCTTCGGCACGGTTGATGTACTGTGGGAATAAATATTGTCGATACGTTGAATAAACAGAGGCTGAAAATGTGGCACTTCGTTGTCTGCAGCGTCGACCGACACGCCGTACGTCACTGTCGGCAATATCGTCCGCGAAGTCCTGGATAGCGGCTGAGTTTAATGTTCTCACTGCAGAGGAGCATGGTTTGCGCAACTTACAGTCGAACGTGGGAGAAAAAGTCATCCGGACCTTCCAGAAAGTCCTTATTCATGAGCGCCGCAATATCGCTCTGCACGCCGTGATATTTCTTCACTGCAGAATGACCAAGTGCGATGTACGAGAGCTTGCGATGCTCACGCCACTCCTTTTCGTATGGGAGCAGTGGAATGTTCTTCCGACCAAGAACAGGTATTAGCACATGAACATTCACATCAACGAGGATTTTGCGGGCACACCTGATCGACGTGCATCAATTCATTGAAGGTAGTAAATATTGGACGAGGAGAGTAGTTGTGCCCCGCTTATCGAGAAGGCCATGGAGGCTTTCAAAGAGTTGAGGACTAGTGATCGGCTGCCTAGGCCATGAAAATATACGAGGTCACCTACGCAAGAAGGTCAGACAACGGAATGAGCGGGAACGAAGTATTCACAAATGCACCATACTGGGGTTTGAGCGTGGTATAGAGATTCCATGCACCGCTGCTGGGGATGGCGAAGATGTTTCCTACGATAGGCCTTGCAGGTGGGCGAACAGCCTCTGAATGCGCGGGCAACAGCGTAGAGGAAAAGGAGGAAGAGAGGGGAATGATGGCGACATGTAGCCACCCTGCGAGCTGCGATAATGCCATCGTGTGCACATGATGGCTAGTCAAATTCTTATGACCTTAAGATGGCATGGTAACTTGACTCAAACCTCATCCGCACAGCGTTTGGATTACTTCTTCGCAAAGAAATCAGGAAGGAAAAGCCCTTGCCGTCTGGGGTGGCAGAAGTCCTTGATAATCCCAGCACAGCAAATGCCAATTCGGGATTCAATAATGACCATTGTGGAGCAACCAATGGGAGAGTGCCGATGAGCGCCGATGATCTAATCGAATTTGGTGATTTCGATAACTCTTTCTGATCAATGATCACCCGACCGATCAATCGGATCGCGGACCGCAATCATGACGGGAGCTGAATGGATGTGTGGCATTGACAGTGGCAAGAGCCCAAAGCCAAGTTGGACTAGTCTGTGGCAGGCCGCCCGTGTCTGTATGCCTTTCATCCCCTTCAAGACACACCGCAAAACCTCTCGTCCCACCACTCCCCACTCTCGTACATCCATGGCTCAAGCAGAGTATCGCCAGCTCGGAAAGTCTGGCCTTCGCGTCTCCGTTCCCGTCGTCCGTCTTCTCCCCACGCTCCATGAAATCTCCCTAATTTTTTGATGTGCAGCTTGGTGGCATGTCCTTTGGCAGTGAAAAGTGGTTTGTTAGTACACATTCCATGCACATATCTTGCTTAGGGCACCCTTTAGCTCTGTTTTATTCGTCTCTGGTCTTTGAGCCGTGCATAACGCTAAATCATTCTCAGTAATATCTACTCCTGGCATTTGGCTAATTCAGTATGTTATCTAGGACTGGATTCTTCCGGAGGAGAAGGTATGCTGCAGAGCATCCTGGTGACCAAGAGGCATCATACAGCTTTCTCCTCCTCGCCGTAGGCACTTCCTGTTCTCAAAGCAGCATGGGACGCAGGCATCAATACCATCGATACCGCTAACATGTACTCTAACGGCGAGTCCGAGAGAATCATAGGCAAATTCATCAAACAGGTCCGCATTCCTTCATCTTCCTGAACTTCCCTTCACTCACCATACATCACCTGCAGTACAACATCCCCCGCAGGAACCTCGTCATCTTGACCAAGTGCCGCTTCCTCGTCGACGAAGATGATCCCTCCGTGATCACGTCCTACTTCAAGCCGGAGCTCGCGGGCACGCGGGAGTACGTCAACCGAGGCGGTCTCTCTCGAACTGCACTCTTCAACCAAGTCGATGCCTCCTTGGAGCGACTGCAGACGGACTACATTGACCTCCTCCAGATCCACGCGTTCGATCCTGATACGCCCATGGATGAGACGATGAAGGCGCTGCACGACCTCGTGCAGTCGGGGAAGGTGCGCTACATCGGCGCATGCAACCTCCGTGCGTGGCAGTTCATCGAGATGAACCACATCGCGGAGAAGAACTGCTGGACGCAGTTCGTGTGCACTCAGGTCGAGCACTCGCTGCTCTACCGTCCGGAGGTGTGTGGCTCTTCCTCGTCCCTCCTATCCAAACGATGGTCTGACGATCGTGGAAGGAGCGAGAGATGTTTGCGTACTGCGAGTACAAAGGCATCGGGATCCTGGCGTACTCCCCGCTCATGGACGGCTTCCTTGCGCGTCCGCTGGGCACGAAAACGAAGCGCACGGCCGCACACAGGGGCACCGTGTTTGAGAAGCCCATGCGCAAGTCTGACGAGACGATTATCAGCCGCGTCGAGGAACTGTCGAAGAAGCTCGGATGGAAGATGAGCCAAGTCGCGCTCGCGTGGAGCCTGACAAAGGTGTCGAGCCCGATCGTCGGGGCGAACTCCGTACGTGACTTCCGTTGAGATCCTATTCTTTGTGGCAGGGTGACGGATGGGGTCGCTGCAGCGGGAAAGGATCCAGGAGGCGATCATTGTAGGAAAGACGTTGAGTGATGAACAGGTCAAGTACCTCGAGGAGCCGTGAGTCAACCTCCGTCATTCTGTTTTTTTTTCTTCTAACTGACATTTTTGCGACACGATAGTTACGAGATTCGTCCTCCGCGATTCTGACGGTTGGCATTATGGCTCTGTGTAAATGCATTGTTGTAACTTTTGAGCACTGAGATGTATTTATGGTGTAGTCTTCTGTATTATTTCTTGTACGAATTATTTGAATGAATTTTGATCCTTACGCGCCTGTGCTCAACGTTCAACGTTCTATTCTCCTTGTGCGTACCACTTGATCTGGTACTACATACTCTTTTAAACTGGTTTTCAAGCTTCTGGACTGCCTTCAGCACTTGACTCGAGCTCTTACGCTTAGAATAATTCTGCAGTTATGAATCCGCCCTTCTGATGCCCAGCGATATATTAGCTTTGGTTGATAGTGGTGCATGTCTCGCCTCTACATGGCAGAATGGGTGTCGGTTCCTTTGAATTGAGTCCCCGTCCGAGTTCACGGAATTTCCTCGACATACATCTTGCTTAGGCAGAAGTACGCCAAGAGGAGTATGTATCAATCTTTGTGTATGGTATATGTGTAAGATGTGGAGTATATTGGGAGCTCAAATAAGAAGCGAAATTGATTTTACAAATTTATTCGGCATCCCTCAGTTCGACCAGCGATTTGTCTGAATGTTTGACCTCCAACTCTTCTATACGCTCAATGTTCGCTTCTTCTGTGTGCTTCACTGGGGCTGCGTTACGTCGCATGAACGCGAGAACACCAATGATCTCGACAGCGCCGAACGCAAAGAGGAACCAAAAGCCCGCCGCGCGTCCGTAGAAGCCATTTGGTCCACCGTGGTTCTCTTGTACACTCGTCTGGATAGAAGTCACGATAGCGGGCCTGTGGTCGAACCTAATTGGAGAGCGCATGTGAAGATAGCGCCCACAATCCCGGCTACTTCAGGAGGTGTGTTAGCGAACAGCGCAATGCTGCATGGTGCAAAAAACCACACACCAAAATCAATATCTCTGTAATATGAAGATAGAGTAATAATGCTTACTTCGTGGTCGTGAATACGAACAGCATTCCTGAGGAACCGAGAATGAACCCAGGTAGAGTCAACGACCAATATCGCTCTTTGGAGTCTGCAAATGGAAGCAGTACAGTCCCAGCAAGCGCAAGTACTTGGCCAAATAAGATGATCCATTTGAGCGGGAATCTCTGCTGCAGCGTGGAAGCTATCGCCATTATCGGAAACGTAATGAGGCCAAGAGGCAGACTAGTACGACAAAGAAAGATATAAGACCCTGAGGACGCAGTCAAGCGTCGGGACGTACAAGTGAACTGCAGCCATGATTGTCGACCACCCGTACACCTCTTGGTAGAGCCACGAGAAGAGGAGCTGAACGGATGCCCACCACATGAATGGTTGTAGGCTCACTGCGATGAGAATGGGAAAATCCGGATACTTCCACATAGATGGCGGACTGGAGATAAAATGCCTAACGAGGTCAGATACTGGCGCGTAGGCATGATTAAGGTTTACGCACACAGCAGCCAGCGTTGTAGGCAAGTGAGCTTCCCAGAATACGAAGCAGACAGCGAGTACGACGGACAGCACCAGTGGCGCAATGACCTGTGCGGTTCCCCAGCCATCGACCGATCCAGAAGTTACAGCAAATATGAAGAGTATAAGCGCAACTATTTCATCAATTCAGTAGGTGCACAAGTTCTTGAAACCCATATCTATGCAGCCATATAGTTATTTGAAAGCTTACTTGTTAAGCTAGAAACTCCAACTGGGTCAAGACGCTTCAATTGGGCCATACTCAGGGCTCCGTCTATCGAGTCTCTGATATGAATATTTTTGGAAGGCAGGAGGGCGATTGTCGCAATCGCCAGGATGAAAGTGAGAATTGTCGTGAAATACAGGACCCACGGCCAATCCGCGAATGAGACGAGTAGCGCGCCAGTGATCAATCCAAGGACTTTCGAAGAGGTATTAATTGATAACGGGGCACAGCAAACGTCATTGATACACTAAACGTACCATTTCCTATCCCAGCTGCGCAAGCAAAAGCAGCCAGCGCCTGAGACTGCGTTGCGGGCTCTGGAAAGAGCCATATGATCAAGCTCATTGCGGAGGGAATATTTAGCGCAGCACCTGGCAAAACCAATGTTTAGTAAGAATATGCATAGAGAAGCCCCCTTAGTCCTTACCAATGCCCATAAACGCACGAAGCACAACAAGAGGGATTTCACTTCGCACAAATCCAGCACCCAGCGCACAGAGGGACATTAACAACGTCCCAGCCACAAAGACCCATTCTGTCAGAGCTCAGATCGACCGAGAACGCAGATTCCAAGGCGACCACCCACTTGGGTTGTACAGATCACTAAGACGGCCACTCTGGTAAAAGTGAAGTCAATATTGAGGGGATAATCATCTGAATTAGGTACGTACACTGAGTAGCAATGCAGCCAAGGTGAGTTGATACCCGCTCAGAAGCCATACAGACCTGCTATTAGAGATATTGAGGTCCTGCGCGATAGGAGGTATTGCGGCAATGAAAGCTGTGTTGTTGAACGCGTCGATGAACTGTGCAAAGCAAAGCACGAAGAGGAGTGTGAACTTGACTTGTGTGGAGAGTGCGACGGAGACATCCGGAACTGAAGATGTCGTGAATTTTTCGTCGGTTCCGTGGCCGAAAGACATGGAACAGGATTCATACGATTGGAGGTTGAGGCCTGAGGGGCCTCTATGGCAAGCCTCGCTGAAGTGTTCACCTACAGTGGCTTCAATACTTCGACTTCTGACATGAGCCTGATGGCGGCTCTGATCCGAGTTACCTGCCGAAAGACAAAATACTGTCAAGTTAAAGTTCAGACCCTCATCTGACTAGTTCCAGCTATCAAATGCGCCGATAGAATGTCGGAACTCATGTCCTATAGAGAGCAATAGCAAGCGACCTTTCGCCACGGATCACAGCCCTATCTTCTAGTGTTATCGTCTGGTTGTCCAATCATTAGCGCCGTGATACGCATCGTCTTGAAGTCGATAAGATATTTCAGGAGTTATGATTTTGAACACACATACATAAGCACTATTTGTTGCATCAATGTTCGTTTCCGTACACGGCATCAATTCGAGAGCTTCACCAATGCATACTAGATCAGGATGTCAGAGTTTACATTGAGCGGCTCTTCTCTTGATCAAAGCAGCTTTAGCCTCTGAGCGTGGACGAATGTTGCAGTTGAATGGGTCCGGAAAGCTGCAGAGAATCATAATCAACATGAACGCCAGGGCGGGAAACAGGCATTGGTATACCTCACTAGGTTGGGACCGAATGTTGGAGTCACTCCGCCCTCTGGTGGGGATATATCGAACGCGGCCAACAGTCCTGCAATGACGACGAAGATCGAGTTCTCAGCCAGAGCCTTTCCAGGACAGATTCTGTACATTGGAGCGGGAAGGATAAATTGATGCTGAAAAGACGTACATGAGACATCGGAGACACTGACCGTCTTCCGAAACCAAATGCCCAGTTGCAGGGTCAACGATGGCTTGAGTCGGGTCCAGGAAGCGCTCTGGTATGAACTTGTAGGGATCATACTTGTTGCTAGGCTCGAGCGAGATAGCCCTGTATTTGACAAATGAGATCGAGTGATTTCCGACTAGGAGAGGAGGGAACTGAGCTCACCATACATTGGGTATTATGATCGTACCTTTCGGAATGAAATATCCTTCGTAAGTATCATCCTGCCCACTCCGACGGGCGATGCCTAGCAGCCATGGGATATCTGAGCATACGTTGAACAGACATCAGGCATTTCGCTTACCTAGAGGAATAGCAGGATGCCATCTATACGACAAAATCAACTTTTCTGAAGTTATCACACGATGGACTTAAACATACCTCATCGTCTCTTTAATTACTGCATTGACGTATGGTAAATGCGGCAGGTCGGCAATGACGGGGAGACGTTCTCCGCCTATGAGTTTATCAATTTCCTCTTGGGCTAGCCTCTGCTTCTCTGGGTGCAATACCATAGCCAGGATAAAGATAAGAATGATGGCGTAGGTCTGCGTTCAAACAATTACTACTCGCTGATAGTCTAGATGGCGATATACGAACTGTTTCCCCTCCAGCTATAAGAAAACAAACTTCAGCGTGGATTTAGGTAGCCGAAACGGAGCGCAAGTTTATACCTCCATACATAGAGCCTGTGGTCCATTTTACACGATGCTCAAAGTTCTCCATATCTGGCTTTTCAAGACGCAAAAGATCTTGTGTTAAAGAGGGCGCCGCTGTTCCCTCCGCCTGCGCTTCTTCTGTCACGCTGTAGTACATCCATACGGTAAACGGTTCACGCACCATTTGCTTTTTAACGTGTTCGAAAGGTATCGTAACGAGATGCTCGATCATATACCTTCCCCTTCTTGCTTCTTTCTGAAAAGGCACCCAAGAGGGGAGGTACTTCACTGAAAGCAGTCGTTAGATCGCACGCAGATAGTAACAGCAAAAAGGAGCTCACTGAAAGGCATTAGATCACAAAGATACGCACCAGGTACAGTGGCTTCACCAATAATCTTCATGGTAGCCTCCGCATGGGTCACATACTGAAAGACATTCAGGGTATGCACTCACGAGAGGCAATACAACACTCACTACGTTAGATGAAGAATCAATAGGTAAGCCATAAGTGACAGAAAGTACAATCCTTTCTGAGGTCCTGTAAATCATGCTCGGTGCTGCGGATGTCTGACGTCACAAGATATGCTCACAGTCGTGCGTGTGCGAAGAAGTCCTCTGGTCTTTCAAGAAGATCCTTGTTCATCAATGCAGCCAGATCCTCCTGCACGATGTGGTATTTCTTGACCGCAGTCGAGTTGAGGGCCAAATGCGCCAGCTTGCGCTGTTCACGCCATTCTTTTCCATATGGCAGATTGGGCATGCTCTATGAAGCGAGAGTCAACGTGAATAGAGATACCTCAAAAACGCTGCGCACTCGATTGAGACCCATGAGTTCTCCGACAACAGTGAATTCTGGGCGGTGCGAGTAGATATCGCCACGTCGGTCCAATAGATCGTTGATCGCTTTCATGGTGTTCAGTACCAATACCGTATTGCCCAACCCGTGAAAGAACACAAGATCTCCTGGATGCGCAGTCAAGATTGAAGAAGGATGTGGATTGCTGACGTTGAATGGACGCACCGTATTGATGATGGAATTTCTGGAAAAGCCTCCATGCGCCATTCTTAGGGATTGTCAGAATGTTACCCAGGAGTGGCTTCGCTGGAGGGCCAGGTGGATAGACAGGTCCGCGCTCGCCCAAATTATACCACCTGCCAACTGAATACAGAATGCTGAGCAGAACGACAGAGAAGACAGAAAGTACGATGACTGGATCTGCAAAGAACGCTGCGGACATTTTTTGGACGGATGCGAGAGTTGAGCGCTGAGCGCCAACCTTTGAGGAAGAGTGCTCTTTATATCCTTCTCGTCTTCTCCAGCTAGAGCGGCCCTGAGGAACTTTCTTCAGTGATTTGGTCTAGTGGCAAAATTGAGGACCAATTGCTAGTCATTGCACCAACACGCCATGATCAACATGACAACGTACTTCCATAAAAATTCGAGTTCCAGCACGCTTTAATTGCAACCCTACATGTAACGCAGTTGCTGAGAAGTGAGACGGAAGGAACAGAAATCAATCAAGATGGGACCTAACATGATGAGAAATTTGACAGGGGAAGTTGCAGCTACATTTGGCATTCGTCTACACGCATCCCACAGTACGAAGCATCTCTGCCGCATTCGACCGAGGCACGAATCTGCACGTGAACGGCTTCGGAGCCCTACAAAGAAATGAGAAAATGCACTACATTCATAGAAATAGACGTACGACACGAATGCACTCACGAAATCGAGTGGGGGAGGGCATGCTTACCGTCTTGCATTTCCAAGAGAATCATGAATAAGGTCAAGACGCGAGTGGCCACCAAATAGATCGTTGCGTCACACTCCAGGGCATCGCCTGCCTCGCTATGTCAAGAGTTACATATAGACATACACATAAAGAACTACTTACCTTCGACCGAACCCGAATATCATAGTTCGCGCGTCTGGGGAAGCTGTGGTGCCGCGATTGGACATGAATTGCTCAGGCAGGAATTTGTCTGAATCAGGATAGACAGTTTCGTGTGTATCGTGGCCCTGCACAGAGCCTGTTATAGCCATAGCTGAGTATGCTGGGGAACGGCATACCAGAGATTGGCCAAAATCCAAGTCTTCTTCGGAATTCTGAGACTACAACACTCTTCTCGTCGGCGGTTCTGTGTGTGACTAGTGGTATCCCAGGGTCAAATCGGTGAACTTCTTGCACTACTGCATCGACGAAGCGCAGGGCATGACGATCTTGAGGGCCTGGAAGTCTATTTCGGGTAACGGAGGACACGATTTCTTGAATGACGCGCTCCTGTACATCTTGACTACATGCCATGAGAATAAAAAATGTTAAGACTGTTCCGGAAAGCTTATGAGCATGCATCAGCTTCTCGCAACGATTCTCGAATGTGACTATGCAAACCGTTTCAGTTCCAGCTGTGATATACGTATTACGAGCTCACGGCTGAATAGACTTCCAGCTGCGCACATGATGACGTCTTCATCATCTGAAGAATGGCTGGCTGGCAGTTTTTCGAGCGCCTGTCGAACAAAGGAATGCTTTGCACAACCTTAAGCCTGTCGTATAAGTGTCGTGGAATTTTAATATGAAATCAAAACACTTCTGCTTACGACTTGGCTTTCACTTCATAAAACGGGTCCCGCGTCATTTTAATGAAGAGATCTTTCGCATGCATTGCCCAACGTTTGAATCCGGCTCCAGGCATCTATGACGGGAACCACATTACTACACGAAGGTTTGATATCGCGTCACAGAAATTGCAGCATAATTGACGCCTTACAAGCAGAGATAGAATCGATCATCCATCGGCCGAGTTGAAGAGCTTCGCCAGTATGATGCATGACATTGTGGGCCACCTTGATGTATTCGGCGTCTGGACTACGACCGTATGCAAAACCTCCGATAAGGCCCTGCATGTTACTGCGCACCAGGATGTCGTATGAGGTCATTGCTGCGAGTGGAGAAACGTGAAAGCTTCCTTTTCCACAGATTCATAAAACGGGTCAGGGGAGCGTAAAACATCGAGGCAAAGCTGAGCATACTGGGCGTCCGACAGGCTGATCCAAGTGTCGTCAACAGTATTCACACTCAGTGCGCCGTGCAGGGCTCGCCGCATCCTCCTCAACCGTTCATAATACGTAAAGCCCACGTTGTTTTGCCCAGAAGTTCCGCCATAGGGAACTTTGGTCGACAAGCAAAGAATTTTCGCTTCTCTAGGAGGTCAATAGCTGCAGATGTAGTATTTGCGACAATGATTGAGTAACAAGGAGTGGGCAAGGATATAAGGGGACCTGGACGCCAGCTTGTGAGCATAGGCGAAGTGGAATAAGTAAAGTGTTTGCATGGAGCTACCTAAGACCGTCGACCATCTGGGGTAGGTTCCCTCAGCTTGCCGTTTGGCTACAGGTGCTGTAAAGATACATGTCAGTATGCGTTGAACGCGGAGACGATGACACGGACTCGGAGGTAGTGGCAGTTGAAATCGGTGACTTACCACAACCTGAACGCTAAAGGAAAACATGCCAGCGAATTATGAGCGACCAGCAATGTGCATATTTACAGTCGTTCTGACTGTACTTTTCACATACGAGATACGCTTAAGACTTGAGCTCGGTCCCGAGGGTGGTGGTCGACGGTTTTAGCATGGATAGATGTGGGCGATTAGAACGGGTGCAGGTGGAGTGCGCGGAGATGCGGATACTCGACATTCTGATGAGTTTCAGCCCTTTCGGTGCGGTGTTCACTGTTCAAGTTGCCCACAGCTTCCGCGATTCTTGACCCATCATGTCGTCGAGAAGCCAACCCCCCCTCTGTTTAGGTAATGTTTAGGGACACCGAAAACTGCTATGGGAGTCTTTCTACCTATCCGTTAAGCTATCCGGAGCCATTCTGTATTCGGCCCCGATCGGAAGCGAAGGCTGGGGTGGTCCACCGGCGGGCTGTCCAGTGTGATTGAGCGGCGCTGTGTCATGCTGAGACCTATCACCTGGACTGGTGAAGTGCCGTTTTTTTACCGATGCCTTTATCACTGCGTTTAGCTGGAATATATCGGATTTCGTTGAGACCGGTTCGACGAATGTGTGTGGTGATTTCTGCGGATATGACTGATAAGAAATGCGTCGCGAGATCATCTTGATGATGGAGCATTTGCCACATCTCCGTTCTGCTGGAAGGTACATGATGGTACTGATTCCATCGATTCGAGGAAAGCTGTCCCATATATCGGACCTAGTCTCAAACGTAGCGGGGAAGAGGCCAACCGGAAGCCAATCAATCAGGGCCGTTAATCCAAGCCCCAGAATATTCAAGCAAGAGGCTTTTGAGAAGGTAATACAACAAGTCAGTTTATATTCGACCATTGATTCACCGAGTATACAGCACCAGTTATCGCTACACCGTAGTCAGGAATTCGCCAACAACCTGCACGTATCTCTCCTGCTCCTCGTACATCGCCATATGTGTGCTGTGCGCGAACTGCACCCACTTCGACTTCCCGATCTTCAAAAAGAACGGCATCATCCCTGCGTCCTGTGCCTCATCGTTCGCACCATTGAGCAAACAATGTTGGACTCGTAATGTTGTGTAGTTTGTCGATGCAGGACCACGTCCGCAGCGTGCCAGTGCAATTGAACTCGTTGTGGCCAAACCTTGCAGATTAAGATGTAAGTGAGCAACACGTTCGTAGAGCAACTTTTTGACCTTACATGGTGTGGTACACTGTGGGATCTGCCTCGACCGCAGCGAAGGACTCTAGGAGGTGCTTGGGCCACGGGTTAATCGAACAGACATGCTTATTGTAAAAGCACTGTGTCGCGTCAAGGTACTCCTGGCTGTCAGTGGTCCCGTCCGCTTCGTCCTTCTTCAGCACGTCCTGCACATCCTGCGGCAACATCTTGACGAGCTTCCTCGTTCCCTCCACCCACAGCTCCATCGACGCACTCGCACTCGCAATAATGAGATAACGCAATCCGGGAGGGCAGCGATACCCTGCGTAGTGCCCAGCAAGCATTCCTCTCAGGAATGACCGATGAGGGCAAAGTTTTCACGAATGCCGAGATGGTACAAAAGGTTATCGAGCTCGTCCATGAAAAGATCAAGCGTCCAGAACTCCTTCGGCTTGCCGGAGGTACGAGATGACTGCCCGATACTGACCTGATCGTAGAAAACGACGGGAATGTTGTGAGAGGCGTTGAGCTCGGCATGAGGGAGCATGTAGTGATGGGAGAGGCCAGGCCCGCCGTGGAGAGCGACGAGGGGGCAGACACCGGACTTGAGGTCGCCGACGACCTTGTACCAGGTCTCGAAGGTGTCGTTGCCGTGGGCGAACGTGATCTTCCCGGTGGTTTCGGACATGATTGGGGGATGCAGACTATCGCCGTCGTTGTATCCCGTTAAATAGGAAAGCGTTACAAGGAGCGTTCAATCATGATAGCGGGTATCAAGTTGAGGGATTCATCTGCTAAGATGGATGAGTCCTTCGCTGTCGATTTCGAGGGCTCATGATCAACAATGATGTCCTAGGCCTAGCAGGGAATATGAAGAGCTTTTACCTGCATTCGATTTCAAGAAGATGTTCTCACAGCTAAGTACCTCGTGGACCTAAGATAGGCCTCATCCATACCTCGCTACATCACGTGATGTTGGTGACAAAACTGCATGTAAAAAAGTTAACAGGACATGTAATTTCGAGAAAACAAAAAAATGAGAACCACAGAAATGTAGAGAATTAAATTCTTAACAGAGCTGTAGTCTTGCATTTCATAATGTCGAAGAAGAGAATGAGTGTCCTAATACTAGGCGCCCCGCGGTAGCGTTAGTCCATCAGGGGCCCGCGGCAACGCCCGCGTCGGGCCACATTCGCCCACCCGTAACATGGACTGGAACCATGACCATCGACATCACAGTCGATACCGTTCAGCAAGCCGTGCAGCAACTCGGGCTATCAGACAAATTGGATTATTTAACTTTGTACCAAGCACTTGAGCACCAGGCGCTCAGGACTCTCGCTCAAACGACTCTAGCGCCACCTCCTCTCGATCCCCAGCAAAGGACGACGCTGACCTCTGGTAACTATGTGAAATATTGTATATGTGCGGTTGCTCATGTCTGTTTTTCACAAAAGCCGCCAGATCAATAACGCCTGGAGAGCCTGTACCGCCGCACAGCTCTGAGGCCGCATCTGCCACCCTGGACGCCGGTGAAGTCGCTAAAAGGCGTGATCTCGTCCAGCGTGCCAAGAATGACTTCAAGGGTGACATACCTTTGGCGTTCGTTATCCCATCTCCCCTTGAATCCTAAATCTTCAGTTGGTGTGCCGCTCGACTTTGTCTATATGGATGTCGTGTATGTCCGGCTTCATTCCCGCTCTTGCGCATGGGCAGTAACTCACGATAACGAAAGGGATCCAGGGCGCTACTTTGAGGATCAGTATCGCTCTCGCCATCAAGCTGGCGGCTCAGATGCTACAACAATCCACGTTCTTTATTCTTGGACAGAAGGTCTGTTTAATGCCGCTGCTTTCTATCCGTTCACGTGTCTGATTCGGGCATTCGTGCAGTTGCCCCTCGAGCAGCTTGAGTACATGACCCCAAATGCGGTGGAGAGACCTCAAGATCAGGCAACCTATGGCATGGTGGCGTATGTCTGACACATCCAAGCACTTCTGTCTACAATGTGCACACTGATATTTCTCAATTTAGGTGTAAGCAGGTACATCGACCCTTCCGGTGAGCATCCGGCCCAGTTAATTTCTTGTAAAAGTTGCCTCGGAAGATCTTGTAATTATACGTTGTTGCGCTGTCCGCAATAGGACCTACTATTGATGTGGAAAGCAAAGCCTCGGGAGAAATGGGGCGCTTGGTCGTGCAACCTACAACAAATATAGGTCCGTCCTTCGCTGGAGTCTTGCGAATGCCTTTAAGAACAAAATCCAAACTCGGCTCGCACACCTTGATCGAGGGCCGCTGACTTGGAAAAGGCGCTGGTATTACTTTGCCATCGCGCTCCCGCGTTACGAGACCTAGAAACAAGCAGAAGTACCTGCCGAGAGTCGAGTCGGATGACGATCTTCTGTCGCTATCTAGCTCTCGTCCTTTCTCATTCCTCGACATATATCAACCATGCACACTGACACCTATTGTCTGTGAAATAATCTCCGGATAGTACGCAATTCAGTGGACAATTGTCGTGTGCTCCGCAGATTTTTAAGTCGCACGCCATGCAATGCAGAGTACTTGCTCAGTAATACAGTACTGGAGGCTCAGGCAAACTGGCCACACGAAGCGGTCGAACACGTCATGATCAGTCGTAACTTCCTGAATAACTCTACCATAGACGGGACTTGACGGATATCAGGGAGGGGTAGTCAGCAAAACAGACTCGAAGGAAGTATGAAGATTGATATCAACACGAAACAAAGGATAGTTCCTCTCAAATCACCCGCCGAGAATATGCCTCCTGATTCCTCTCAGCTTCATCATACAGTTTTGTCCAATCCCTGCAGACAGTATCATAGTTCCGAATAGAGGAACCCATAGTGTTGTGTGCGGGCTCCAGCCTAAGATTTGGGTGACATAAGATCGACTGCCGGAGATAATTCATACAATGTCGGGTAAGGGGAGAAGGGTTCCGGGAGCGTGTCGCATATTGCTGGCGGATGGTATCGAGGCATTTCAGTTGGTGGAACAGAGTGACTGTGTACACTTGGGGATGGGACGATGGAGTATTGCTGTCGATGTAGACGACATGCCCACCCGAGGGAAGGAGTTTAGCGAATTCCTGTGTGCCTTCATCCGTGTCGTATTGGTAATGAGTCGACGAGCTGATGTGCATGGCGACAGGGTGGTCAAACAAAGGAGAAAACGTCAGAAGATCTGAGCAGAAAGTGAGTGAAAGGCTTTCCATCAAGTGCCGCAGAGAGACCAACCGGAATGGGATGCATTCAGACCATGGTATAGAGATATGATCGGGGGGGGGGGGGGGGACTCCGAGGATGAAGACTGGGAAAAGCAGGAGAGCGATGGTGGCTAAAATGAGGATGACACTTGAACCGAACCTGTGAGAGCGGCTGGTGAAACAAAATTTGACGAGCATCTCCATTCGACTGGACGAGAGCAACAGGCCTCTGCGTAACGTGGGATGACGCTACTTGAAGGTGAGGACGTGGGCGGTCAAGACAAAACACAGAGTCCATTCATCTGCTTACCAATTCTCATATTCATGCGGCAGCTTTCTAAGCCTTAGCAATGCGGATACTTATTAGATTTCGGGGGTTCGGATGATGGGAATGCCGACCTGGGTATACATGTAACGAGGCTTGATTGCTCCCTTTTTTTGCAGCAGTCATTACGTTGTGGCGTACTAGTCAAGAAAATCACGGACCAGAAACGGAAATCATGCTATTTGTGGATGGGCCGTTCATGCTACATAAATCAACAACTGATGCCGTATGTCCAGTCCACCCGTCCGAGCGCCACAGCGCATGAGAGGCACCGTAGCACGTATGAGGCGTACTAATACCTTCCGGAGAACTATCGGAAGAGGAAACATTCAAAAAAAGGTTCACAGCTGAAAGGACCCACGCGTTTAACGTCCTCGACACCCTCCTGTCCCGTGTCATTTTTGCAGAGGGGACGAGATCGACAGGAGCCTGAAGAGCAGCCGTATATTCGTACATCGGCTGTGAGAAGCAGAAATAGCGCAGGGACCAACCTCAATCACGCCCAGGGCACCAGATGAATGCATGAACCGAAGGAATACTGTCACTAACCTTGATGTTGGTCTTCAATTTTTCCTTCTTCACGTTGTTCTGATGGAATAAGTGAATACAAACGCTCGCAAGGTCCTGTTCGTCGCCATTTTTGTGTACGTGCTCTGGTTGCGACCAAGGAGAGAATAGAATGACCGTCAATAGCAGTGCAAAGATTCGAATACATACCCCGGCGTCCTTGAATGAAGGTTTTCTCCTTGAGGGAGCGGAAGAGTGCAAGAGCTCCTGCAGAGCGTTTCCGGTCTTGAGTGCCTTGCACACGAGTATGAGCTCCGGAAAGTGCACCTCGCGCTGCGATGCGGTGTACTTAGACCTGGCCCAGGATGATATTCAAACAAGAGCGCATACCACGTAATAAACTCGGTCCACTTGCCGCAAATGTTGCACGGCTTTTGGAGGACCTCCGAGGACAGCTGATGTGGGTGCGCCTCTTCAAATCCGCGCCCAAAAAAGCAGTACGTTAGCTGGTCACACTAGACGCCTAGACGCGTGACGTCACGCGTTCGAGGAGTCACCATCACGCCCACAGCATTGCATGGTTGTGAATTTTGTTGCTCATGTGGTCCCTGCAGAAAACTTACGACATGAATGATTCACTACAGGTGTTGCTCGTAGAGGCGGCGGAGGACGGTACGTACTAAAGGTATTTCCTACCCAAGGGAGCGATCGTGATACAAAATTCTTGGTAAGTCTCCAGCGACGTTTGTAGCGTTGCTTTGTATTATCTTAATGATGATATGTTTTCTGCCAGCTACAGGGCTATCTCGCTTGAGCGAATACCAAATAGGACCCAATCTATCATTGATCCTGTGAGCTACGCCTTCGGTTACAGACGGCGGTTTGTCTTGTCATTAACATGATGTCCGATCCACCTCACATCATCATTTCCAGGGCTCTTCATGGGGAGGCGATGGCAGAGAACTGTTCATCCTCATCGCTGGGATGCTGGCAGTATCTAATGTCTCCCTGCTTGAAGGAGGTTTGACTCCACAATTTGGTCCAGGTCTCGTCAGGCATCCTCCCGTCGACTTCAGTCTTCTCTCCTCCGTATCTGATCATTGCCAATCTGCCTGTGAAACTACCCGGAGCCATCTGAGTGTCGCATCCGCCCTCGAAGTGAGGCGAAAGCTGCGCCGGTTCGTTGGAGGCTGTCCAGTGCAAAGTGCGATTAAGCGGCATGGCGTCTGAGACGTATCACCTGGACGGATGTCGAAGTGCTGTTTTGCTTCTGTCGAAGCCTGCATCACTTGTGATTCTAGTTGTAGTGCATCCGATTTTGTCGGGACCGGTTCGACGAAAACAATGGATGTATGTCGGTGACTTCTGTGGATATCATTGGCCAGAAGCGGCCCCCGAGGAATTTTTGGTGACGATGCGTTTTCCGCATGTCCGTTGTGCTTGGGAACACATGATGATGTTGATTCCATCAGATTCCAGAACGGTTCTCCTGTGCACCGGACACTGATGGCAGGAATTCTTGCGCGGTTGATCCCAGCTGTCAAGGACAGCTCCCAAACGGACTAATCTCACGCACCAGCAGCAAGTATAGCTGTTGTCTTGCGACATATCAAAAAGAATAGAATGCACCTGTCATTGTAGGTTTGGCATGGCTGCGAGGTAAGTCCGTTAAGTGATGCCGTGTGGAGCACGAACCTTTGTGATAATGAAACCTCCTACATTGCGTGCACTAGTTTTTGAAACCATCATCGCGAAACTTCTCTACCCAGGAACTCCATCAGTTCCCCTCTTCTAAGAAGGGATTGACCGATCAACACTCGCCATCCCACGGTGCCGTCGGCATCGTGGTGACTTCGTCGGGCGTTTTCTGCATCATATATCCACTGGCATTCGGCGAACAATATTTGGAACCTTCCCACTTGGACTGTCCGTGTAAGCTAGCGTCAGCATCTCAGTATCGACGATGTCAACGCCCGCCGCTACACCCACCAACAACTTCGATGTTCTTGGTACGCCTCTCATTTTATGGCTGCAAATGTCGTCTTACTTTGACGCTGGCCAAAAGGACCCGCACTGATCAATGTTACGGTCATGCTGGTGTTGTTTGGGTTTACACTCATCCAGGTAAATCCTGCGGCTCTATCCGCTGGTCATGACGGAATTAAGTTGAGGGCAGACGTACATGTACTATGTGCGCTATCCCAAAGACGTGCCCAGAATGAAGTTGCTGGTACTATGACGGCCATATGGGACCATTCCTTGCGACTAATCCGTGGGGCAGGTCACTGTCTTGCTGTATGTCTGCTCTAGCTCGCTCTATCGCTGGCAAAACAAAAAATATCTTCGTGCCCTACTAGGATCCTTGACACACTGCATGTGGCTCTCGGTGAGTGACGCATTGATATGAACGCGCAGTCTAAGCTGATGAGTGCGTCAGTTTGTCATGCCCAATACATCAAATTGGTTCGTGCACCTTCATAGTACCGTCGTTAGATCAGCGTTGATCTCACATCGTCTCCGGGTGTCGTAGGAGGTGAGCTGGGATGCAGAAAAGCTTCTGGATGGGGAGTGGTGCGTCTATTTGTGCTTGTGTCATCGATGATGCTCACTTTTATCTGGATAGGACACTATATGTAAGTCTGGGAAACATCAGATACATATTCGTCATCGCTAACGAGCGCGAAGGCCAATTACGCTGTGAATGTGCGTCGGCTTCGCTTTACCGCATCGACGGATTTTGTTTGACGAATTTGCCTATTTTAGCTTGTTGTATGCGTACTTGTTCAAATGTGAGTCGTTCGTGAGGTACGTCTTGGACCAGCTGACGTTACTGTGTTCAGACATTTCACGAGGACGATCTATCACTGTACGAGTCTTTATGCCTTGTGTGGCAAACGTGCTAAGATCCTTTCACAGTGTGCCAGAACAGGTGGCGACTGTGGTTGACTGGTCTTCTCGTGCGTATAAGCTGGCTGAGAAATAATGTCAAGATAAGCTCACGTAGGACACGCAGACCGTCCTTACAATAGCACACTTGGGTAAGGTTGTTCTCAAGGAACGGTAGATTCCATCAATGCTGAATAATGGTCAACAGGTCTGGGTATGGGTATGTTTGGACTACGTCTTCAGACTCCGTATCTTAGTATTCACACATGTCCTATGATGCACAGCAACTACCGTCCTCATGTACGTGCATTTGTGAGTCGTCTGGTCGCAGGTAGTCTAACTGTCTTTTGGTGCAGATTTAAAGCATGGGAACTTTCCAAAGTGCAAGCCGCGACGGTGCGATTTTTCCTAGGCGTCACGAGGAATCTGTCTTGACAATCGTGCAGGACATTACATTGATCCCGTTGGCCGCAGCGAGAATAGCCTCAGACCTCGTCATTGCAATCTCGCTCTGCGTCCTGCTTCATACCCATCGAACGGGGGTTAAGAGGTTCGGACACGTGTTGGCTGTGTTAGACTCATCTAATTTCTTCCTTGTAATTTCAGGACGAACTCAGTCATCAACACCCTCATTGTTTATGCTATCAACCGTTTCTTGCTAACTACGTACGTACATGTTGCGCCGTATGTGCTTATCTGACACTTTGATGCTAGCGCGATATCCTTCATTCAGCTTGTCGTGGTCGGTATCGTCTCCGGAATCACCATTTGTGTATAATAGCTAACAGACTCTGACCAGCTCTCAATCGACCTCCTGCGGCTCTGGTCCTTTGGATGGAGCTTGGATTTTGTCATCGGGAAGCGTGAGTCTACTGTGTTTTATTGCGATCGCTGCTACCTCATTCCCCGCTATGTTTAGTGTATCTGAACTCATTTCTGGCATCTGTGAATTCCCGAACCCATCTGCAGGATGGTTAATGAGCTATCATTCAACTTCGACTGCCATCAACAGCGTACGGCCGGGAGATACAATACGATTCGCTCACTCTCAAGCGTGGACGGAGAGTAGAACAGAGGGTACTATCAGTGTCCCGATGCACATTCACGTTGACACAGAAGTACGTGCTGCAGAGGACGCCGAAGTGTGGGAGGCTGAACAGGGAGGAAGAAACATGGTGATGCACTAACGGCTTCATCGGGCGTGTGACCAGGATTTATTGGTTCTTCGAGTAGCTTGATATTGACTTCCCTATACTAACTGGTGGATTCTATTATGTACCTCGCTGTGTATCTGCGAACGTATTAGAGTCTGATTTTTAGCCTCCGATTGCCGGCATGAAGTTGGACGCGATCGGCGCCTAACGCGCAGCTCTTCCACTTCCATGATCATCAACGCAGAATTCTTACACTTAAAATGGCTATCTATAGCATAAGAGCGCGTATTTCCCGTTATAAGAAGCTCATCATGGGGCCTTTTCATTGCGCGTGCTTGAATTTTCTCGATGCTCTACTCGCTCGCCCACAACTACTTAATCATGGACTCCAGCGGTGTTGTCCTCACGATCGCTGTCGTGATTGTCTGCATTGGTTGGACGCTTCGTGCGCGTACCGAATCATCTGTTCATCGACTTCCTCTGCCGGTATGTTTTTTTATCAGCAGATAGTCAAGTTTTTATGTAACGTTTCCTCCATAGCCTGGTGCTGAGCGAATTGGGGCCATGAGAAAACAGTATTTATGAAAGAACCTGGGCGCGCTTTCCGGGATTGGATTAATGACTTTGGCTTGACGTTTCGTATTCAGGCTGCACTCAAGGTTAGCCGTGACTGTCCTGATTGTAAGCGTGTATCTCATCTCTATATTCGCTAGGCTCCTGACATCGTACGTGTGCCGATCGACTCTGAGAGACATCCCGGTCGTGACGATGATTATCTCGCAGCTCGTCCTCAGTGATCCCCTTGGTATTGCGCACATCGTCCAGAAGAAGATTTATGACTATCGTACGTGTCTTCATTGGTGGTCTTCAAGAATTCTGCTGAAATTTCTCCTATAAATCATGTAGATCACAGTAAAATCGTCCGACCGAGAGTTGCTCGGTTGCTCGGAAGGGGTCTTGGCTGGGTCGAGGGAGAATCCGAACATAAACGAATGAGACGACTCGTCACTCCCTCACTTACGTACGTGACCATGTTTCGTAACTTGCGTTTTGGACTGTAAGATTCCTATCTCAGAGCGGAGAACATAAAAGCAATGTCTGTTGACTTGACCGAGGCAGCATCAAAGGTATGATCAAATACTCTCTTATTTTAGATGTCCGTTTATAATTATCATCGTATAGGTCTTGAGTGACCTTGTACATACAGTACAGAGCGACGGTGGAAGATGCAAAGTAAATGTGCTCACTTGGACGAATAAGGCGACGTGAGTATCCTACATCCGAACTATTGATTTATTGATTTGTTTTGACAGACTGAACATCATTGGCCGCGTGGTATGTCACAGGACTAGAATGTCTATGCTGACAAGCTGATTTCTTGGTCAAGGCGTTCATGCATGATTTTGAGTCTGGTAACAGCGCCGAAGCGAGGGATATCTTGGGTGCCAGACGCGCAGGGGTCTCAGCCATTTCGAAGTATACTGGATTTTTGGTGCGCACATATTTCGCTACATTTATGGTTCATACAACTGATTATAGCTCCAGACTTTGATGTTACTCAGACGATTTCCTATATTAAATGATCTGCCCATTGCTGCTCTACAATCCCAAGGGGCAGTGAAGGCAACCATTCAGGTATGGTGTGCGTCTTCGTCAGGGTTCCGATGGTGGTTTATTTAAATATAATTTCAGTCTGGCGTTGCACGGGAAATGGTCAAGAGAAAACATAACTTCGGTCATGGCTGCACCGAAGGCTGAGCAAAAAGATCTCTTGAGTAGGCTGCGTATGCATCCAACCTTCCTCTGCGGTGTTTCTTAGCTGAGTGTCATGATAGTCATTGCCGTTGGGGAAAAGGAGCTTTCTGAAGCGGAGCTTTATGAACATGTACGCCAACGTCTGAATCTCTCTGAAAATACCCCGCTCATTACATTATGCAGATATCCACGTTCATGTCCGTGTGTCTTACTTTCTATTGGAAGCACCTTGACCGATGTCAATATGTAGCATCGCTGGACAGGAGACTACGAGTCAGACTATCGCATTCAGCCTTATGGAACTTGCTCGACATCCAAAGATACAGCAGCGCCTTCGTGAAGAACTGAAGACAATTTCAGGTGAACCAACGTATGAAGACTTCCAGTCGAAGTTGCCGTACTTGGATGCGGTATTGAGGGAAACGTTAGTCACTTCAGCTTGCAAGAACCGTACATTCTTAACATCATGACGTTAGCTTGAGAATCTATCCTCCACTTCCCTACTTCGAAAGGGTCGCTATGAAACCCGATGTTATCCCTCTGCGCTATGCAGTCCGTCTTCCAAATGGCCAGGAAATGCATGAAGTCCACATCCAGGCTGGTCAGGTTGGTGCAATGTTTTCTAACGTTTGGCTTGCGCTAATCTAATTTCGTAGACCGTGATCATACCAACTATGTCTCTGCAACGTCTAGACTCTGTTTGGGGAGACGGTGAAGTCTTTCGTCCGGAACGATGGCTCGAGCAGCTGCCACCTCAAGAGAAGCTGTGCTCCGGGTGGTCAAACACTCTATCGTTCAGCGATGGTCCCCGAGCCTGTCCCGGACAACGCCTTGGTGAGCAAAATTGGATGCTCGTGAAACTTGGTCATGACACATCCTTGCTTTCAGCAATCTTTGAGTACAAGGTCGGAATCGATTTCTTATTCAGTTGGAATGCTATTGTTTATGAGGTTGTCTCTTCAGGTCATTCTCAGTGCACTAGTCTCCCGCTTTGTCATGGAAGATACCGGAGCAAAGATGTTGTACAAGATTGCTTCCAGTTTGCAGCCGCTAGTTGAGGGGGAACAGGAGAAAGGTCCGCAGATTCCGATTGTTCTGCAGCTCATGTAAAGTGCACCATCGTGTCATGACCTTCAGGTTTTTTCGTAGATAATAAGTCGGAGGATAAGATGTTCGCGATCATGTGCTTGTTATGTCACGCGTCGTTGTCACCAACTAAGACTAACTTGCAAACGGCGACATCCTTCCGACGCTTCAAGTAGCCGTGATTCAAACGCTCTAATGGACCTGTTGATGCTACTTGAGTCATTCAACGCTATGACGAGGTGCAGGTCGACCAAACCCGGTCGGCGTTGAGGATGGCGTCACCGCGGACAATTTTTTAGTCGCCCTTACTATTGATCTTGTATCATGATTCGAGGGTGAGGAGTAAATGATGGAAGGGTACTCCAGAATTATCTGAGACACCTCTTGCTTTAGGACAGTGAGCGAGGCACAACTCGCCGTTGCTGTCGAAGATCTATAGATCCTACCAGTGTGGTGTGAAATTTGGGTTCAGTGAGCCGTAACGCATTAAATTTCATGCGCGTAAAGCTGAGCACTTACCTATGTAGTATCGCTCCCAAATTCTAGAGCGATTTTCTATTGGCTAACCTGTACAGCGTGCAGAGAAAGTCCAGCCTTGTGGCCACGTGCAAGACATGATCAGGTGATTCGAACGCGACTTGAACTTCGTCTCGGCTACTCCTCGCGCCTTTCTTTCTTTTTTTTCCTCTCTACGAGCCGTGAAACCCAATTTTCATCATGCTTTCAAGTTTTTCTCAACTTTCCGCAGACAGTGATTATGCGAAGCGTCGCAAAGAGCTTCTCGCACTCATAAAACAACTTCGAGCGATAGGGTACGATACTTGTATTTCTCCAACAGCTTACTGACATGTGTCCACATAGTGCACAAGCTGATTTAGACCTCCCTCGTATTGCGGTGATTGGTAACCAGAGTGCCGGGAAGTCTAGTCTGGTTGAAGCCATATCAGGCGTGAGTACAATCCTTTATATCCAGTGTGGCGTCGTCAGGGCTGATTGTTAAACATATAGATCAATGTTCCACGGGATGCGGGGACATGTACCAGATGTCCTATGGAGTGTCGCATGTCTTTATCCTCTGGCCCGTGGTCTTGCCAGATCTCCATTCGCTGGGAGTTCGATAACAAAGGTTCGAGACGTGCCGAGGTCGAAGAACTTCCTTTTGGAGGTCGCATCACAGACAAGACCGAAGTCGAGCTGATGTTACGACGAGCGCAAGCCGCCGTTTTGAATCCTACTGTCGATCCTTCCACCTTTCTCAAAATGAGTGGCGACATCTTGAAGTCAGGGATTACCTTCCAAGGACAGAAACCTCTTCTCTTTTCCAAGAACGCGGTCTGCATCGACCTTTTAGGACCAGAGCTCACAGATCTGTCCTTCGTCGATTTGCCAGGTAATCATATTCTCTGTAAGAAGAAGAATTCTACCTGACAAACAACTTTCAGGAATCGTGCAAAATGCGGAATCAGAAATCGTCCAGCTCATCGAAGATCTTGTGACATCCCATATCAGCGGAAACTGTCTTATCCTCATTACTCTTCCCATGAGTGGTATGCCTGTCACCTCATGCTTGTTTCTTTTCTGACGCATCATAGATGATATCGAAAACCAGAAGGCAGCCCGACTCGCTCGTCAGGTTGACCCTTCTGGCCTACGAACTATTGGTGAGTGCCAGTGCTGGATAAACCTCCTTCGCTTACAAGTATTTTGTCTAGGGGTGATGACGAAACCCGACACCCTTCCGTCTGGGTCGACAAAGTCGCGTGACCTTTGGCTCGATGTTATTGAAGGCCGGAAACATTCTCTAACACACGGCTATTATTGTACGCGTCAACCAGACGACGACGAGCGTGCTCTGGGAATTTCTGGCCCTGAAGCTCGCGCTGCTGAAGCGCAGTTCTTCGCACGCACGCCCCCATGGTGCTCGTCAGCACATCAGCACCGATTCGGAACGACGAACCTGGTGCAGAGTCTCAGCAAGCTTCTGACACAAGTGATAGATGACGCGTGCGTATACAATTCTTGAACTTCCAATGCTTTGTTGAAGAGTATGATCTAGGCTTCCAAAGCTTCAAGGTCAAGTGGCGCTCCAGCTAGCAAACTGCAACATGGAGCTCGATAAGCTGCCACGACCAATCACCACTGAACCATCTGCGTTTATGTTGACTCTCATCACTTCGTTTTGCCAGGAGGTTGATGCTTTCGTGCGAGGTACACCCAATAGGACGTCGCTTGTGCAAACGAATAGGCAAATCTACACCAAATTCAAGCTTGCGATACGTTCATCAGCCCCACCCTTTATGCCATACGAGTCCGCAGCGAAGGCGCCCAAGGGGATCGCCAAATACATCATAATGCCAGATGAAGATGAGAAAGATGTGGATAGCATTGGAGAAGCAAGGCTCATCTACTTAAAGGATGTCAGATCCCATATCGAAGGGTATGTCTTAGTCCTATTTCTGCAATGAAGCTGGGTGCTGAGATGATTGTGTAGATGCATCTCGCGCGAGTTGCCCAACAATGTACCGTATGCCGCGAAAGTATCCCTTATTCAGGCGTTCCAGAGGTCGTGGGAGCAGGACACGCTTGCATGCTTCGATAACATACACAAGGAGTTCCAAGACGTCCTCGGAGAACTTATTCGGAGTAGGTTTGATCTTTATGGCAATCTTAAGGCGGTGCTTGGGTACGTTGTTCATCAGGTCTCTTGCGAGTGTGCTGATATCATTTCAGCCCAATTGTAATGGAGCTGGTGAACTGCCGACGAGAGCTCACGCTCACATATGTACACACTCTGCTGAAACTGGAAACAACCCCATTCACACAGAATACGCACTATCTGTCGGAGAAGAAAGACAAGGCTCTCGCTCATTACAAGGATGCGCGGGCAGGGAAGAGAAAACCGGAACGCGTCTCTCCTTCGGTAGTTCCCCAAAGCGAACCCCCAAAAGCCTCTGGATTTGGACCGAGTGAGTGTGGTATTCGTATCCCTTTTGGACGGTCCTAATTGATCTGTTGCGAAGACTCGAACGCATTTGCGCCATATGTGAATGCTCCTAAGTCTGACTTGCCTTTCCCCATCCAGCCTTTTGGAACCCCGACGTCCCAATCCTCTCAGATGACCAAAGCGACCAACAACACCACTCCTGCGCTTACTTCTGCCGCTGCTCTCGCTGCAACACCTTGGGGTCGATCTCTGAAGCAGGATATTCCAGGCCTATCCGGACCATTCTCATCGGGCAAGGATGCTTCCTTCTCGTTCACGGTGGGACGATCTCCGCAGCCATCCGATGCGTTTGGAGTATCAAGACCGCTGAAGTCTCCGTTCGGTGTAACTGTCCGTCCTGCAGATTCGCAGCCAAAGCCTGCCAATCCGCCTGCCACCTCGCTAGGGGTGCCTGAGTCTTCTCAGCCGTCTCAAGCGCCCCAGACGTGCAAGGCACCTCCTCCGCTTCCGGCTACACCCGTTGAATCTCCATCGCATGCTTTCACTGGTGCAGTTTTCGAGCAACGCGTGCAGCCGGAAGAGAAAGATGACGAGAAATTAAACAATGCTCTGGCGGCACTAGCGGAGCTCGGCTATCACATCACTCCAGATGCGCTTGGCAAGCTGAACGCTCCTGATGAATATGAAGGGGAGCTTGAACTGATGGCAGAAGTTAGGGCGTATTTCCAAGTTGCGTACAAGGCGAGTCGCTCAATAATGAATTAACATCGAGATTTTACTGATGAATATTACACCTTAATTCATGCACATATAGCGAGTGATAGACTACATTCCCCTTTCGATCGATCATCTATTCCTATACACGTTCGCGGAGACGCTGCAGGCACACCTCATCGACAAGCTCGGGCTCGGGTCTGCGAATGCCATTGCACGGTGCACGGCATACCTTGCCGAGGATCCGTACCTCGTATCCATGCGCGAGGAGCTTGAGTCTCGTAAGAAGCGGATGGAGAGCGTGCAGAAGGAGTTGTTCAACTTCGGGCTCTGACTGCATAGAATCGCCGTGTCTCTGGCCGCATGCACATCGGATATTTCTGTCATTTTGGATAGGTGACTTTATATTGCACTCACGGTATGAACTTGGATTAGTAGAGTTTGTGGGACAAGCTTTGATACTCAAAACACTACTCATTAGTATGTGTTGCGCCCGACATGATGCATTGATATCGGGGGCGCTTATGGTATGGATTTGCAAGCGCGCTAATAATCTAGTCCTTTCTTACATGCTGCTGTCCCTCAGCGCTGCTGAGACGCGGCTGAGACGCATCTATTGTACCTGTTGTATTCTGCCATCGCGCACTCGTTTTTCTCTCGTCGGCTAGGAATGCTCAAGCGCCCAGCGCCCAGCGCTTCAGCGCCAACGCTCGGCATTCACGTATGCAAAGGAAGATAAATATCAGATGGGGCACCATGTATCCCTGTACAGTTATCAACCGGTCCTTGAAACACCCAAATCAAGTTTTGGCACTCGCTCATGCAAAATGCAATGCAGCTTATTTCTGGTTTCAGTAGTGCTTTTAATATATATAAGCAATGTTCTCTCAAATTTTGGGGAGAATACATGAGAAACTGATTGCACAATCTCAAAAATATGGGTGTTTCAACGACCGGAAATGGGGCAAGACCCAAGTCACCGCTATATCCTCAAAATGGAATTGTTATATCTACACTTCCAGAGCACTTTACACCTCCCTACCTAGTCTAATCTCTTCGTCAGGAGCATCTCAGTTCAATAAAATAATCTTTTAGATGAGAAGATGTCTCAAATTTTTGATAATTCGAGCACAAAATGTTTCAAGCACTGGTGGTGTTTAAAGGACCGGTTGATGACTGTATTGATTGATGACTGAGTGGGAAGTATAGGATATCTCATTTGTCCGTACAATCGATAAATATGCGAGCGTGAATTTTTTTAGTGATGATGACTACACATATTGCGAATTTAAATGGAGAGAAAGATTGAAGATGGTCGAAAGGCCTACTAATCAAGCTCCTGGTTGTACTTGAAAGCTTCATGGGTGTCCAACCGCAATCGCAGGAAAGGCGAGTGAGTAGATCTCAGGAAAGTGCAAGTGACGAGGTGAGAGAAAAAGGTTCAATCTAGATAGGCCCAAATTTTGGCTAATGAGTATCTTTTATTTATATTGTATTTATGTTTCACTTATGTCTAACCTATCAAAATGTATTTATTGCGCGTTTGACCCTTTGCACACTGCATGGCAGAAGATCATATGTCGAAGCAGAAGAACCAATGGATGCACACTGAGGCCCGGCCGCTTTATCCGGGCGCACTCTGGTTTCCCATGGTATAAACCCGGTCCAATCACAATTGCCAGCGCTGGCAAGTGAGAGCAGGAGTCAGTCTCGAATAGTTGAGCTTGCTACTACTGTCATGTCAATTCAGAAGGATGAAAGTGATGAAGGTGAGGTTTTTAGATATTCTGGCTTTGCAATAAACTGCAGTCCAAGCAATCCGGAGTGCGACTTGAACATTGCCTCTTGTTGTGCGAGTGCATTTCGACGACGGTTTCTAGGAGTCCGTCCATTGACCGAGTGCCTCTACAGCCGGCTTCCCGACTGAGGACAACTATCGACTTTATAAGACTCGATGGGTGGGCCTCGTCGCACTCGTATGTTCCTATCTTTCGATTTGCTGCTTTATGTGCAATGACTTGCTACACAGGTATTCTTGAACATAGTTGCAGGGATGTCACTGGTCTGGTTTGGCCCTATAGCGAATGATGGTTTGATCATTATCCATTGACTGTCCCCAAAGAACTAATTAATGAAGCTGGCTGGTTGCAGTTGCGCAGGATTTCAGTTTGTCTCTCGACGAGATCAATTGGTTCGGAAATATAGTGAACGTTATATATCTACCCTCGTGCGTCATCGTGCCCTGGATATATGCGCATTTCGGCATCCGTAGATCTGTAAGTCGTTAGTTTTCATTCATCAATCGTTGGTTACAATGATTGCACACTGCTAGTGTTACATTGGCGCCGTCCTGTTCATCACTTCAGCTTGGATTCGATATGCTGGGACTGCAAAGTCATTGTCGAATGGCGGATCGTATGCGCTCATAATGATTGGCCAGGTGAGTATTCGACGCACCGGTGACATTACTTACTGAACTGAACCGTGTCATGGAAGCTACTGGCAGGGATGTCGCAGCCCTTTTTCCAGGTACTCGTCCCTAGTTACTCGGAGAAATGGTTTGACCTGAAAGGCCGAACCACTGCGACGATGATCATGGGCATATGTTCGTCTCTGTCACTATTCTTCTACGTCCACCGAGTCTGATTTCAAGCTCTGCTAGCTAATCCTATTGGGAATGCCTTAGGGCAGCTCATATCGCCTTTGGTCGGATCCCCGCGACAGTCGGTGAGTTTCTGGGTATTCCTCTCGACTGCACTTTGACAAGGAGTCCTACAGATTCTTGTCATGGCAATCATATATAGCACAGTAACTCCATTCGTCTTTCTTGTGGGCAACGCTCCGCCAACCCCTCCCAGTACGTAGCCGGCCTTGCGTTCCTCACAGTGAATCTCATCTACAATTTAGCATATGCTGCATCTCGCAAACATCCTACTTTTGCTTCGCTTGGGCGGGCAATGCTCGGGAAGGAGATCACCACGGATCCGACATACATGACAATGCGACAGCGCATAGACTTCGCGATCATATTCTTAGTCTTTGGTATCCTCGTTGGCATGTGCGTATGCTCTTATTGTGTCGTATTGTACTAATGTGATATCCGCGTAGTGTCAATGCATTCGCGATCTTAACAGCCCAGGATCTGGTGATTCTTTTCTTCGTTAAATGACACTGTCATATACTGACGATGTTTCAGGAGCCATTTGGATATTCCGACGATATTTCTGGCCTAATGGGCGCTACCATTCTGCTTGTCGGTTTGGTTGCTGCCGCAATCACAGCGCCTCTGTTTGACAGAGTGTTGACGCACCACTTAGCTCTCTCGTGCAAGTTGCTCTGCCCGATTATAGCAGCCTGCTGGCTAAGTCTGATATGGGCCAGTGAGCGCCAGCGTCGCATTTACGTTTTTTATATTACTGACGACCTTGCGCACAGTCAGGCCAAACAACATCGGCCCCCTTTTTGCCATCATGGCAGTCGTTGGCGCGATGAGCCTCACGTTGCTACCCGTAACGCTCGAGCTTGCGGTTGAGATCACGCGTAATGCAGACGGGAGCTCTGCGATGCTGTGGTTCTCGTACGTCTGCCCATGATTAGAGTTTTCTGTCTATGAGCTGATGGTCTTGACCAGGAGTAACCTATTTAGTATCATATTTGTCTTGTGTATGCATCCTGTTTGCCTCTTCATGACACTGTCTTATTCTCCTGTCTGTCCATCTAGCCGAAGGTGCGCTCCGCGCAGGCCCAGATGCAAGTCCACCGTACAACATGAGACCTGCAATCATCTTCCAAGGTGTTGTTGTGTGTGCTGCTGTCGCGCTAATTTACCTTCTAGAGGGAAGACAGTGTCGAAGGGAACAGGACGAGCAGCGCTTGGCGGAGGCACGATGCGCGATGGTTATGACTCCCAACGTCACAGAGGCACAGACGATTGACGGTAATGTCATATTAGAACTAAGTCGCAATTCACCTCGAGCAGGCTGACGACCCCTCTTGGACTTTCCTTGTACTCTCGTATTTATTTATTCACTGATTTGTATTCTGATATCTCTACTTGTTGTGTGTGAGAATGTCAATGTATCGCAATGGAAGGACTTTAGCGGCTCAGCGCTCAGATTTCAGGGAACAAACTAGCGCATCAGCAAAACCGAAGCACTCTTGTGTGGTCTTTGGCGCTCTTAAGTGTCTTGTACAAGAATGTTCAAGATGTACGAGAGGGTTCCTAAGATACCCTATTCTTAATTCCCTTGTTTATCTTAACCATTCTGATGTATCTTTTATAATGACTACATGAATACCTTCTTCATGTCTCTTCGCTGTTTTCACCGCCGATCAACTCCGAACACGAGATCCTGCACGCGCCCAGAAGCAAGCGCGCGCCACCCCACCCACCAGCACAATGTGACCGCGCCCTCCTGCCTCTCTCCATTCTCCGTGCCGCTGTGCTCGCCGTCTCTCCCCCACCCCCCAGATCCAGTGCACGCAGTCCTTCTTCACGCCCTCTTCCTTCCCCTCCCGCTGGGTCTCCTCCCTCTCCTCCACCGTGTGCCCCGCATCCTCGCGCTCATCCACAGACGGCGACTACCCCGACGATGAATGCGTCCCCGAAAAGTCCACCCCCGACCTCGTCTCGCCGCCTCCATTTGACCCCGCTATCACCCACGGCACGCCGTTCGCAGCACACCCATACGTTCCCCCTTCCGGCGCGCCCGGCTTCGAGGGCGACCGGCAGTGGGACAAGGGCTTCACGTTCAACAAGATGGGCGTGGAGCACCGCAGCGTCATGCTGACAGGGCACAAGCCCGCGACGACGCCCATACTAACCGTCGCGCTCGCTGACAAGGTACGTCCCCCACTCACGCCGAACACCCTGCGCTGACGCTGACGCGTGCGCAGCTGCGCCCGCACCCGCCCGCACTGGTGCGCCTCCCGCGCACGTGGGCGCTGCTGTACAGCCTGGACGAGCACGGGATCTCGGTACGCGTGCGGCACGCTGCTCGTCGTGCACGACGCGGGCGACGCACTGTTCGGCGCTGACTACCTTGAGACCAATGTGCACCCAAACGTCTGGGACCACGAGTTCCTCTTCGCGCTTGAGCAGCGGGAGGTGGAGACGCCTGCGGGCGAGCGTACGCTCCCTATATCACAGCGTGACTGACAGCCTGTTGGGATTCACCTACATTATCAACTAACCTTCCTGCCCGGTATGAATCAGCTCCTGTACTACTGTGTCCCCTACTCGCGCCGCATGCGCAGACCTGTGGAGGGCGAACTACTCTGCAGAGGCGGCAAGCGGCCCCTGCGGCTCACCGGACAGTGTTTTGTATGACCACGAGAAGCAGCATATGGTGGCGAAGTAGCATTTGGTGAGCGTCGCACATCGCGCGATCAGCGGCATCCACAGGACGAATGATTTTTGGGGACGAAAGATTTGGGGACGAAAGATTGGTATCATGTTCTGAGCATTTGATGGGGCTTGGAGAGATAAGGCATCGTGGCGAACAATATGCTCTAGGCTAGGGAATATGGGGCCCTTCTTCCTCCTAGTCAAACCTGCCGAACGCGCAATCCAATTACATGAAGGCGCTCAGCGCCGCTCAACACCAAGGAACTCTCCGAAGAAGTATATCTCGGAAGTGGACGGTCGCGATCCGATAATAGCATGCCAGCTACCCCGCGGACCGCAGTCACAATACGGTGTTCAAACATTCACCGTCTGAAATATTATAGGTGAGATATAGCAAATGTTCACTGTTCAAATATGATCACAACGTGTGTATGCTAAGATAGAAGACGATGAAGCTCGAGCGCACAGAGCATCATGATATTTCCGTACAGCTTTTTCTTCTTCTCTCAAGCTGCGAAACATCTGATTCCGCGCTGCATCTGCGCAGCCTCAGTTATGAGTAATATGTCTAGTGGAGCCCGGCAATCTGGCACATCGCAAACCCTCCATTACCACGGAAGGTTTGACCTCGTCGTATTCGACAGTGAGTAATGAGTATGCCGTCCATGTAATGCACCGATTGGTGTTTGATGTTGTACGGCCTAGATCAACTGCTCTTCTGTTCCATATGATCGAGGCCATCACCTCGTCAACCGTTTCGAGTCTAAATTTGCATTTTCGAGTGTGCACGCGCAAGCCTCCTTTGAAGCAGATAATTGCAATGCAATGGAGAGCTTTCCCTGGCGGCCTCGAGCAGCGCACAGCATGATAGATTGATCATGGACATCGAAAGGGAAAGCCAAGCCGTCATACATTATTATTGTACGAATTCCCCAACTCGGTAAGCATGATTTCGCCATCACATACATGTTTAAACGCTCACCGTGACACTTTCCTTCTATTCAAGGAGACCCATCGAGGGTGATAGTCTGCATCCCCCCAATCATGTCTGACTCAACCACTAGGAAAATTACATTCACCTACGGCAATGACACCTTCGAGACCTCATACAAGGTCATCGGCGACCTCAAGTCTATGGCTTCTCCTATCACTACATGCTCCCTCTCAACGCCTCTCACAGTATTCCCGTCGTTTTCTATGACCAAGTCAGTATCGGGCAGTCATCCCATATCGCCGGCAAGCCGAAATGGTTCTGGACGCTTGACCTCTTCATGGACGCGCTCTATAATCTCCTGAGCCATTTCGGCTTCTCGTTGGCCATTCCTAGGGAGGCATGCTTGCTGGACACTACACAGGGTGCCGCCGCCCTCCCGGATTGCGTCACCTCATTATTGCGAGTGCAAGTGCGTTGATGGAGTTGTGGGTGGAGGGACGATGAAGCTCGTCACGATGCTGCCGCAGGATGTGCACGACGTGCTGAAGAAGCACGAAGCAGACGGGACCACTGACAGCCAGGAGTACCGCGACGCGACACAGTTCTTTAACAATAAGCATGTCTGCTCGCTCAACCCGTAGCTCAAGTAACTCTTCCAGTCCTTCGCCGCGTGCGAGGCAGATACCACCGTGTACCACACTATGTAAGGTCACAAAGCTGTTCTACGAGCATTTTGCTGACATCTCCATATGTCAGGTTTGGCCACAACGAGTTCATTTGCACTGGCACGCGGAAGACGTGGTACTGCATCTGCAAGCTACATAATATGTCGAGCACCACGCTGTTATTCAATGCATCAGGAAAAAATCAGTATGCTCCCTTGTGCTACCTAGGCTCTGGAGCAGTGGTAGCTCGATCGACAAGTCCCCTGCTCCCGAGCCGAGCTTGCCTCGTGCTCACGCTCCCTAGCGCTCGATATCCTCACGCGTATGCTCCCTAGCACTCGATATCTTGAG
Source organism: Grifola frondosa (assembly GCA_001683735.1). Taxonomy (NCBI): domain Eukaryota; kingdom Fungi; phylum Basidiomycota; class Agaricomycetes; order Polyporales; family Grifolaceae; genus Grifola; species Grifola frondosa. The sequence goes on from LUGG01000005.1 coordinate 1,981,789, forward strand.
CCCTCATCTATCTAGTACTTAGAAGTTCAATTGAGTAGTAATATATTTATGTTCTGGCTCAGATATTTGCCTCTAGCCTGATATTGTCTTAGTTGTCGAGCCTCGGTAGGTCAAATTTGCACTAGATTGTACCAAGAAATTGTTCATATTGCCGCGGCTCTGTGCTCGTAATTAAATAGGAAAAATCTACTTGTCACCGTCATTGTCGCCCTCGTTCTCGTTATCCATCAGACCCGTCCTTCCTTGGAGCTCCAGCTTCACCGAGTTCACGGCATCCGCAGAAACACATCTATTGATGACATTCTCCACCACCACACCAGCAATCCGACCGGAAACAAGACATCAGCAAGTATTGGACGTGGAATAGTGTTGCCACGGCTTAGTCACACCTGTTTCAGCTTTTTAGGTATTCTGACATGAGTTTGGCAGATAATGGCATGATATTAATTAAAATTAATAGCTAAGATGTATATGTATTTGAATGCATCACAACCATTTGCATAATTACCTGTAATATGTTTCAATTTCAGTTACATTGGTAAAAAAGCTGACTAAAAAGTCGGACTTTGCAATCGGCTTTTTGGCCATATCTCCATCAATACAAGGTATAGGATTTTGACCGTTGGCAAGCTTATAGCACTATATTTAGGCTACAAAATGAATGTAAGATCACTGTGATATCTGAAAAACTACACAAGTTATGAGTCATATATCATTTAGGCCTGACTTAGCTGCAGCAACACTAACGTGGAAACACTGACTTGCCGAGGTGATCGTGCCCGTCCGCAGTGGCGAAGTGCAAGCGCAGCGCAGCCCTCTCTCCTACAAGTTCGGATTCATCAGCGCAGGTTCACAGAGAGAGACAGGATGGGGACACACTTCACATGCAGATGCGCACTCGGGCTTGCACGCCAGCCTCGCAACGGAGAGCACGGAATGCATGAGTATGGAGAATGGCAGCATGGACTCTCTGTGAACCAGGTTTGAGCATCACAACAACCAACCACATACTCCCACTGACCTGAACATGCCACCGCATCAAAACATTTAGTCTGCCTGCTGCGCATGCAAAAAAACACGTCATGAAGGGGGACACACACACTATGGATAGAATACGCACCGCATCGCCCACCACATAGACATCACACCTGTCCGCTCAGCCCTGCTCAGTTCATCAGCAAAACTCGAACTTTCCTTGCCACTCTTTGGGCTCTTATCGGTTCTTTTTCTTCTTATCAACGTGAAAAATTGCCTTTTTTGGGCATTTAAAAAGTAAAAAAAGGAGCGAGCCCTCCTTTTTTTGCTTTTTCTTCTTAATAAGTATTTTAAATAGCAAAAAGTAAGTAAAAGTACAATAAAGGAAAGTTCGAGTTTTGCTGATGTTTTTCCTGCCGGGAGTCCGCTCTGCCAATGAGCATCAGCCCCACATATGCAGAACAACAAAAGCAAAAGGGTAAGGGAGCTGCACATACTTCTAGGGCTGTCTACGATGCCTATGAGGCCTAATAGGATGCACATAGACAGTTAGCACGCCGTGCGGGTGTAAGCAAGACATACAAAGATGAGCGGGGATCCGGGGTATGCGAGCATGCTGTGCTTGGACCTGGTGGTGATGGTCAGTGGAGGAATACGTGAGATGGGGCAGTGGGGAGGCATATGCATACCGATGAAGATGGCTGGGAGACCGCGTGGATTATGGGTGATCATATACATACCTCATGTGACTAAGGGATTCAGGCGGACTTGCCGAGTTGATAAGTAACGAGGACTGCCTATGCAAGAATGAGTTCAGAGAGGATCTCGCATGCACCAGGATGGAGGGCAGGACCAAGCTCTGCCCGTTGACTACGTGATAAGGAGAGCGAAAAAATCCAAAGGTTAGTGTTGAAATGTTGACAGCCTGTAACAAATTTCCTAATTTGGACATGGACGCCCAGTAAGCGCTGGGACGCGTCGCGTTGATCACCTGCAAGATCAGGTGATAGGTGGAGGAATGGGTGTCATATTGATGACACTGATTGGTGAGCGGATGAGTAAGGCGATATTGTGGGATAGTAACCATACGTACGCAAACGGACTTTACTATTTAAGATTGGTTTTTGCTACCTGGAACGTCAGCTCGTTCAACTTCGTTGAACATTTGCTTTCGTTGCCAGCTGTTGCCCAAACGAAATCATCCGTACGAATCTCAACACCGGGAGTAAGCGTACTCTGTCGTGGTTTTGGTGATTCGTTACAGTTTGAACGAGCTTTGCTTACCGTCCCCCCTCGTCGATTTCAGTGACTTCCATCACACGCTACCAGGAGGGCAGCTGGGTGACCGTCGTTGCGCACAACGACATCGTCTCTGGAGAGGAGGTCATCACTGAGGACGAGGCTGCTGACGTCCTCGCCAGGAGCGCGGCCTTCATAGGAGAAGTACCCTCCGTCTACAACCCCGTTCCCCAGCAGAGGAGGAACGAGTTCCCCACCGAGATCGCTCGGAACCCCATCGACGCCGCGTACGAACGCCGAAGCGTCGAGCACTTCGAAGAGACCCGCGCTCTCTACATCGAAACCGAGGATGACTGGAAGCCCCAGGAGTTCGTCGTCACCCCCATCGCCGACGACACCCAGCATGTCTTAGGCTACTCCCTTGCAGTCCTCACGGCCGTGGGACTCTCCCAATTCAGCTTCAAACGCGACCGCACTCGCGTTGACGACCTTCGGTGGCACGACCACGCCCGCAACATCCCGTACGACGTTCGCCTTTCCTTACATCTCCTTTCCGTCTACCTGACGAACATCCTCCTCTACCTCGACGACAATCGCCCCCTTCCCCTGTGGGAGATCTTCGACCTTAGTCAACTTCCACTTCGCCTTCCGTCAGATTTACGAAGCACGCGGAAACGTGCACAAGTCGTGCGAGGAAGTCGCGGAGCTCGCTAAGCGTCTCTTTGAGACCAACGTGCAGTATTGTGAGAAGTACTGGCTGTAGGTCGAGGGAACGGCGAGGGCCCAGTATCGTGTAACAATTGTATTCACCCGCTTGCTTGAGAAAAAAAGAACCTTGTTTGTGACACATGTCCAACCCTGTGATCGTTCTTATTGTCACCCAAACTGTCGTCACCACTATCTCTATCCTCTCCATCGTCGGTCTCTTCTACTACCTCCTCCGAACCTACACAGAGGTTCATATACGAGTCGCAAGAACTCCCGGGCAGACGGAACGAATCTTCAGCCCGCCCCGCGGCTCCCACCCATCCGGACGAGTCTTATGGACACAGCCGGACAGTCCGAGAATCCGTGGACGCCCGTGGAAACCACGGCGATTCCTCCCTCCTCCTCCACTAACTCAGGCCCAACAGGAACTCGAAGCATTCGTAACCAGGGGTGTCGAACCTTCTCACGGAGGGCCTGACTGATCATACCCGCCGCATCACGATACTCGAGGAAGAATCGACCTCACTAAAGCGACAGTGAACACGGAGTAGGTCGAGTGAACGGTCTCGAGGAAGAGAACAGGAGCCGCATCGCGGACGCAGTCGCTCTAGCCGACAGAGCAACGAAAGCCGAGGCGAAGGCCCTTCAAGCCGACCAGGTCGTCCGGAACTCTGGGACGATATCGCTTCGTTGAGGCTGTCGTCGAGAATCTCAAGAAGCGATGTCTCGCTCTCGAGAATCTTCCGTCCCGAGGAAGGCCACATCTCATACGTCCAAACGTTCGAGCCGAACGTTTCCTACCGGTCCGCCTCCCCAATCCCAGACCCACGACCCATTCACCCTCTCCCCGCGTCGACTGATGTCCCCGCTCCCGACTACAAGAGGCCCGTCGCGCTGTGCGAGGGCACTATTCGTAAGCCCAATTCCCCGCTCCCGTGTCCTTCGCCAGGCCCACGAAGAAATGACTGCGGAACAGTGGATGAAGGCATGGGAGACGTACTTCGTTTATTACGAAGTCGGACGATCAACGGATCGTATCGCGTTAATCCTCGGATCGCTCAAAGAAGGTGCCCTAGATTGGGCGTCCTCCTACAGCGATAATTTCAACAACAACGTGCCGGTCGGTTCATGTGGAGGATTTCAAAAAGAAATTCCTCGGCAATACGGACGCCTCGATTCGCAGTTCGACGCTCAGCAGGCGCTGATGCGTCTTCGCAATGACAGGCCAGTACATCATACGCCAAACACTTCCGTCGCTGGGCCCCCGCTCCGGACACAACCAGCAAACCCTTCTCTCACTTCTTCGGACCCAGGTCAAGCAGTCGATTAGGATGCAATCGCCGGTCATGAGACTCACCGGACACTGGGAGAAGTACCTCGAACGGGCCCAACGAGTAGATCAAGCCCGCGGCACTTACGCCCATCCCGGATCGTCTCCACAGCAGTCAAAGACGACTGCTTATCGTCATCCCCATTCGCAGAGCAATCTCACTCTACCCCGACTCACACTCGCGACCCTAACGCAATGGACGTTGACCGCGCCGCAGCACGCGCAAGGGCGCGTTTTTATTGGCAAGGTGGGCCATCTGGCAAATGCGTGTCCAGATAAGAAGCCCAGCGGGAAGTCGATTCCGAGATGAGTATCGACGATTAATTCGCCTTGTCGAACAGGAGCTTGTCGAGGAGAAGAAGAAGAAGCTGTCGACAAGGGCAAGCAGAAAGAGATTGCCAAGGAACCCGAGTCGTCAGCCAAGATCGAGGAGATAGGAGCAATCGGCACGTCGTCGTCGACGTGGAACACGGATTTTTAGAGCGCCTCATGTCGTCCCTGCTGACGTGAAGGCCTCTCTCTCTCGCAACCGCTACAACTGTATTAGTGTAACTGAAGATATCAAAAAGTTCGTCAGAATTTTGATCTTCCAGTCACAGTAAGCGGCAGCAAGGGATCCGTACAAACGCAGGCACTCCTAGACTCCGGAGCCTTCTCAGTATTCGTTCACGAAGACTTCGTACGAAAGCACAACATCGGAGTGAAACCCCTCAGAAAACCCCTAGTCGTCTACAATGCAGATCGATCCGAAAACGAAGGTGACCGATTCAAGTCTACACAGTTTGAAATTGAAGATAGGCGATCACGAAACAGAGGTCCCTATGTTGTGACTAACGTGGGTGATCGAGACCTGATTATAGGCCTCGATTACATTCGACAACACAACCCGAGATAGATGGGACGCTGGAACCTTGGAATTTACTAGTGCCCACAGGAGTGCAGACCAAGGTTCGCAAAGAAAGACAAGAAGGAGCCGCAGACAATGGAGGAAGCTGATCGAATCTTGGCGTCGACGAAAGGACTTCGTACGACCGAGACAAGTGACGCGAAAGCCCCACCGCGGCCTGCTTGGGAGGAACGAATGGAACTAGAAGAAGAGTTCATTCGCGCAGATGATGAAGTTCCCCTTGGATACCGTTATTCGAAACGATATTGGGAATTCTACAAAGACACGGTAGCCTGGTATGAGGTCGACTCACATGATCCCGAATCCAACGCGGTTCTCGACCAATGGGTAGAGATTTGCGCGAAGTACACCAAGTCGCAAGAAATCGAAGAAGCATCGCAAGCAGGAAAGCAGAAGAAAGAGTGGAAGGAAATCGTTCCAGATCACCTCCACGATTTCGAGGATGTCTTTTCCAAGACGGCAGTGAACGCTTCCCTACGAGTAAATCTTATGACCACGCGATTGACTTGATGCCGGATCAAAACTTACCGCCCATCTCGAAGGTTTACCCCTTGTCACCGGAAGAAACCCGCCAACTAGACGAATTTTTGGACGAGAACCTCCGAAAAGGCTATATCCGTCCATCCAAAAGCCCTGTTGGTGCAGCAGTCTTCTTTGTAAAGAAGAAAGACGGATCTCTTCGACTCGTCCAGGACTATCGGAAACTAAACGTGGTTACGATCAAGAACCGCTACCCACTCCCTCGTATCACTCTTTGATCGACCAACTAAAGGGCGCCAAGTACTTCACGAAGTTGGACCTACGTTGGGGGTACAACAATGTACGGATCAAGGATGGTGATCAATGGAAAGCGGCTTTTAGGACGCACCGAGGCCTATTCGAACCAACTGTTATGTTCTTCGGTCTTCATGGTTCTCCAGGCACTTTTCAAGCGATGATGAACGAGATTCTAAAAGATCTCATTCTCGAAGGACATGTGGTGGTTTATCTTGACGACATCCTTATTTTCACCACCGACCTTCGCACTCACCGACGTATCACGCGCGAGGTACTTAAACGCTTGCAAGATAGAGACTTGTTCTTGAAACCGGAGAAATGCTTGTTCGAGGAGCTGTCCATCGATTATCTCGGAATGATCATTTCACAGAACTCCGTCTCGATGGATCCGAAAAAGGTCGAAGGAGTTCTTGATTGGCCAGCGCCCAAAACCGTTAAGGAAGTACAAGCCTTTCTAGGTTTCGCGAATTTCTACCGACACTTCATTCAAAGCTTTGCAGACGTTTCCAAGCCATTGAACGTTCTAACTCGAAAAGGCTTCAAATGGCAATGGGGACAGGAACAGCAACACGCCTTCGAGACCTTGAAACGCGCATTTACCTCAGCACCCATCCTTAAACTCCCGATCTAGACCAGCCGTTCAGATTGGAGATGGACGCTTCGGATTTTGCTACAGGTGCTGTTTTGGAGCAACGAGACGAGGAAGGAGCTTGGCACCCGGTCGCCTTTTATTCCAAGGGCTTAACGAACACGAACGCAACTACGAAATTTACGACAAGGAGTTGCTCGCAATTATTCGCGCCCTAGAAGAATATCGGCACTACCTCGAAGGAGGTCCTCATCCTCTGAGATCTGGTCGGACCACAAGAACCTAGAGTATTTCCATAAAGCTCAAGACCTTACACGCAGACAAGCTCGCTGGTCGCTCTATCTTACCCGGTTCAACTTCACGATTCATCATCGTCCGGGAAAGACCATGCAACGAGCGGATCCGCTATCGCGTAGAACCGACCATGAAGAGGGGGTCGCCTCGGATACTCGAGACAAGGTCGTATTAAAGGCGGAATACTTTCAAGCCCGTGCGATCCAGCCCGGCCACGCGTCCATCATCCCCGACCAATCCTTACTTGATCGCATTCGCGAAGCTCTCACACGCGATGAAATCGCAACCGAGCCGATTCAAAAGGCGATGGCTCATGGACCACGTGAACTCGCTGCCGGTCTACAAGACTGGAACGTGGACAACGGCCTATTGTTACATCGAGGAAAGGTCTACGTTCTGAAGGATGATGCTATTCGCAAGGAGATCGTTCAATTGCACCACGATCATCCCACTGCTGGTCATCCAGGACGCTGGAAGACGTACGAACTCGTCAGCCGTAACTATTGGTGGCCAGGGCTTTCAGTATATGTCCGGAACTACGTCGACGGCTGTGACGCTTGTCAACGTAACAAGACATTCCCTCGACAACCATATGGTCCTCTCCAACCTAACGAAATTCCAGATCAACCCTGGGACATTACGACGGTCGACTTAATCACGGGCCTACCAGAAAGCAGTGAACACGATGCAATTATGGTGGTCGCTGATCGAATGACGAAACGAGCACGGTTTTTCCCCGTTCATGGTACAATCGACGCTCAAGAAGTCGCCGAGATATACTATCGAGAAATATGGTCACAGCATGGACTGCCGAAGAAGATCATCTCGGACCGCGGAACTCAGTTCGCGTCGCGAGTGTTTCAAGAGCTGTGTAAAATTCTCGAAATAACCTCTGCCATGTCCACTGCTTACCATCCACAAACCGACGGTCAAACGGAATGGATAAACCAGGAACTCGAACAGTATTTACGCATTTACTGCAACTTCCACCAAGATGATTGGCACGATAAACTGATTGAAGCAGAATTCGCTACAATAATCAAACTCACGAGTCCACCAAGGTTTCCCCATTCTATGCAGATTTGGGACGTCATCCAAGGGCAATGCCAGATCTTGTTACAGCGGTACGACACCCAGACCTGGACACCTTGATGCGCGAACGTGAAGCTGCCCGAAAGGAATCACAAGCAGCACTACAGCTTGCAGCGGATCGTATGAAACGTTACTACGATCAACACGTGCAGGACACTCCTCAGTTCAAGGTTGGTGATTTAGTCTGGCTGGACGCTCGTAATATTCGTACCGAACAGCCAAGCAAAAAGTTGAGCGCGAAACGTCATGGACCATTCGAAATTCTCGAACAAGTCTCGCCGCTCAACTTTAGGCTTAAACTCCCTCGAACCTGGTGCATTCACCCCGTGTTTCATGCTTCATTGCTGTCCAAACACAAAACGGATCAAATTCCGGGACGAAAGCCGACGAAACCACCTGCGGTCATCATCGAAGGAGAACCCGAGTATGAAGTTGAAAAAGTTCTCGATTCACGGATGTTCCGCAACCGCCTTCAGTACCTCGTGAAATGGGCAGGGTACCCCGAATCCGAGAACTCTTGGGAACCTCGCTCCAACCTTGACAATGCCGCTAATCTCGTTGCCGATTTTCACCGTACACATCCCTCCGCTCCACGACAAATCAGCCAATTATCGATGAACGACATGCATTTTCAACCGTTGATTAACTACACGGTCGTCGATAAACCGCCGGGGATCTGGACAAGAGGCAAAATCGTTGGTCACGAAGCTCGTCCGGAGAAACTCGCCTGAAGAGGGGTAATGTAACAAATTTCCTAATTTGGACATGGACGCCCAGTAAGCGCTGGGATGCGTCGCGTTGATCACCTGCAAGATCAGGTGATAGGTGGAGGAATGGGTGTCATATTGATGACACTGATTGGTGAGCGGATGAGTAAGGTGATATTGTGGGATAGTAACCATACGTACGCAAACGGACTTTACTATTTAAGATTGGTTTTTGCTACCTGGAACGTCAGCTCGTTCAACTTCGTTGAACATTTGCTTTCGTTGCCAGCTGTTGCCCAAATGAAATCATCCGTACGAATCTCAACACCGGGAGTAAGCGTACTCTGTCGTGGTTTTGGTGATTCGTTACACAGCCGGTGATGATCATATAGAAGCGCTACGCACGGGCCACTTTGAAGCACTCAACGAATACGGGTAACTTTGCACAGTCTCTGGCGGGTGTACCGCACCCGACACTCACCTTTTCTTTCACCTTCCCTTTCCGTGCCCCGTCGCTCTTACGAACACTGTCATGAATCTAGTAACTATCGCTACCACTACCACTCTGAGAGGGCCCGCTGCAGGTGGCACAAACCCACCATAGCACGAAGTTTAGCATTTGTATAAGAAAATGGAACATGCATGGATTTCGGAAATGTCCTAGATCAGTATCAATCTGTCTCAGCTATGACATGAGGACTTTGTACTCTTCCGATATCTGAATGCCTAGCAATAATAGAATTAACTTTATTGTGCCAGCTAGCCTAGAATGGAGAGCTGATAAACTACAGTTGTCTAAGGAGTGTAGGTTTAACTCAACCGAGGCTCCGGCGACCAACTTAGAGGCACGGCAGGGCTACCTAGCCTAGGGTGTGCTAGGGAGTACCGTGGTATTGCTATCGACACTAGCTCGGCTCGAGAGTTGACAGTGGCGGCTATCTTGCGGATGGGTTTTTCCTGATGTGGTGCGAACGATGAGGCACAAGATAAAGGGATGATGTCATTCTTTTCGAAGATTGGGAAGTCGAAGTGGGTGCAGTTCGCACACAGCATACATATGGTGATGTATGAGGAGAAGGAAGATATGTACAGGTTGTTGGCGATTTCCTGACCACAGCGTAGATGTAATTCGGATTGAATACTCTCTTGGTGAATCGGTCAAAGATGCGGTCGACTACAAACAGATCGTACTTAGTGCCTCCACAGCTGATTTAACCATACACGACTATCCGAATTTGTAGACAAAATGAGATAAGAGATCAATGACTCTCGGATATTGTCCAGTTCATAAATACTAGCGGATTCCCGTGCTACGCTACGGAGGGGGTGTGTGATATAATATATTTTTAACTGTAGAATATTACACAAAAAATAAAATGGGAAATTTTGAAATGTCACCTTCAAAAGAGCATATGATCATAGAGTAATGTTATGTACCCGATATCTAATATGAAGCTAATTCGTTTTCTGAGAAGGTGACGGCGTCTCGAGCTCCATATCCTCATTCTCCGCACCCGCACTCGGCCGACTACCAGGACTCTCTAAACTGATTCTTTGCCGCTTCTTACCCTTGTCTCGCAAAGGGCTCTCAACAGCCTGAGAGCCATCATCAAATCGTTGTCTGCGACCAACTCGTGCAGACGGAGGAGCAGCACTATCTGTGTGTGTATCATAAGCAATCCGATGGCAAAGCTCGCCCTGTATTTGAAAGACATATGGAGCATGACCTCCGTGATTGATTTGTTCATCAATATTGACGCCGAGAGATGTGAACGCAAAGGCAGCGTTATATTGTCGAATATTGTCACGGAACTCCTTGGCCTGCGCATCAACACCGGTGAAGAGATTTTTGATACTAAGAGGGGGTTCTGGAAGTAGAGGAAGATGGACCTTGCCATTATTGCAGCAAACCCCAAACTCAGGCCTCGAACACGGGCTAGCTACCAACTTCTCGTCTGCCCAATGTAAGGCTTTGCAATGTCGAAAACAATGCTCATACGACCGAGATCATGAACTGCGATGGGTTCGCGATAGGTGGCGCGTGCCTTTGGTAAAGTGGGAATAGCAATGCCTTGAGCTGCAAGCACATCGAGGCAGTTTAGCATAATTCTCATTTTGAGTTTAGAAGACTTACGGGCTTCATGTCCATTTACCGTGCGTGTGTCTGTGTCAGGCTCCAGGGGGTTCTTGCGTGACAACCATTCTAATATCATATGTGAGCTCAATTGGTCGCTTTAGTATTGTGTGTACGTATGCTCTTCATTTGTTGTGCGCCGAAAATGATTGCGCCCGCCATGTCGCTCACATCCTGCTTCTTCTTGGTCATGTCCTCCTTCACCCTGACCACCTTGCTCACGTTCTTCTTCTTCGCCCCGGTTGCATTGCTCGTGTCCTCCTCCACGCTGGTCATGTTCAAGCTCATGACCTCCGCACTGGTCATGTTCGAGCTGGTGACCTCTGTGCTGGTTGTGTTCGAGCTGGGGAGCCTCGTGCTGGTTGTGTTGCTCGTCTTCTCCTTGGTGCCGGTTGCATCGCTCGCGTCCTTCACGCTGTATGCGCCATTGGTAGAGCTCATAGTGAGACCGCGAAGTCTCTATCCCAGACGTAGGGGCTGCAAACTGAGTGTAAGGTGGAGTGGGAAGTACTTGATTCGGTGCTGCTGTAACTGTAGGTGAGCACATAGAATGTTTGAGCTCAATTGGACCTACATTGGAATTGGGCTTGACTAAACTGGCCGTTGTGACCGGAATACATAAGAAATTGCAGAGGTGGCTCTTGTTGCACATTCAGCAGAGAAGCTGAAGATGTAGTGGCTTGTGATGGAACTGTGAGTCCACATGAAGTACTTATTAGTCTCTAAGTCAGTTGGAGTTGAGATATCAACTCACCAGCAACAAATCCTCCGTTCCCTGGCGAATAGTAAGTAAAGCCATCTTGAGAGGGAGTCACCCGCGAATGCCGTGAACATCGTGAGTGCTTGCATGTTGTAGATGGGATAGATGCAGTGGGTGGTGGAGATGGTAGGACAATTGGGACAGGATTCTGAACAGAGGGAGGAACATTCTCATCAGCCGGCCTGGGAGTTCGTCGAGAGGTAATTCTACTGGTTTGACGGGTCTGTCGTTCATGATGTCTGTTTGAGTATGGAATATTTCTGCGTCAGCATGGGCTGGAGGAGCAATTTCATGCATGAGCTCAACTGAGATGGGAACTGCGAGGAGCCAGTGTCGTACCGTTTCCCAAACTCCTCGAGTGCCCACGGCAATGTCAAGCTTGGGGAAGTGCGACACGGCGGTCGCGGCAGGCTTGCCGAACATTATGAAACATTGGGGAGGTCTGCAAAAATAAATCGCCACGACTGTGTTGCAGGGTCGTGTCGCGTCATGTCGCGTTCAGTTGTGTCACATCAAGACATGCTTGCCTTTGTCATTGAGGCCGGATTTGCAGTCCCTACTAAATTTTTCACTGCTGTATATGATATTCATTGTGTTTTTAAGGACTTACTTGTTCTTCAGAGCATCCTTCGCTGACATGTCAAGTGCGTTGAGAGATGCCAGCGTCGAGCGAGTGGAGGAGTGACTGTGATCGGTGTGACAGCTTGTTTTGCACAGGCAGAGTTCTCTGCTGCTTTGAGCTCACACAAATGACAGGGAAAATGTTTGAACTACCTATTTTGACTCTTGCAATCATGCGTAAATTTATTTCAAGAACACAGCAACAGTGTAAGATAGTCCCAAGGTAAAAAGTATGTGACATCCGTAACATGCGTAACACATGAGACGAAAAGAGATACACTTCCAAAATGACTTCCAAAATGAGACAGTTATCCGTAAAAGGAAACACGAGCTTCAGTACTATAGAAGATCACTGACGCCAACTCTCACCGATAATGCTTGCAGCGAACGACAGGCTAGTACCCAAGTATATGTCACTTATGTAGCTGGCCTCGAAGTCAAAAATTGCCGGGGCACAGAGTTTTCAAAGTGACTTCGCAGATGATTATTTCGCTGATGTTATTTGTGAATACTATGGCGGTATATCGCGTACAGTATACTGTCGCAACCAAAATATCATCACATCTCGACAGATCCATATATTCGGACAAATATACTACTGACAGACCAAAAAAAGGAATTTACTTAAGCCGACGACAGCAATAATATACATAACAAGGTGACAAACAAGTATCTCCATGCATGTTCGGCCTGTTTGACGGGGCTCAATATCGTGTAATTTTCTCATACCTGGCAGTCGATCTCTTTACGAACAAACATCTTCGTCTCCAAATCCTTAGTCTCGCTCTCCGTTACACATATGTCCAAAGTTGATGGAACCTGGGTGGATCCAGATCCAGTGGTGAAATGGATAGCCTGAATCTTTGACATCCCGATGGAGTCGGACCGCGATTCCTTTCCCATAATTGTATTTGCTGTGGCTGTGGACCATCCTTTTCCTTGAGCGACGTGGAATACAATCAAAAGTTGGGCCACAATCTAATACAGAGTTGAGCTGGATGGAACAGGAATGGCACAATGAGACGACGAACTTCAATTTCTCCAAGTGCCTGGAGGAACGTGTTCGCGACGGGGTTCCCAATAATGAAAGGAATTAAAAACAACAGCGCAAATGCTGAGAAGAGCGCAGCAGATTCCACCAATATCGTCGCGATTCCAACGTAATGACATCCATGGGCAGGTCCGAGGAGCTTGCTCAATTTGTGACGATGGTACATGAGGCGAAGGACAATCAAGATTGTGATGGAGACGTTGAGAGCGATTATCAGAGAGAGACATGGAAGGGTGAAATTGACAGCTGTCCCTGTGGTCTGAAATGGTGATGTAGATGGCGTGGATACCTGTTTGAGCCAGAGCACACTCAAGCCTGAAACACATTGAGATTCCAAGAGAGTAATTGACGATATATCGGGCTCACTGAAGGATGCGCAGTATCCCAAGCATGGTATTAATGCTATGGCCCACAACGGCAGTCGCGAGTCTCGGTAAATGACCAGGTAGCGCCAGAGCTGGAGTCGAAGTCAGATATACGGGTCAAGTGCTGGATAAAAATATTGTAGACGCATACCATCAATGCATCTGAGCACCAACTGGCTACAGCGAAAGCGGTGTTCCCCATTGCATCGACGGGGATGGAATACATGTTATTCTCATATGCATTGGGTCCCCCAGGAAAATTGCGATTGTCAACGAAGGCCAGCTGGGTGAACTTGGCGTCGGCAGCCATGACGAGGGAACCGAGAATGAACATGACCGAGATATAGATGAGCAATATGATATCACGTTTTCGTTTAGGTCTGCTATGTCGGAGGGAGACGAAGAGGAGACGGAAGCACATGGAGAAAAGAGTTAGGACTACTCCGTAACCAACGCCACTGAGGACGCCGCCTTGGAGCCAGGTGCGCTCGTTGATGATGTCGATATGTGGTTCATTCGGAGAGTAAGAATTGTTCGACATGATGTAGTGCGAGGGGTGCGACCATTTCTAACATCGTTGTGCTTTTTATATGGTCACGATGGGATGGAACACATTCCTTCAGTAAGGGTAGTACGTCCAGAACTAGTGTCATGTGCTCACCAGCGACTGCTGTGACCATTGATGTCATGAATTTAACTCGTGCATGCACACTCGAAAATACAAATTTAGACGCGAAAAGGTTTACGAGGTAATGGCCCCGATCGTATGGAACAGAAGACCAGTTGATCTAGGCTATACAACCCCAGACACAGAACCAATCGGCGCATTACATGGACGACGTACTCACTGCTCAGTCGAGTACGACAAGAGATCAAACCTTCTGTAGTAATGCAGGGTTTAGGATGTGCCAGAATGCCGGCTCCACTGGACATTGATCATAACTGAGGCTGCGCAGCTGCAGCGCGGAATCAGAAACATGAGAAAAAAAAAGCTGTACTGCACCTTCTGTCTTCCTCACGGAAATACCATTACGCTCTGTGCACTCGAACTTTATCGTCTTATACCTTGGCATACACATGTTGTGATCATATTTGAACTGCAGACATTTGCTATATCTCACCTATAATATCAGACGGTGAACGTTTGAACACCGTATTGTGACTGCGGTCCGCGGGGTGGCTGGCATGCTATGATCGGATCGCGACCGTCCATATTCTAGACATGCTTTTTCGGAGAGTTCTTTGGTGTTAAGCGCTGAGCGCTTTCATGTAATCGAATTGCGCGCTCGGCAAGTTTGACTAGGAAGAAAAGGGGTCCCATCCGTAGCCTAGAGCATATTGTTCGCCACGATGCCTTATCCCTCTAAGCCCGATCAACATACTCAGAACATGATACCAATCTTTCGTCCCCAAATCACAATGCCACATATCCTATAATTATCGCAGAGTACGGTTGTATCCAAAAGAGCACTCATCGACTTACCATTCGAGGGTTCATACCGTCCAGTGCTCCGTGAGGAAACCGTTGACGGGAATAGAGGTCGGTCTCTGATGAAAGACGTGAACGAACTTGAATCGTCACCCACGTTTCGGCATGTTATCCCTACGTAAAATCTCCTATCTCCGGTATGTGAATGAATGACGGTGGCGGCGCTTCTTGACATGAGATTTGTGACACGACGCCGCTGGTCATGGTATATATTAGCCTAAAATGACTTGTTACATCTTTACTTTCTGGGTTCATGTCTTCCCGGTCTATATCACGTTTTCAATAGCAAAATGTCTAGACCAAGCTCTCAGTTTTGGGACGTCGCATGAATCCGAAGTTAGAACATTCGATACTACGTACCTATGCAACCTTCCGATGGTTCATCAAGCACACCAATGGCTGTGCCGCTCAAATAGAATGCCGGTCATATGCAATCCCCGAAGGAATGCACTAACACCGCAATCACGCATGTTTAGGATGTAGATGACCTCGGACACAATAGACTGTAGAACCGCCATTACAGAAAACATCCCCGTTTCAGACCTTTGATGTGCCTGAAGGTTGGCTGAAGAGTCAACAGCGTAAATACCCAAGTGGACCTTGATCAATGTCCAGTTCCGAACACCCACCATCAGACGACAATGTCATTCTTCAAATACGTTGCATTCTTGCTTGTCTCTTCCCTCGTCGCCGCCGCCATGCCTGGAGACTCATGTCCCGCGGGTGATGACTGTTGGATAGCATCGAGTCAGTCTGTCTTAAAGACTAATGTTGCTCACCAGTATGCTGATGATCTATAAAAGATCATGACATTTAGTTTCTCATATTGCAGGTAGAATGGCATATGCTTATTCTTTTAGCAGGACTCAGGAGTAAACTACATTACGGAGCCGACGCACCTACCAATACTGACTAAGTTCCCGCCGCCGCTCACGAATGGATACGCTGTGCACCAAGAACGACTGGATCACGACCGCAACGATGCCTTCCGCCAACTTATGTTAGCCAATTAGGAAGCCGAATATGCTGGAAGTTACTTACGGCGATCTAGCCATGTCCATGCTGCGCCGTGACCAACCAAACATGTACGCGTACAATCACAATCGCACCCTATTCGCCTCTGCATGGGTGCGTGCATGCAGTTAGACGAGGTAGAGAAGGTGTGCGCGGTACCCACGGCAGGCCCCAGCTGGTCGACGTTCCCCAGTTCCCATGCTGCGCCAGAAGTCGGGGTTAGTTCTAGCTCTTGCTCTAAGCGTCATGTTAGTAGCTCGAATGTATGTACTCGATGTAGAACATGAATACATGCCCAAAATGTAGTACAGTAACCTTTCTAACTTAGTGCATCAGGCCTTAGTATAGCTTCTTAGCATTCTGGTCACTACCTATAAATTCGACGAAAAGCAAAGTGTTGTCCTGTCAGCTCCTGCTTGGCTGCTGAGGTCCCACATCAACCTACCGATGAAGATCAGCACAAAATGCAGTGCATGCGTACGGACATAGCAGCTGAGTTTGAAGACGTTCGCTGTGCCTGATCAGCGCCGGGGAGGCAACCGACTCGGCCTTGAGCTCCACCGATCCGTGCGCCGTGGTCACCCTCATGATGGACGCGCCAGCGTGCGTCGTCTCCGCCGGGGTGGTGGGGTGCCCCGGGGCCTATGTCCGCGCTTGCAGGGCGCCCGGGAATGGGGGTCGCGCATTGGGCGTTTTACGTTGGGGTCTTGCGTGTGTCTTTGTGGGGTGCTCTTTCGCAGCTTCCAGGAATCAAATGCTGGTTTGGGATAGTGCACAGGTTCCGAAGTGCGTAGGGGTCGTTCGTTCCTAATTTTCGCGGAGCAACAGCGTCGCCTACCCACCACTTGAGGTCTGCAGAGCTCGGAGGCCGCTATTGAATACTGGCTTGATAGGATGCAGGGGATTCGCGCATCAGCAACAAATAAAGAAACGATGGATATGCCTGGCACCGGGACGATTATGGTCGGAAAGGAGCGATGTCGGTCGGTTGGCCATACAAGCCTTGGCTGGAATAGGGCTAACTCCGAGATATGTCCTATACCAACATATCTGCGCAGAGAAAATGTTAGTCCGCGGGTGACAACTATGAATACCCGACGAATCATGAGCACAACAGGCGAGAAATATCAGACTGGTCAATCATCAACAAGCAAAGCACAGATGTATAGGACGGACCGAAACCCGAACTGCCGGTGAAATGGGTGTACCACTAGCATCTCAATTCGGCAGAGGGTAACCACCAGCAAGAGATGCATGGCGCGCCTGACGAGGTGATCTCGAACATCTTCATCCAATCATTAAGTGGCCGCAGGCGTTAGCAACTGGAAGGTGGCATCACTCGCGAAAGCTGCTGAAGTAATGCCTAGCCTCAAATATCGATGAACGCTCGATGAACATCGCACGTCCGCATGGTTAATCGCAGTAGAACGCAACGAACGTCGAGCTAGAGCAGACGGGTAGCATGGTGAAACCCGGCGGCAACCCGCGCGTGCATAGCTCAGCGCTCAGTACGTACAGCGCTTGATATTTTTAAGGTTAGGGCTGGATTTAATCTCAAGATGTTAATTCCAAGCTTGTCCATCATCAATTAATTTACACGACTCAGTACATCCCGGGCTACATCCCGATTCCGTCCCACGCTTCTTACCCTTGTAGCTTCCTATCCTGTCTTGCTTTTTGCGTGAATGCCGAAGCGCTGAGCGCTGGCGCTTGACTCTTGAGCATTGAGCGCCGAAACTTAGCGCGTTTAGTTCTTGTCTTACCCTGCGAGATGCAGAACTAACTAACATTTGAACATGTTTTGTACCCTTGTCCACCTCAAAAGGTATCACAATACGTGCCCAGGTATTCCCAGATAAGCCTTTTAAAGAATGTTTCTTGCGCAGAAACTGAAATCAGGGAACCATTTAATCTTCGGCTCCCACTCTAGTTGACCAAGTTCTGCCATATCCGGGGGCTTTTTTGTGGACGACATTTTCGCCTTGGATGAATCGATGATGCGTCGCAGACGCATCTTGACCGTTCCTTCAACAAGTATCCATCTTCACACTACCATTCTCCTGTGCTTAGCTTTGCATGACAGTGCAAGCGCCACACGACTCGCGCATGCACGCAGAGTGTATCCTCAGACATAGGGCGCGCATCCAGGACAGGCCTCCGACAAGCACGACCTCATTCCAACTGGAGTTGCGTGCGCGTGCACCGGACCCCTCGCTTCGAAGACCAATGCATGCGCACGTTCACACTCGACAATGACAGCAAGGGGAGCATGTTCAGTGTGGAGCGTGTGTACCGGCCAGCTGCTCACGTATCCCACAAGTAGACCTTAGTGCGTGTGTTCGAGATACTCTTTCCCCCTCCGCCCCCTCTCCAGCTGCATATCCCAGCTGAATTGCTTCGGTTACGGCCGTGGCCTGCATGTATGCGGGGAGATGCAATGCAATGCACCGTTCTCACAGGGGCCCACATTATGCGGACTATGCATGCGTCCGTGCTTTCGAGGCCGGCTGCACTCTTGACCCTGCCGTGCCTGTCCACACTCATCTCGAGCTCTCCGGAGCGCGGTGTGCTGAGGGAATGCCCGGCTGGTTAAGAGGAAGGCATATGTTGAGCTGACTTGCAGAGGCTGACCGTGGTGACGAGCAGTTGAATCACTACCTCGGGTTGAATTTGATTAACTGATTGGGCGATGTTATTCGATTGCACTGCATGATCGACCGAGTGCGATCGATCATGAGCCTCGATGCTCGACTCCGCGAGCCGACTCAACATGAATGTCTGAATATACGGACAGGAATATTTGAGAGCCTGGGATGCCATCGATAGCTCGAGCCTCTCCATGGTGACACTCTACCAGCGAGCTAACCGCTGACGATTATCCAATAAGCCAATATTCCCTCGACTCCAAGTTGGTGAAAGGAAAGCATCATCAGAATCTGCGATGATGCCTCCGTCTATAGCCCCAAAGAACCATCGCCCTTCTTCACGTACCACAGACAGTATCATCGGTGCATTCCTGGACATAATGCGCCGGATATTTTCACTCTAGCACTTTCCTTCCACGACTCCTCCAGTGCTCTCTGCGTCGGAGGACGCGCGCTGTGGATTGAATGCTAGCGCATGATGTTTTCTTACCGAATCATGTCGAGTCTTTGGTAGCACGACATAGACATTTGAATATTTATATTACCTGACTCAGCCTAACACATGCGTCGTACTACGATCCATCGTCAACATCTGTTATGAATGTTGCCGATTCAGGCTTCCACCATCCTCCAGCAACAACGCGCACGCCAGACTAGACAGTTTTTCATACGAACGTTTGGGCAATACCATACCATTGAAGGGCCTAATCAGCGATCACTCAAAGTGAGCATCTATGAGATCCATGATGCATCTCAACCGACCTCGATGGATTCCCCCACGCGATTAGGACAAGCGTGTCCATGCGCTTCACAACCGAGCCTCACGTCATGCCTCTGGCGGGACCTCAAGCTCATGAGCATATTAATGCGGCTTGCTACGGACTCCTAGAGGTGATCTCCCTTGATGAGCGTAAGCTTGGTAGCTGGCGCCGTCGAGGCCACGCGCAGGCCTCCCGTACGAGGGAAGTAGTTGAGTTGTATTTAACTGCATTTACGAAGTCGTTGATGAAGGGCTTGTTGAACCAAGATGCTTTCTAGAGGACGTCGTCTCTCGCTAGTTGGGCTCATAACTACCCATGCCTATTGAAAACAGATAACATCTGCATTTTAAACCGACATTTATGGCAGAAATCAATTACACGTACTCATGATAATTAGCGGATGCGACATTGTTACAACATGGAGAACAGAATAGGATACACTGGGGTGCACGGATGGTTAATCCTGCTCGAACGAATACTCACACCTCTGTAACCGCGTGCCGACTTCTTCATTCATGTACGGCCGTTTGATCGCGTGAGGCCTGCGCTGATTCGATAGTCTGGATAAATGCTCGAGCAAGATGGCGCAACTCCACCGGGCAGACATCGACATAGGCACTCTTAAACGCCTCGTAAAGCTGGTCCGAGGGGCGCGGGAGAGGGTAATAGGGGTCATTTGCGAAGAATGCACCCGAAAGAGCGTCTATGCAGCTCTCGTCGGAAGTCGAGTGATGCATCTGAGAATTACGTTATTCACAACTGCAACCGTAAGCCAATTGAAGGATGCTTGCCTGGTTGAAGTCGATCACATAATATCTGACGCCACCGTATCCGTCGCCACCCATTACAAACTCGATATCACGGCCGTCGAATCCAGCCACCCAATGAATGCTCCCTAGCATCTCGCCCATCCCCTGAGCTATCTCTGCGATGGGCAAGAGCATCTCAGGCTCCTCACTGAACAGCGTCATATAACGAGTCGCGTCGATTGGAAAATTAATGGGGTTTACGAAGGAGGAGATCCGGCAAGCTTTCCCGAAGTACAAACGACAGAGCATGGGCTGGTCGACCGTGTTTTTTGCCCATTCCGGATAGTACAACTCCCGGACGATGTCGGAGATGTCGCGAGGCAGTATGTGAGCTCGATCTAACACGTATGTGGGTGCAGTGAGACCAAGCCTAAGAAAAGAGGAGGGCTTCATGACCGTGCGAGGTTCACGCACTCTTCTGACAGGAGGAGTAGGAGGAAAGGCCGTCACTTCTTTCGCGACCGGGTCGTAATACGCGAAGGCACGAGGGAGGGTAAACACAGAACCATGGTAGCAGAGATTCAGCGAGTGCAGTGTTTCAAATTCGGTGCGGAGCTCGCTTGCACGCTCCGGATATCGGACGACCTTGTAGACGACTGCCTGGCCGTGTAAGACAAAAATCGTAGCAAAACTACCAGCACCTAAGCGTTCTAGTCTGTTAGACTCTGTAGTACTAGAATTAGCACCAAAGCCTTGGGACATCATGCAGGGGGGCGTCAAATGATGGTTTCGAGCTGAGCGTTGCAGTTGAAGAGCATAGCGCACCGGCCACCTTAGACTGAGCGCCTATGATCATCTCGATGCTTATCTAATCCGCTAGCTGCAAGTTCAACATAAAATGTTTCAAGTTGTAGCGCTCTACCGTCAAGAACAAGATGTCTCGCAGTTTCAAGGACCTTGCTACCGCACGGCTTCCCACACCGCGCAGAATGCGAGACGAGTTCGACGCTGACCCAGAACTGTGAGTAGTCTTTCAAAGCTATTTCTCGTCCTTTTCACCCCCAGCACTCCCCAGGGTTTGTAATAGCTAGTCCTTGGTCGTATTTGTTTAGAACTTCACGAACGTCCTGGAACACCTACCCACATCACAACTACGAGATTCCGCCACTTCAGGATCGAGTCTTTGACAAAGACGAAACACGTACCAGCTATAGTATACTAGTGATATGAACTTTACTCTTCCAGGAAAGTAACTGATACGACCCCTCACTCCTTCCAAACAGCATTAAGTCCTAAAACGTTCGTTCTTCTTGAACATAGTTCATAATCCGCTCACTCCAATGTTTATTTACATGTGTCAGGTACATCAGAAGGCTATCACAA
The DNA here is from genome assembly GCA_001683735.1 of Grifola frondosa. Classification (NCBI taxonomy): domain Eukaryota; kingdom Fungi; phylum Basidiomycota; class Agaricomycetes; order Polyporales; family Grifolaceae; genus Grifola; species Grifola frondosa. The sequence continues at coordinate 2,003,379 of LUGG01000005.1, forward strand.
AACTAGCAAAACCTCTGCAAGAGTGCCATGTCACTTCGGACATATATGTAGTAGCTATACACTGTGTTTAGAATGGGAATGGGTCCGTCGTTTCTATCGTTCAAGAAATTTGAATCGATACCCAAGGCGCAGGTACTGCTCCGAGTTTCAACGGATGAGGCAAACTTGTTGGATGCCCGTTCCCCAGATTTGGCCGATGTGGCTTGATCCCAAGGCTGCGCTATCGGACGTTTCATTATGCGTTGAAAAATATCGATATAAACTCAAGCATTTGCGGAAGATGCGCTGTGTCGTGTCCGCGTTACTTCAACTTCCAGTATGTGCATCGTGGTCTCAAAAATTTCCGTTCTTACACTAACGTCTCACTCTATGAATTATCGCACCCGTGGTCTCCTACCCAAATCCGGTTGTTCGCTTTCTATAGCTGTCCGACGGTGTCGTGAATACATGCTGATCATGGACTTCACATCACGTCGCAAGCATCTACACCTACACGATGTTCTCAAGATTCGCAAATCCTATCTGTGCACTGCATCACGCATCATGGTTGTAACATTTGTACAGCTGTTATTCGTGTCTTGCTCTTTTGCTCGACGTCATCTCTACATCGCCCTTCTATTCACGTGGACGGACTATAAGACCATATTCCTTCCTATAGTGGGTAAAACGTGAATTGCTGCCTCTTAAATATAACTGATAGTTCTTATCTGCAGACTGCATTTGCTTGCGCAACAGCGCCTTTGCACTCATTCCGCAATCTACTGCATGGCTGGGTTTGGATCTGGTTTCATTTGCTCATGTGCAATGTCTCCAACCAGTCCAAGACCGAGCTGGAGGATGCGATAAATAGAGCTTGGAGACCTCTCCCGTCCGGTCGAATTCGCGAGTCGCAAGCACGCATCCTCCGCTGGACAACTGTAGTGCTATGCTTCCTATTATCATCCGCTTACAGCGTCGACATGGTCATGGTCACATCCGGGCTGGTACTGACCACAATATTATACGACGATGCTGGCCTAGCCTGGAACGCGATGGGGAAGAACCTCTGTAATATCGGTGGTTACACCACATTCGAGATTGGCGCTATGAAGATTATGGGTATGGCGTCTTCTCGCCCGCTCGGTGTTTATTAACTGATACCGTCCTTCTAGGTTCGAGCGCGGAATTAGATGAGATTAGCATTTCCGCTGTCATGCTCAGCGGAATCATGATATTCACGACAATCCAGGCTCAAGACTTTGCTGATGTAGAAGGAGATGCAGCGCTTGGGCGCATGACGTTCCCGATCTACGCACCGACGTTCTCGAGGGTCTTTACGCTCATCGCTATCCTCGCATGGTCCACCATCCTCAGCTGGTACTGGAGCATTGGAATCATCGGCCGAACGATTTTCATTGCGCTCGGATTTTATGTTGGGCTGCGGTATTATTGCTGGCGCACGCCTAACGTCGATAAACGGTCATACATCGTGTACAGTGTATGTTGTTTCCTGTTCTTGTGGATCTTGCTGATGAACGTGATTTCAGGTCTGGTTGATTTTAGCGCATATATTGCCGCTTCAAGCTAGGATAGGTATCTGGTCGTTCTGACGTCGATACGCTCATAGAAATAATGGGTAGATGCTTCATCTCACGTTGGTATTTTTTGATATCTTGTCCCATTTTCCGCTGAATATTAGTCGAGTAGATGTACTCGGCCTGAAGATAACTCTTGTAGTGAGAAAATATGAAGATATCGGTAATGGTAACGTTTACTGTTGCATCCTGAAATAGATTAATTATCTCGTGATACTGTCCAAAATATGAAAGGAACGGAATATATTGAGAATTGTAGGAAGGAGACAATCTGGCAGACGCTGGTGAAGCCATCCTATCACCGACTTGGAAGAATCAGGGGCAGAACACAATCACGCCTCCGACCGGAGAATTCAAGGAAGCCTTTTGACTTGTTGCATGATAGCTCTCCTCGATGGTCCACGAATGCGAAGATAGCTGCTTGCCTCCCATGTTCTCGTTCCTGCTGATGATTATTCTCATGGACTCACCGGTCCTTCATCCTTCTTTCTCTTACTTGAAGGAGATAGGAAGTACATGGCTCCAGGGTCCCGATACGCAGAAGCTGGATGCAGAATGTTACATTGAAGGAAAGAGCCGCATCCTATGCGCGGACGAATGACCACTCATCTGTACTTTGCCGGCAGCGAATTTGACTCGAAGAAGGTCTTGAATCAAGGACCTATCTAGGTGGCAGGGAGCAGCCTTGGCGGGCAACGCAACGGCTACTCAATCAATGATCATAATCGTGCTTCAACTTTCAGAGTTTATTCATCGTGCCAGGGAACTGCCGCACGCCGTTCACATCAATCCATCTGCATAAGTACTGAAGCGTCACAATGGCGACGAACCCCCACGCTCGGCGCACTACTCGCGACAATGTCCACCACCCTCACTCAGATCATCACATTCGCTGCCTCTGAGGCCTATCGTGCAGACCCGCAGGGGACACTCGCGCCGTATATTGACCTCCTGCGGGTGGCCACTGGATCAGTAAAGTACACCTGCGAATACAAAGGCCAAGCAACGGCACTGACCAATGGTGAATGTCTAGGAGCTACCACGGCCTCACGGCTCAAAGCCCTGCAGAGGTCTTTGTGTTCAACAGTGAGTGGAGACCTCCCACTAAATCACATGAAAATTGTGACATACGCACCACAGTATGGGACGAACCGACCAGCTACGACGCCCTCTTGAACGCGTCCCGGTCCGAACCCATCATAGATGCCTTCGAGAATGCAGCTAAAGACAAGGCGACAACTATCTATGCCCAATTTCGGAGCGACCCGCGCGTCGCCGCGACGTCACCTGTCACCGAGCTTGCTCTGATCACCATGAAGGAGGGGCACACCAGGGAATCTGTCGCCAGCGACCTCGATGCGCTCATCACCCTGGGAGTCCCTCCAGCTGGCCCAACGTGGGGTCCCGTCGTGGAGTGCGATGACACGCTTGTTCTCGTCGCGGGTTGGAGATCCGTCGAGGCCTGTTAAGATATCTCACGCGAGACTCACAGACACTGAGCCTTTGTTGTTTAGGCTCATAAAGAGTACCTTCAGAATCCACCTGAGCGACTGCCTGGTCTTGCGGGCGCATTGTTGCTTGCAAGCAGTTGGAAGGTGGTGGAAGCGCAGCTCGTCGAGGCAGCGTAATTTATCATGGACGTATATAACGTCGATATATACACTCGCGAGTAGTCATATACGTTTGTCGAGTTATCGAAATATACCAGGGACATTGTCGAACCTATTTGGTGATCAGTAAATGCAGTACATGGAAGATCTTGACTACGAAACTGTTTCTGCACTGTCAACGCGCATCTGTGGTTGAAGTTGAACGTCTTACGAACGGAATACATAGCATGGCCTTACCCTTCGGTGTTCAACGTTCACTTATGCCGTCGGTGATTGAACAGGAAGATAAGCAGCCTGCTGGAAATAACAAGTGGTCAATATTCAGTTGGTACTTACCTGGTTCAAGGGAACTACTTTCTCACCGCGAAATGGCTTTTTCAAGCTCCGATATTGGATTACGCAGTGATCGGAGTCCCGATTCTCACACCGGTGAACAATTCAGTTCCCGGGTACTGCTACTGCCACCGTCACCACAAGCAACTTGAAGTCAGTACTCGCAAGCCAGCCCTGTAAGTTCCATTTAATCGCAGTAGTTGTTAAAAACGGAATACCGATCACGCTCGGAGGATGCACATTTTAGAAGCTCTTCTCGTTCTAGATTAGTCTCTCTCGCCAGCGTACGCCGGTGGGCTTAGACGTTGAATACTTCGGGGGAACTCTAGTTCCCCTTCTTCCCCACCGGGAGCATTAATCACCAGCGCCAGAATTTAAGCTCGAAATGAGGCACTGGCTTGATAGGGGCTCGTCAATTTAAGGTATGCCCAATCTCTTCAATAGACAGTCTCGCAACTGGAGTCCTTTCCGTCAACACAAAGACACGCGCTCTCGAACGAGCACTCCTACCGCCATGGCTCCTCCGCAAGCTGAATACCGTCAACTGGGCAAGTCTGGTCTCCGCGTATCTGTGCCCATCGTTCGTCTTCACTTCGAGTCTATGTCCCATACGAGATGGCACTGATCACTTTCATGATCTAGCTGGGTGGTATGTCCTTTGGCAATAGCAAATGGCTCGTACGTCTGTGGACCCTATAGCTGCTATCTACGTCTAATAATTTGCTTCACAGGACTGGGTCCTCGAAGAGGACAAGGTAGCAGCAATGATTCGTTTATAGCAGTCCACTACTCACACTCGTGTCTCTTAGGCGCTCCCTATCCTCAAAGCCGCGTGGGATGCTGGCGTCAATACCATCGACACCGCGAACATGTACTCCAACGGAGAGTCCGAAAGAATCATTGGTAAATTCGTGAAACAGGTCAGCGTGCACGTTGCTCAAGTATTCTTCCTAATTCACGCCATCGTATTGCAGTACAACATCCCCAGGCGCAACCTCGTCATCCTGACAAAGGGCAGATTCCTCGTTGCAGAAGATGACCCCTCTCTCGTTACTAGTTACTTCCGCCCTGAGCTTGCCGGCACGCGCGACTACGTTAACCAGGGCGGGCTCTCGCGCACCGCCATCTTCAACCAGGTCGACGCCTCCCTCGCGCGCCTTGAGATGGACTACATCGACCTATTCCAGGTGCACGCGTTCGACCCAGACACACCATTCGAAGAGACGATGAAGGCGCTGCACGACCTCGTCGTCGCGGGCAAGGTGCGCTACATCGGCGCGTCGAACCTGCGCGCATGGCAGTTCATCGAGATGAACAATGTCGCGGCGCGCAACGGGTGGACGCAATTCATCAGCATGCAGGTCGAACATTCGCTGCTCTATCGTCCGGAGGTGCGTCACAGGACCGAAATCGACAGATGCGATGACGATGCGAGTGAAGCTGATGCACTATATGCGCCAAATAACAGGAACTGGAGATGTTCGCGTACTGCGACTTCAAGGGGATCGGCATCCTGGCATACTCCCCTCTCATGAATGGCCATCTTGCTCGGCCGCTCGGGGCGAACACCACCCGTGTCAAGTTCGAGGGCTCGACCGTGTTCAACAAGCGCATCCGAACGTCGGACAACAAATCATCAGCCGTGTCGAGGAACTCGCTACGAAACTATCCTGGAAGATGAGCCAAGTTGCACTCGCGTGGTCCTTGACGAAGACCTCGAGCGTTATCGTCGGCACGAATTCAGTGCGTATTTTCTCGGCCGTTTCATAGATTCTCTGTTGTCTGATGCTCGTCGTAGTCTGGGAGGATCCATGAGGCTATCATGACTGGAAAGACATTAAATGCAGAACAAGTGGCATACTTGGAAGAACCGTGAGTCAATTCCACATGTTGCTATTGATAATCAATTTACAGCTGCGCAACAGATACGAGCCTCAGCCTCCAAGGTTCTGATTATGACAACGTTCGAATAAATACCCATTGGTTCTCCGTTGTGCGTGGATACTCCAATTTTGGTACATGTCCTATATGAAATTGCGAATGGCACTTGCAATGTCCGTGTCCCTAAAGTAGTGACTTTCGTGGAAGGCTGTTTGATCCATTTGCTCGGCGGGTCCGGCATTCGTCCCCGGCCCGGCAGCTCGAGCCGAAATTCATCTGGCCGCCACCACGCCGAAAGCTTCCGTGTTATAAACCCACCCGCGACGTCCTTTCCCAATAGTAGTGCGGGAACGGTGCAAAGCGGTGTTCGCAATGCAGTCCGTTCACACAAGAAGTGTGGTGTTCGGAGATGCCCTTTTCACTGCTTGAAAAGTCTCCGATCCGCTCGGCCGTACGAGGGAAGCTGATATTGAATTGTCCAGACAATTGTCCCTGCGACGGAAGATATTGAAGTATATTCATAAGCAAGTACTATGTACCATGAAAGTCCTTTTCTCGGTGGTTATATCGGGTTTGTTTAACTTTCCGAAAATTCCGCACAAATAACCCAATTGCAAACCGATCATGACGGTCTGAATATCAGCCGGCGCTCGGCATTCAAGCTTCAAGGCTCCTACTTCGGTTCGTACTTTATGCTTCTTTTCTCCATTTGAGGCTCAAACCAGCATATACAGCTATTTGTTGCCACAGACATTTGAAACTGATCTAGACAGTCTGATGCGAAGTGCGGCATCCCGCCTTGAGCTTTTGGAGCACGAATGGGATCCATTCCGAACCAAGTTGTATATCAAATGGTATTCATGTGAGTAAATGTATTGCTCTGATAGTCAGAGTTCAAGGAACTAATCGTCGAATGAAGCGAACACCCTCATACTTATAAGACTCATTCGATAATGACGAGTAATGAGGCATCACCCACTTTCATTTAGTTTTCGCTCTATATCAAGTCTTGCGCTTGACACGATGTCATCTCCTATTTTCGAGGTAAATCTCTCGGACAGCATGGGATCCATGCTTGTCGGCCAGTTCCTCGCTTGCGTTCTCTGGGGAATCAATTGTGTCCAGTTGTAAGTTATCGATCGCTCGTGAATTAGCACGATTGCAGACTAAGGGCTGACGTCGTATGTTAGGTTCTGGTACTTCAGCATGTATGTCCACCTGAACTCACGCGCAACTCTACCGTTCTGATCCTTGTATGAGTAGCTATGCGGCTGATTCCATTTCAATGAAGACACTCGTAAGCAACGTCCACGTCGGTCAACATCTCGTTTATAACTGACGAAAATCACAGGTGATATGTCTCTGGTATGTTTCGGACCGCTGGCGTACTTTCGCTTTTACACCAATATTCACGACACGTATGACATGCAGGATCATGGATACGCTCGACCATATCCTGATGCTCCAAGGAAGTACGTGCTCTTCTCTGTCGCCCTTGATGCCAGTATGATAAAACCTCATCGACATAGTCTGGAACCCGCTCATCGCACATTGGGGGAACCCTGTGGAGCTGACAAAGTTGCTACCGTGGGTGTTTATATTTATCCTCTTGTGGAATACTCCGAATTGATTTTTGCAATATCCTGTTAGAGCGGACACGGTGAGGATGACCACTGTTTCATGATGTTCCATCTGACCGATGTTGATTTGAATGTGTTAGCATCACGTCTGGGCCTCTGTGAGTTTTTCCGCTCTAAAATATATGCAATGGCCGACTGATTCATGGATTAGGCTATTGTCTCGTTCAGCGTCCAATTATTTTTCATTCGCAGAGTTCACCTTTGTAAGTAGTGGATTTCAATCGTAACGCGTGCTTAAATTGACTTTGACATAGTGAATGAGAAGAAGTTGCTCTGGTCCTTAATCCTAGTGCGTATGGTGTCTTTCGAAGTCCTAGTCTTTGCGATTCAAATCGCGCCGATCAGGCCATTCTTGCTGTATACCAATTATGTAAGTTATTCCTAACATGTTTCGTCAACCTTCGTTCACCGTCTGGATAAATAGGCATTGCAATCGGTGAGGAGAAATAAGGTCCCTTGCACTAATATTGCTAATTTTATTGCTGAAACGTTGCGCCAGTCTACCCGGTTTTAGCGTACGCAAATGTCACCACTAATTTCGTATAGTTCTTTCAATAAGGATTTTTTGTAGATTCAAACATGGCACGCTAGAATATCTAGGGACACCCGTCATTCTTGTCAGTATTATTCCGCCTGTCCTCCTGCTGATTCGCAGAATAATAATATTTCTGAAATATTCCGAAGGCCCTGCAGATATCCGACCGTGCATGCACAGTCATCACGGACGTCTCGATAAGCGTCTCAATCGTCTGGCTCCTTCTCCAAAAGGGCATTCCAAAGTGGACAAGGTGAGCTTGCGAGTATTGAAATGAAGAGGCCTGTGGTCATTAGTTGCTTCGTAGCTCACGACAAATGTTTGTCCGAATTCTCATCGTCACCATCAATACCAACATGTGGACCGCACTGGTGGCCTTGATCGATTTCTGCGTGGTATGTATTATTATTTTCACTGTCAAGTAAGGTACACGACTTACATCCGGGTTTTAGTTATCCGCAAACCTCATGGCTTTACATACTGCATTCTGGAGATGCCGGTCTCGTCTCTCTACATGGCGTCGTTCCTCGGAAACCTGAACGCGCGACGATTTGTTAACAAGGAGTCGACGACTATCAATGAATTTATGTCTGTCCTTCCCGACGAAATCATCGACCGCGGCAGAGACCCCAGCCTGGTTGTCTTCAGAAATCCCTCCGGCGGATCTACTACCGTTACTGACCCGGAGGCATGTTCATTGCCTTCAAACATACGCCTCCTAACCCGTCCGTCCCTCAGAACGGTATACCGATGATTAAGATAGAACGGTCTCAGATCACCCAAACGGACACAAACTCCGTTGACTTGGTAAGCAATGTTGGTCTTCTGAAGACCTGTGAGATTGCTACTGACGGTTTCCGCGCTGTAATTTTAGAAATCGGGTTCGAATTAGTCAATCTATGCTTGTGCCGAACGTTGTGCACGTTATGGGGTCATCTCACACGTACGAGTATTCGTGCCAGATGCCACCGCACGGTTCCAAACATACAACGAGCATATACAAACAACTTGTACCCGTGCTTACGGCCGCGCTGTGGATGGTAATAAAACGTGTGCCGTCGAGAATAGTTTCAAGTCCACTCTTTATTTTTTACACTACGAAATCTGCTTTATGAAGATGGGACGGTATTGTTCTTGACAAAATAGTTATATCGAGTGATTCGGTTGATCTCATTGCGAGTATTGGAATCCAACAAATATTAATTCCTTGAGCATATAAAGGCGCAGAAGGTGTGCACTTGGCTGTGATTGATCTATGAGAAAAATACGCACGCGACAAGCACAAAAATTCGAACATGAGCCTTGCCCTAGCTCCACACAAAGCCGAAAAAATTAGACGACATACTCGATCTACTGCCACACCTCACAACTTGAAGACCCCCTCTCCCGCCAAAATTCGATCCACTTTTGCACATCCTCCTTCTCGATCTTCTTCGCCGCCTTCAACGTCTTCGAGACCTTTACAGCGCACTCAGTACTTATCATCGTGCTCCTATATTGCTCGAAGAACTCCATTAAGGGATACTCCCTCAGTGCCACTTGTTGCTTGAGTCCGGTGACCCATTCCGTGTAAGGAATGCTTGGGAGGCTGAGTATCTGGGATGCGTGGTCGCTGAATGTTCTCCAAGGGATAGGGTACGGGTGCACTACGTGCAGAATCCTCGCGCATTCGTTCTGGACAGCGGTAGAACACGCCATCTCAAGCAGGGTGCGTGCCGCAATATCCACTGGTATCCAGTCAATCACCTACTCCCCATTCTAATATTAGCCAGCAGACGACGCAGAATACCGAAAGGACCTACCTCGTCACGCATTGGGATCGCACCGAGCGCGAGCGATCTTTCGAGCATGCTCGGCACCCATTCTTTCTCTCCCCATCCGCCATGCACAGTGTCTCCACACAGCTGTCCGACGCGCACAATTGTAGTAGGAACACTGGGGGCGCGCAGGAGGACCTGCTCTGCGACCCATTTCCCTTCTCCGTAGCCCGTCCCTACCGCATATGCGACGCTCTTCACTGGACGCTCTGGAATTGGTGAAGGCGAAGAAGGCTGGTCTGGCGAGGAACGAGAGATGAGAAAGCGCGAAAGAGAATGAGATCCCACGCACTCTGCAGAACGGAGATGGAGCTGACGAACAAGATTGAGGGTGTCGTTCGACGGGGAGAACTTAGCGAGAAATTGATCAGGTTGCGGACGCCGGCGACCAATGGCTCGAATGATGGTAGCGTCAAATTGAAATTTACATGCCAAGCTGCGATTGAATAGTCGAGTTATAGACAGATAGACAAAGATATAGGAGAGATTATACCATTGTGAATGACGTGAGTCACGGTACTTTGAATCTGAGAAAAACACAGCAACTGTCAGGACATCATCGATATTCACAAACTCATACGCACCTCTTCATACATATGGCGTCCAAGTCCTAGGTCTGACTTCTCTAAATCCACCATCAACAGAGACACTTTCTCTGACTCCAACAGCTGAACGTCGAGACCCCAAGCGCGAAGCGCATCCTTCTGCCGTGCCTCCAGAGCAGACACACTATTCCCTCTGTTCAGCGCATATACCTTTCGAACGGAGGGCATGCCGATTATTTGACATAGGAGATGGCATCCAAGCCGTCCTGTGGACCCGGTAAGAAGGACCGTATCTCCATGGCCAGCACACACGTCTGGGATGGTCGGGGATTTCCGAGAATGAAATACCTTCGAATACTTCGCTAGCATTGCTTCCATGCGCGCTACATGTTGGCTTTCATCCTCGGAATATTTGACCGCATCGACAACATCCTGATGACAGTGAAGCATGAAGGTGACAAGGGAGGCAATCGTGGGATGAGTATAGACGAAGTTGATAGGGATATCACGAAGGGTATTCTGGGCTGAAACCCGTAGCGCGTGCATGACTGAATTGCGAATATAAGTGGTCTGCATGCTGGCATACAATAGATATCAAAATATGCACAAAGGGTGTAACGAAGTAACGTACCTATCACATCCATACTGAAATATATCCACATTATCCGGCAGATCCGTCATCATCACCCTCCTAACGACGTTCCGGACGAACTCTAATAGATCATCTGTGGTCCAGGAAGTCGGAATTGGTATATCTGTCTGTGCAGAATGTTCTACGACGTTGTACAAGGTGTCGATCTCTGACTTGTACGTGTCGATGACCATCTGGCGGCGGGGCGTGCCCTTTGCCGTGTAAGAAAAAGGCTTGGATGGGTGTGCAACCAGAATCATCTGCGCAAGATGAGAGTGGGTTGCTAAGGTCGGGATATGCGAGTTTCCATACCTCCTTCATCAGTCTCGAATGGCCTGGGGCAGATTTGTTCACTCGTTCAACAGATGGCCTAGCAGTTCGTGAGACGTAATCGCTTCAGGTACAGTTGAACCCACCATATCTTATTTCTGAAGTCGATCAGTTTTAATTGATCATCCGGGTTGAACTTGAGGTCATCCTTTGGTTCCACAAGGACTCCATTTTGGAACCTGCCTTGCCCGAATATTACCGCACCAGCAAGGTGCGGGTCTTGCGAAAGGATCATCTCTGTACGTGGTGGTTAGCTGAATGCCTTCGCCACATCCTCTGACACTATTGCGCACCTAATGGAACGGGATTGGTCTGATCGCATGAGAAGATGAGATTCGAATAGAAAGTCAAACCAGAGCGCACCTTCTCGCCGGTCGACAGAAGGATCTGGTCGTCTGCGCGACCGTACATCCGCCACCGCGAGCGGTCCTGAGGATGGTGCTGCAAGAGATCCTTAGTGCGAAATGCCCCGCGCCCGTCCCTGCTTCGCGCATTGATAACGTTTGGCTTGAAGTATTCCGTATGCTAAGAGAATAACGATGAGCACAATGAGCTTTGTCATCTATCTGACCCAGCATAACACGCACGACGACGATTGGTTCACAGACATCGGGGAGGCCATCCTGTGGTACCATCTCCACCGTAAGGTGCGGGGAGATCTCAAAGTACTCCCAATAATCGAGCGGGGGATTGTACTTGGATGAACATGTTGAAGGTGCCGATCTCGGTCCTTGATATGATGGGGCAAGTTAATATATCGCTTGACAGAATCTGGTCAACTGCACATACGTGCCGTAAGAAGGGAAGACTGCAACGCCCATTTTGATCAGCTCGTCCCCAACCGCTTTGTTCAAAGGGGCTCCCCCATAGACCTGCTCATTGTCACATCACAAAATAATAGACGAATCGTAGCGCAAGACATACGATAGCACGGAGGGATTTCAACGCGGGTATCAAGTCCGCATCGCAAAACCAGGCCTGGCAGATGTTTTTATTTTTTGTTACTGAAGTAACAAGTATGGCGCACCTCGACGAACGACGGAACACAGAATAGCACCTTCGTATCGGTCGCCATGATGCCTTCTATATAGTTCTCCGGAGTAGGTATGACTGGAGGAATGGATGGTTTGAAAACACCTATGATCATGCCGGAGGCCACCTGTAGACCACAAAGGCATATAGAACGGCGTCGAGAGGTCATTGGCAAGCAGACTCACAGGCCATGTCATATTAGCTAAACCCATAGTATCTAAGAAGTACACATGAGTCAAACGAAGTCGACAGAGACAACGAAAATCATAACTTACGGAAAAAGCGGCACGACGTGCATACCCACGACGGTACCACAAAAGTCGACCTCACCGAACCCTGGAAAAGTCGTTGTTTAGATCTGTGCAATACATGGGAAGAAACACAGGCGCACAAGGAATCATGGTATATTGCAGGAATGTTCGGTTATCGATGAATATCGGTTTAGGCACAGACGTCGAACCTAAACCTTCGCAATGAGCATTGCATTCATGCAGCGCTTTAAATATCATGAAATGCACCCGAAGAATGGCTGATAACGACCACCTTGTTGAGATCCAATCTGCCCAGCGTAACATCAGGCTCCGTCTCAGCTGTGCCAGAACGTAGGTCGGAAAGCTGGTCGAACTGCATCATCACCACCACATCCAGGTGCCACCCATCCTGCTCTAGAATCTCCACCGCACCGCTGCACAGGCGTTGCGTTGCAGCATCCTCGCTCACATAAACCTGTAGGACATGGTTTGTGCGAATCAGGTGCGCGATCCCTGCAGCGGTGTTGCGGATCGAAAGAGGGAACGGGACTGGTTTATCGTTAAGGCGTGTTATAATATCCATGGCTGTGTGCTCACCGAGACCCAGACGCATGATGCCTAGCATCAATGTGACATAGCTGATAGTATCTGCAAAGTGCTCGATACCAGCCCTAGTAAAAACACGTATATGTACGTACCTGCGGAGGCCAAGATCGCGATAGTCGGGCCCAAGGTGACAGGTCTACTGCATTTTTGCTCCGCATAACGAGCCTCGACGCACTGATAGTGGCTATGAATGTATGTGGCCGCTCGTCTGATCATTTTCCACATATCCGAATAGCATAAAAACACCTTTCCGTTGTCCCCATCCGCATACACGAATACGGGATGGTCGGGATTATGCGTCGCATTATATTCAAATAGCTCGGGGACTGTGTAACTACCATCGATGGGTGGCGGACGGAACGTAGGACAATTTTGGGCTTGCAGGGTTGGGGATGTGGGGGTGTGTCGAGAAACCTGGATTCATCGCTGGAGCATCTGGGAATGTGCACCGGAGTATAGCAGATGAAATTGTACAACATTCTCGTCAATTAAATTCCGATAAATCGCTGAGAGGATTTCGAGTGCCATAAACGCGAAACTCACAAAATCGAATCGAACGCTATAGTCCTAACAGAAAACAATCGCTAGCGACGTATACCAAGAGCAATGCATGCAATGGATTCATTCCAACATTGAATCCAGTAGAGTTTAATGAACGATTATCGGAGTATTCGCGCGTTAACGACTTGCGTTCCCACCACGCCGGTTCCGCAACCTATTTGATCGCTATCAGTTACATAGAGCAAGCACATGAGCTGATGGTCATGTGAATACCTTGCATACTATTGCTTCCGTGTAACTTTGATATCCCCGCAATGCCCCGTGTTTTCATGAAATTTTCAGACAGCACCTCGAAGCTTAAGTAAAACCCCGAAGAACAAGAATAGTTATAAGCAAGAAGTGCCGTGCAGTACGCAGGAGTGTGGACGTAGAAAGGATGAATATCAGTATTCGATTTCGATGTTCTGGTATTCATAAAATTCTCAATCCGGCCATTCCGGGCCGTTTACCGACTGTTAATACCGACCCGATAACCTATCAGTATTCAAACTTACATTCCAAAGATAAATTATACACTAGCAACATGCACAAGCGTAAAGGCACTAGCACATCATGCCACCTGACCGCCTGTACTCTTCGGCGGGACTTTATGATGCATGAAAACAAGCACGCCGACCATCTCCGCCACCCCGAACGCGAACAAAAACCAAAATCCAGCCGCGCGTCCGGCGAAGCCGCCTGGTCCCCCGTGGGTGATCTGCACACTAGTTTGGATGGAGGTGACGATTGCGGGGCCTGCGGTCGAGCCTATCTGGAGCGCACAAGTGTAGATAGCCCCGACGACCCCAGCAACTTCTGGCGGAGTGATGGTGAACAGTGCGATGCTATAGATGCGTACAACGTATTATTAGTAATGGATTGGGCCGAATGACAAAATGGGAGTATGCCGTACTTTGTAGTGGTGAAGATGATCACGGTGCCAGCGGAGCCGAGAACAAACCCTGGAAAAGTAAAGGACCAATACCGTTCTTTGGAGCTCGCAAATGGGAGGATCACGCTTCCAGCGAGCGCGAGCACTTGTCCGAGGAGGATGACCAATTTGAGGGGGAACCTCCGCTGTAGCGCAGATGATACAACGACCATTACGAACGAGACAAGCCCGAGTGGAAGGCTTGGCGCATGACGACAGTGCGTCAGATGAAGACATAATCGTGATAGCGGAGGGAAGGTACGTACAAGTGCACTGCCGCGATGATTGTTGACCATCCATACACTTCCTGGTACAGCCACGATAAAAGCATCTGTACTGAGGCCCACCACATGAACGGGTATAGGCTGACTATAATGAGGATCGTGAAATCGGGGTATCTCCACATTGAAAGTGGTCTAAGGAAGTTACGTCCGAGGATCAGAAATGAACATAACAGGAAGATTGTGTCAATAACGGACGTACATTGCGGCGAATCCAACTGGCATGCGGGTCTCCCAAAAGCCGAAAAAGATGATGAGTACTATGGACAGCACGAGCGGTGCTATGACTTGTGCGGTGTCCCATCCCCGGATGGAGCCAGATGTCACGGCGAAGACGAACAGAATTAGGGCAACTACGCTATAGCCGTTCATCCTAATTCACGTAGTGAGAGAACTGCAGAGCTCACTTGTCATAGACGATACTCCGATAGGATCAAGACGCAATAATTTGCGCTTATAGTCCTCTTCTGTTTTGGCGTCTTCAAGGTTTGCGCTAGAAGGTAGGAGGAGCAAAATTGCAATGACGGCGATGAACGCAGTGATAGTCGCGAAGTAAAACACCCATGTCCAATTCGCAAAAGACACGAACAACGCGCCCATAATCAATCCCAGCACTGTTGATAAATCATGAGATATACGACATATATATATTGGATAAACTATGTGTACCATTTCCAACTCCAGATATAAACACGAATGCAGCGAGAGCTTGTGATTGCGCCGCGGGCTCTGGAAAGAGTTTGATTATCAAACTCATAGCTGATGGTATATTCATTGCTGCACCTATTGCCGGTGGTAAGGTGTGGTTCAAGTGTAGATCTGGGTAATCGTACCAATGCCCATGAATGCACGGAGAACGACCAAGGGAATCTCGCTGCGAACAAATCCGGCGCCCAGCGCACAAAAGGACATTAGCAGAGTTCCAACAACAAAGATCCATTCTTTCAGAGATTCAGTCAATAGTAGTGCGAGATAGGATTCACGACGACTCACTTGGACTGTATAAGTCGCTGAGACGGCCGCTCTGCAGTGGAGTATCTTTGGTGAAGGCATACAGTCACCAAACATCATACGCACGCTGAGCAGAAAAGCTGCCAATGTGATCTGGTATCCACTCAAGAGCCAAACGGACTCGCTGTTGGATATTGACAAGTCCTGAGATATAGGTGGTATAGCAGTGACGATGGCGGTGTTGTTATACGAGTCGATGAACTGTGCGAGGCATAACACGAACAATATCGTATACCTTCGTAAGCCAGAGGGAAGAGCGACGTCGACGACGGGAGACGCTGCCGCAGAAGTGCGATCGACAGACTTCTCCTCAATTTGTTCTGAGGACATTAGAAAAATTCGTCAAATGTTGGCCGCAACCTCCTGGGATTCAGCTGAACAACGACTAGGGCATCCTTACTGGTCGGAGGGGAAGCCAATTAAGGTAGTGGGTTCTGTACGTGCCGACGGCCGTCCGAAGAGCTATTTCCGTCCCGGGCAATTTTCATGCGAAACGATGGCGGATATAGGGGAACCCTGGGTCCTACGTGTGCGAAGTATCAACGTGCTTATGTATTCAATACATGCTCGAAACGCACCTTCCAATCAATAGCGCAGTGCAGCCGGTGGTCTCGGACTTCTTTAGCGCTGTGTGATCGAAACGTGACTGCACTCATCACGCGAGCGTTTTGCAGGAGACCACAGAATCATAGTCGAGGAACCCTCCGAAGGATTTGCGCTGAACGGCAAGTATCCTCCTAAATCAAACCTGCATACTCATTTCGCGCATATGGGTAGAACGACCAGCCGAATTACGTCCTCCACTCTGCCGCATCGCGTTGGAAACCCATCTTGGACGCCTTAGACGAAGTTGCATGAGATAGTATGGATGTCGTGCACGCCGCAGTTCCCAAGGATGCCAGCGCCGCACCTTCACCACAGGTCCTAGAGGTCGCTATCATCACGATGAAGGAGGGATGCCCCATAGAGTCCGTAGCCATGCACCTCCATGGACCTCATCAAGCTAGCCACGGTTGCCTCGGCCATATAGGCTCCTGTAGTCAAACGTGACGATACGTTTGTCCTGGTCGCTGGCGGGGAATCAGTCGAAGTTCGTCGCCGTTCGGCGAATGAGTGTGACATATCGATATTACTGCTTTTGCGCTTATGAATGATTCAAGACGAACGTATCTGCATTGTATAGACTCTGAGTGGGGCATAAGACTGGCACTGATATGAGTCAGAGGGAAACTAGCGAGACAGAGACGAATGTAAAGTAGCGCTCAAATTGTAGGGATCGGATCGGGCGCTCGATCAGCGCGCTCACAAATCTACGATTCTCTGTTAGCGACTTGTTGTGCTATTAGTTATTGTATCGCGGAAGCTATCAGCTCAGTAGCTTTCTAGAACGTTCGGCCTCGGCGTCGATTCATACTACCAATATTCATTGCGATTTCAAAAAAATTCCGCGAATACAAACCAGTCTTACAACGACGCTCCAGGTGTCCAACCTGACCAAGCTCAAGCGTCCAAGCGAATCGTGCGACCCTCTTTAGCACTCCTCGCGAACGCATCCACGTGGCGCTTGAAGACAACCGCATCATCAAACGTAGGGTATATGCCTTCAGAACCCTTCGCAAACTCCTCGAACGCGCGTCCGGTATTGCTCAGTGTATCTTCCTCCAACACATTCACCTCCTCGCCATTCAGGAACACCTTGTCAGGCATGAAGCTCTGCAAGAATATGCCCGTCGGCGCGGTCGACTCCACGCGGATATGCCCCTTGTCCCCGTCGATGATCCACAGCAGGCTCGGAGTGCCTTTATCGCTCAGCGTCGTCGTAGAGATCCCGCCGCGCCACGTCGCTGTCAGGATCGCCCCCGAGTCCCGCAGGATGCCGGTGAACGCGAGCTGGTCCGCGCTGTTCGACTTGACGCCCCGCTCGTCCGGTTCCCGACCGCGTCGACGAACTGGACGTCCGGGAAGAACTGGGCCGTCGTCGCGGAGATGGAAACGAGCGGTCCTAGCGCGAATATCATCGCGCTCAGGTTGTGGCCGACACCGACGTCGAGGAACGTGGCGCCTACGTGGGCGAGTGAGAGGCGCTCAGGGCAATGAAGACTGCTAACGTACCGCATGCCGTATCGACTGAATATGCATCGCGCTCCTGGCAGAATGGGGCCCAGTAGGGTACTTCTACTGGATTGCTGCCAACCTACAAGTCATCGCTGCATGTCACTTCTACGTCGAGACGTGCATATATGACGAACGCACCCAGGTAGAGGAGAGAACTTTCCCGATCTTTCCAGCGGCCACCCACTCCTTCACCTAACAACCAAGTGCGTCAGAAAGACATCGATAAAACTAGCTGTGGCGCACTCACCTTCTTGACAGCGGGGTTCTGCCACGCCTGCGAGCCAACCATCGTGCGGATTCCCTTGCGGCGGGCAGCCTCGGCGATCTCCAGAGTCTCATTGAGACCGTTCCCCAAGGGCCATTCGCAGAACACGTCCTTTCCGCGCTCGATGGCCGGCATGACTGCGGCCTTGTGGTCAGGCGTCTTCACGGCGACCACGACGAGGTCGACATCAGGATCGGAGGCAATCTGGTCGGTGCTGCCGTGGAAGAATTTTACGGGACGCTTGGAGAGCTCGGAGTATTTCTTGGCGGAGGCGGCGGGCGGACTGCGCGGATGTAGTGGAGACGGCGGTGATGGTGAACTTTGAGGAGAGAGGAGGACTGAGGAGGGGAGGAGCGAGTGCGATGGAGGCCCAGCCAGTGGTTGAGAGGCCGACAAATCCGACTCTGATTGGGGCCATGGTGTGGAACTCGAATGCTACGGCGTTTGTATGTGTGCAAAGAGTCTTTTATGTGCATCTCGTCGAAAAGAGGTACTTACAGCTGGTGGTCACTGGATATTGTAATGGGCGATGGTGGGCGTTGGTACTAGAGGTATTTTCATGTAAATTTAGCAATTTATGCACATGTCCAAATACGATAGTATCATTGATCAGCGGCAGAAGGACAGAATGGGGAGAAGATGCGCTCGGAAAAGCCTCAAGGAGAGAAGCTTAAGCACCACAACTATGGCCCTGAGAACCTTTCAATCGTATGCGTGAATGAAGCGTGCCTATCTCAAGCTAAGGCCCCCAGTCGCGGTGGATATCTGGAGCGAGCCAAAATTTGATTCTCGAGTGTCTCAGAGTCATGCATCAAGCGCAAGTTGGAACTTCGAAGTGATGCGTCACGTCCAGTGTAGGCACGTGACACAACGTTTCCGATTTGGCGTCACCACGAACCGCGGTCTGGAGAACACGAACTTATGTTGTCCTTTCTACGTGCATCTTGCAGTGGCAGACTCTCATTCCAGTATTTCTCATGATTTTAAACGCCTCTGCGCGATTGCAGAAATTCTACGGTACTACTGCTAGTGAGTGTTGAGTTCACTAGTCATGTTGGTGTAATGAATATCTCGTGCGGTGCCGGTCCGATGTCTACGAGTATCATATCAGTGTTCCACGTTTCTTCCACGATTAAATAACCTCTTTCATTTACGTCAGTGCACACACGCGCAGGTCAGCTGGACGCCACAGGGCGTGTCTGTATTGGGCAACTACCGTCCTCTTTCGCATAAAGATACTGGTATTCCAGATACCTGCTCCGGTGCGTCACTCATTCTTAGCAGTGCTGGTCGTTCTGAGCCCCCTATCAGCATATCCCGGAAGCCTTGACGCAGACGCAATGTCTTGTTTTAGGTCCATATGTCGCGGATGCTTTAGTTCGTCGAACGCGGCCGCCTACGACTCCGACGCTGAGGCGAATCCCTCCAGCTCACCGAAACACGTACTCAAGACAAGATTGTAGAGTCCCCTACAAATGTAGTCACCATTACCGTGGCGCCGGAGTCTTCTCTCCCTTTATTGGACGGCGAAAACGCACCACAGAACGCTCTCGATTCCAATCCAACGGCGGTCTCCGATGTTACTGACACTTGCAGCGGGTTGGCAATGGTAGGGGTGCTACTTTATGCAACACCGATCCGACCTTCGGCGCAGTAACTGCGGTAACGTCCAAAGTAGAGGCTGGCATTGTACAATTTCCCCAACCAGCACAGGCACATCCGACGCGACGGTTGATGACTTCGGTGCGGCGTCCAGCCATTCCTGTTCACATAACACTCCTAGCCTGGCGATATCTCCTTCCACACCATCCGTTAGCTGCATCACGACAAACATGCTCATCAATCGTGACCCGAGCCCTGTGTTCGACAACTCGGCTGCAGTGGTGATACAGGAGTAGTGAGGGAGTGTATGGAGAGACTGCTGATACGCATACTCTAATCGAAGCAGCACATACGCTTACCTCTGCGGTTGATGATGCCGATGTCGTGAACAACCATCCCGGCGCGGACCCACTTATGACTCAAAATTGGCCTTATGCATTTCTTGGCTTGTCCAAGGACCTTATCGAGATGGGTGGACAGTCATCGGACACTGTGCCGGTGGTTGACCTTAAGCGGGTGGGAGGGACTTCAGTTCCTCGGATATATCATGTGTAACACAGTTAGACACCAAGATATATCCCAATGGTATATAGTCACTTACCCATATGAACAACTTGCTCTGCATGCGATGTATCCGACACAGATATATCCAATCCATCAGATGTATCCGACACAGATGCATCCAACCAATCGGATACAACCCGACTCATGGCTTGGTATGGAGCATCAAAATGGATCACTGCAGCAAGCAGGAGTCGAACCAACGACATCCCGATCATCAGCACGTCAGTCATACTGTTAGACTATAGTGGCATTGATATATGCCTTTCATAATAATATACGAAGTGTATTTTCCTACAGTACTTCCAAACACGCCGATGCCTCCACCAAGGGATACATCTCACGAAGGGATATATCTGGCACCAATGTCTCCCAGGATGATCCAAAAAACTCGCACACTCCGGATTAACCGAACACTTATGTCAATTTTGTTGCACGGACTCTTCTATGTACTGTTACTTCAGCATGTTCTAGTAAGATCAATTAATCCACCGAAGGGCCCATCCTCTCTGTTCATCAACAACCACACCTGGTGCTTCAACCCAGGGCAGATCCAAACCGAATACTTCCGAAGCAGCACAGAACAGACCTTCGGATCTCCAGGGACATACGTGACGGTCCGTATCCCATCCTTCCAACTACACAAGTCGTTCGCGTCTGTCCACTGCTGCAGTAGCACGGTTGACGTGATCCCAAGAGCCTCGAGGCGTGCTGTTTCCTCGACGCCGATCGCGGTCTTGATGGTGAAACCCCGCCTGGACACTCTCCCGTTCCACACATACGGGTCTTGAAAATTCTGGCGCTAACGTCAAACGACGAAGGGCCACCAAGCATAAACGATCACTCACCTCGTACCATATCACAATTCGCATCTCCTGCAGATCATCATCCTGCTTGCTCGCTTTCACACCGGGTTGCTTGTTGGCATGACGCTTCTCCTCGTCTTTACCACTGTCGTCCTCGGAGGAGCTGTCGTCGTCGCCGCGGGTCCAATCTGGACGTGCACGCTGTTACCGTCGTTAGCGCTATCAGATGTGTTTCACTTCGTAATACCATACCTTGTTCTGCCCAGTGGACATCCCAGCAGCCCGCGTTACTGCCTGGGAGGCCGCGCTAACACTACCGCCTCCCTTCACATGGGCGAGCGCGCTCACCTATGGGAGGATCAACAACGTTCCAGCTGTGGTCACCATTTTGGTAATACAATATAGCATCAACCTGCTACAACCGTTGTGAGTTAGCTGGTCAGGTTGTCAAAAATGCCGTAGTACAATACTGGGCAGATTGTAATATATATTGTATTACAATAGGAGCATTGTAATACAGCTAGGCCGCATTTTTTTACAATTAGGGCTGCTTGTAATATTTTTATAGTACAATCTGACCTGATTGTAATACTAGATAATACAATCAGACCAGGTTGTAATTTTCGATAAAACAATCAGGTCAGATTGTAATATTCAGTAGTACAATCAGGTCAAATTGTAATATTCAGTAGTACAATCTGACCTGGTTGTAATATTCAATAAAACAACCAGGCCAGGTTGTAATTTTCGATAAAACAATCTGGTCAGATTGTAATATTGAATAGTACAATCTGACCTGGTTGTAATACTTGAATAGTACAATCTGACCTGGTTGTAATTTTTGATAAAACAATCTGGTCAGGTTGTAATACTAGATAATACAATCAGGTCAGATTGTAATATTGAATAGTACAATCTGACCTGGTTGTAATACTAGATAATACAATCAGGCCAGGTTGTAATTTTTGATAAAACAATCTGGTCAGGTTGTAATACTAGATAATACAATCAGGTCAGATTGTAATATTGAATAGTACAATCTGACCTGGTTGTAATTTTTGATAAAACAATCTGGTCAGGTTGTAATACTAGATAATACAGTCAGGTCAGATTGTAATATTGAATAGTACAATCTGACCTGGTTGTAATACTAGATAATACAATCAGGCCAGATTGTAATACTACTGGTAATACAATCTGACCTGATTGTAATTTTCCATAAAACAATCCGGTCAGATTGTAATATTCAGTAGTACAATCTGACCTGGTTGTAATACTAAATAATACAATCAGGCCAGATTGTAATTTTCGATAAAACAACCAGGTCAGATTGTAATACTACTGGTAATACAATCTGGTCTGATTGTAATATTCAGTAGTACAATCAGGTCAGGGTTGTAATACTAGATAATACAATCAGGCCAGATTGTAATTTTTGATAAAACAACCAGGTCAGGTTGTAATACTTCATTATTACAATCCCACCTGCTTGTATTATCCATATCAGGATAATAGAGCTCGGGGTAAATACAGGATTTGTCACATGTTGCGGAAACATACCACATTTGGTATGTTTTAAACATAGCCACCATATGTTTTTTCCTCCACTACTCCCTCAATTCTGGACGGATTTTCTTCATTTTAGTTCGTCTGAAAGCGGTGTCGAGTATAATTAGATATGTACATATCTTTGTATGATATTAAAATAAAAACATACCATTCTGGGCAACCACCCCAGAATGTTCTGCTGCATTGCTCCCTCAAATCTTCACCAAATTTCTTGATTCCTTCATCCCCTTGGTCGCATTTATATCCTATTTATATTCTGGCATTTGTTTGGTAGAATATGTGACGGAAAACATACCATTTCTGGTAGGTGCAGGCTCAGCCACACCAGAATTCCTCCCCTCCCCTTCCCTCAATACTTCATGTATTCCCTTAGTTTAAAGTTCCCCTTAGTCCTACATATGTGAATGTAATAATATGTACAGTATACAGCCACAAACAAGATAATATTTCGTCTCCTCCTGCTTTGCTGGCAGGGATCCCTCCTAATTTGGGAAATGAATATCGGACGGAATCTGGAGCGAATGGCACCGTCTGAAAGATGTATTTTATCCTAATAAGACGATGTTTACGGCGAAACATTCCGTCCGGTACTCGCTTCAGAAGCACACACAACAACCTTGGGTGGCAGTTGCCACACTGATCACCCAATATCCTTCCCCCAGTTGCTCTTTTTTATATTCTCTTTGGTATAATCTCCATAGTATATAGCTCTCATAAAATGCTCTATTTCACTGTTTGATGCATATTTGATAATGCTGAATCCCAAACACTGAAATGTAATATCCCCCTGATAGGCATTTTTCTGGCAGCTTTAAAACATAAAAGTTCCATAAATATAATACTCATACAGCTCTACACATACAACAAAGATCTCAAGAATACATGAGGAAGTGAGGAGATATGAGGAAAATACCAATTGTGGCTGAAACCTCAATACTGCTGTACCGGGCTCAAGTCACCTGTACAGTGAATCAGGGGCAAGTACACTGATTCCTCAATTACTCCCTCAATTCCACATCAATCTTTATGATTTTGGACTTGTTTTTAAGCTGTTATATTCCCTTATCTATCCTGCAATCCGATCTTTTATTATTTTCATGTAGTAGTACAATTGTATAATCTAGAGGGGAAGCTGATAAGGATTCCACCACATGGGATCATCTCCGATAAGCGTGATGTATGGTTCACAATGATGCCAAATAAAAGGAATACACCACAAAAGCCCCTTGAAATTAGGGCAAATCCCATTCAGGAAGGATGGAGGAAATGTTTCAGCCACCCCTGAATACTGTTTTGTGTGCTCTGAAGCGAGTACCGGACGGAATGTTTCGCCGTAAACATCGTCTTATTAGGATAAAATACATCTTTCAGACGGTGCCATTCGCTCCAGATTCCGTCCGATATTCATTTCCCAAATTAGGAGGGATCCCTGCCAGCAAAGCAGGAGGAGACGAAATATTATCGTTTGTTGTGGCTGTATACTGTACATATTATTACATTCACATATGTAGGACTAAGGGGAACTTTAAACTAAGGGAATACATGAAGTATTGAGGGAAGGGGAGGGGGAGGAATTCTGGTGTGGCTGAGCCTGCACCTACCAGAAATGGTATGTTTTCCGTCACATATTCTACCAAACAAATGCCAGAATGATAAATAGGATATAAATGCGACCAAGGGGATGAAGGAATCAAGAAATTATGAAGATTTGAGGGACAATGCAGCAGAACATTCTGGGGTGGTTGCCCAGAATGGTATGTTTTTATTTTAATATCATACAAAGATATGTACATATCTAATTATACTCGACTACCGCTTTCAGACGAACATAAAATGAAGAAAATCCGTCCAGAATTGAGGGAGTAGTGGAGGAAAAAACATATGGTGGCTATGTTTAAAACATACCAAATGTGGTATGTTTCCGCAACATGTGACAAATCCTGTATTTACCCCGAGCTCTATTATCCTGATATGGATAATACAAGCAGGTGGGATTGTAATAATGAAGTATTACAACCTGACCTGGTTGTTTTATCAAAAATTACAATCTGGCCTGATTGTATTATCTAGTATTACAACCCTGACCTGATTGTACTACTGAATATTACAATCAGACCAGATTGTATTACCAGTAGTATTACAATCTGACCTGGTTGTTTTATCGAAAATTACAATCTGGCCTGATTGTATTATTTAGTATTACAACCAGGTCAGATTGTACTACTGAATATTACAATCTGACCGGATTGTTTTATGGAAAATTACAATCAGGTCAGATTGTATTACCAGTAGTATTACAATCTGGCCTGATTGTATTATCTAGTATTACAACCAGGTCAGATTGTACTATTCAATATTACAATCTGACCTGACTGTATTATCTAGTATTACAACCTGACCAGATTGTTTTATCGAAAATTACAATCTGGCCTGATTGTATTATCTAGTATTACAACCTGGTCAGATTGTACTATTCAATATTACAATCTGACCTGATTGTATTATCTAGTATTACAACCTGGCCTGATTGTATTATCTAGTATTACAACCAGGTCAGATTGTACTATTCAATATTACAATCTGACCTGATTGTATTATCTAGTATTACAACCTGACCAGATTGTTTTATCAAAAATTACAACCAGGTCAGATTGTACTATTCAATATTACAATCTGACCAGGTTGTTTTATCGAAAATTACAACCTGGCCTGATTGTATTATCTAGTATTACAACCAGGTCAGATTGTACTATTCAATATTACAATCTGACCTGACTGTATTATCTAGTATTACAACCTGACCAGATTGTTTTATCGAAAATTACAATCTGGCCTGATTGTACTATTCAATATTACAATCTGACCTGATTGTATTATCTAGTATTACAACCTGGCCTGATTGTATTATCTAGTATTACAACCAGGTCAGATTGTACTATTCAATATTACAATCTGACCTGATTGTATTATCTAGTATTACAACCTGACCAGATTGTTTTATCAAAAATTACAACCAGGTCAGATTGTACTATTCAATATTACAATCTGACCTGATTGTATTATCTAGTATTACAACCTGACCAGATTGTTTTATCAAAAATTACAACCAGGTCAGATTGTACTATTCAATATTACAATCTGACCTGATTGTATTATCTAATATTACAACCTGACCAGATTGTTTTATCGAAAATTACAACCAGGTCAGATTGTACTATTCAATATTACAACCTGGTCTGATTGTACTACTGAATATTACAATCTGACCTGATTGTACTACTGAATATTACAATCTGACCTGATTGTTTTATTGAAAATTACAACCTGGTCTGATTGTACTACTGAATATTACAATCTGACCTGATTGTTTTATCGAAAATTACAACCTGGTCTGATTGTATTATCTAGTATCACAATCAGGTCAGATTGTACTATAAAAATATTACAAGCAGCCCTAATTGTAAAAAAATGCGGCCTAGCTGTATTACAATGCTCCTATTGTAATACAATATATATTACAATCTGCCCAGTATTGTACTATGGCATTTTTGACAACCTGACCAGCTAACTCACAACGGTTGTAGCAGGTTGATGCTATATTGTATTACAATACAGGTAGCCAGTAGTGAACGTTCGGCATTATACCCACCAATCATACTTACGGACTCCTCCAGCAGCCGCTTGCACTCCAGCATGCGCGCTCGATTTTTCTGTACCTGATATTCCGTCAGCAACGCCGAAACAACTGCACAAAGGTGACAACGTACCTTATCTGTCAGCCTCAACTCCTTCTTTTCTGCAGCCAGGGCCTGAACATTATTCAATACTTGTACCCACAATCAGACAATCCACTCACCTGTCGGTCAAGCTGATGCTGCAAGCGCTCAGCGAGCTTCTGATCCTTCTGCATCTCTTCCTCCCGCAGATCTGCCGCCCGCTGAGCTTCCACGGTCGCGATCTGGGCTGCCGTCGGCTGCGGCTGTGGCGGATAGTGCCATTGTTTACAATTCAGACACTGTGGCAGCCGGTCAGTGCCGACAGACGTATAACTAGTTCACCACCTACCAATGCTCCCCATTTGCCCACCATGCCGATGACGTAGTGCAACACCATTTTGAAGTTGTGGACTCCTCCAATCTGACATTTACAGCAGCTATCGGGGAGCTCAGGGCGATAGGCGCGAGCGAAGCTTTCGACAAGGGCCTTGAGAGCCTTAGAATACTGTCGTGTATCCCAGTGGGAAGCCTTCACACGGCGGGTATGGGCAGTGGGAGCTAGAAATTGGGCCATTGTGGAGTGAGGGCAAGGCAGTGGAGTGCGGGTAAGTCACTTTGCGCACCTGTCTTAATCGCCACACCACCACGGCATGGCATTGTTTGGGTACTGTATCGTTGCATCCAAGCCACCGCCGCCAAGACCAATGGTCCGGCATGGAGGTGGCTAGCCATGGCACGGTCGCTAGCATCTGATGCACAGTCGTTAGCGTCCGACTGACCAGTCATTTGGACTGACTGATCAGTCGTTTGGGACATTGGCGTTGTCTAGTTCCTCATGCTTGAAATTCAATCTCCCGCTATATGGCACGCTATCTGATCTGAAACGTCGGCCAGATGGCCGACGTCTATTCATTGGTCTACGCACTCCTCCACTCCCGGCCGCAGTCCCTTAAGTCCCTCCTCATGCCTTTTTGGCGCGCTTCTTGTTTGCAGGTCTAGTAATAGTATCACATTAGTAAACGGAAAAACGTCCGATAACAGACACATACTCAATAGCAACGCGTCGGCTCTTTGACGCTTGCTTCAGGTCATTCTTGCATCCGCTGTCTGCCTGCGCGGCCTTCCGCTCTGTTATAGACATAACACTGCGACAAGTTAGTAATTTGGTTGACATTATGAAGGATAATGAAACACGTACGATTCACCCAGAGCTCTCGACGTCAAAGTGCGTGTGCGCGGAGTCCGTTGACTCGTCGTACTCTCAGATGCAACTACCACTGCCTCGAGGCCCCAATTTGTCGGCCACTCGTATCTTGTTTAGGTCGGGGTGCGCTGCCTGCACGAGCTCTCGCCGCAGCGACTACCTTCTTCCCTTTCTTAGTGAGGCCAGGGGGGGCCCTCTCCGCGGCTACCTTCGTCCCCTTCTTAGTCATGCCAGGGTGAGCCCTCTCCGGGACACTCGCAACAGTAGTCTCCGCTCCCCCAACGCTATCCGGGGCAGTTGGCGCAGGCAGATCAACCGCCTCCTCTGTTGCACGCGCATCAACTGAGCCTCGCATCACCTCCTTGTCTAACGGATCCGCATGCTGGTCCTGAGAGGGCTCGGCCGCCTCAATGGCGCGATCTTGGCTATCGCCTCGGCCAATGGCTGCGGTAATTCAGACTGCGATCTCGTCACGGATTCCACAACTTCTTCAGGGGCAATTGTCCCGCCCCTGCAGCCACCGCCATTCTCGCGATCTCACACACGACCTCGTTAGTCAAAGGCTGTGGAGCCTCCTCGACCACCGTCTTCGCAGTAGCTGGTTGTTGACACCCAGAACAATTAGGACACGTTGACGACATCGGGTAATGGCACTCACGATCGAAGATTGACCTCAGAAACTCCAAGTACAATGCCCGCAATTTTTCGGACGACCAGCCCGCTTTCTCACACAGGATGTCTTCAAATCCTCCCCTTGCGCATCACGACCAGTCCACTCGCTGTCGCAGTCTTGTCAGCCATAGCAAACCCTGACCATTCTGCAGGTACTCACGCGCATGCAGACAACTCGCCCACGTCGTCAATCCCTCCCGCAAAACAGAAAGACACCCAACCCGTCTCAACCTGCCAATGATCTATGGTGGCCCTGATGTAATCAGGCAGTTGCCCTGCTTTCCTAAAAAGCCAGGTATCAGTAATACATCTTGAGATCCGCCAAATTGCATGCGTACGCTGCTCGACGAGCTTCCACGGTGAGCGCCGTATCCCCCACCTCGTCAGTTGTCTTGTTCGCCTCCTCTGCTCTTTGCGCATACGCCTCCTTGTCGGCCGGTGACATGGAGCATACTGGAGCTGTGCCATCTTGGTGAATGCGGTCAGGTCGCCGCGTCGTTTCCCGTCATCCGCAGTGACCACGGGCACTTCCGTCACGTCCGGATGCTCAGCCCTATAGACGTCCCATGCAGATTTCTTGCGTGGTGAGCGCCCCGTCGGAATGGGCGCAATTTTCGTCACCTCGGCATGAGTTTTCCGGTTTTTGCTATGCACCTTCACCCAGTTGTATATGCGCTGTGATTGCTGAGCAACGGCCAATTTGGTAAATAACTGAAGACTTACCGTGGCTGCTTTCATTAAGCGTTCGGCGCGCGCGTCAGTTGTCTCTGCATGCTTCTGGACCAGCTCATCCCGCTCAGCCAATGTCTTATTGGCCCGTCTTTTTGCAAACTCGGCGTCGGTTTCGGCGGGGAGGCAGTCACGGAAGTCGGCGGTGTATCGCGTTGTCAGAAGGGTTGCAATCGCCTTCAGGCAGCCATGCGCCTCCGCCTTGAGAAGTTCGCAGACTTCCTGCGTCGCATATTGTTCCTGCAACCAGGTCACCTCCGCCGGAGTGAAATTGCTCACGCCCATTAGGGAGGCCCGTGAACGACGATGTGATGTGAGGTCTGCGCTGGATAGGATCAGGACGAGGGGGCCCAAAATCAACACACGTCCCCCACGACCAAGACATCGCTGCCGGAAGTCAGGTCCACGCCCGGTGGATGGTCGGCCGACTCGCAGCGCCATGGTATTGGCCCCAAATTCAACTTATCGATGGGCCTGTTCTGGTTGCTGATGGATTCTATGTTCCATGTTCACGTGTAGCAAACCGATAATCATCCAGACTAGGCGTCGTCAGCATATACGGATGAAGGCGGGCTCCGGAGAGCATGCGTGGAGGACCGTGATCATCGTATAATTGGTTGGAAACAAACAGGTAGCAATCAAAGGGTTCATCAACTGTCTAGGCGCGGTGTGCATCATAACGACGTGGGCCCCCGTGTGGACCCCGCACATAACTCCACTGTGTAAATAAAGCTATTCAAGCCCGCATTCACACTTACCGTGATCTCAGCTCCCGCGTGGGCCTCCAAATGGGACAGGATCAAGCAAACATTGCACACAGGTGCCCTCGCGACCAGGTAAACTGCAGAACTCCAATTTGTGTGTGGATGCGCCTTCAGGATTCCACGGGTGCCCTCGGATAGCGCGAAAGCACCGCGTGATCTCAACGAGCAGCTGCCTGGTTCGAGGTGAACTCGAGCCAGGGCCAACTCTCAGAGCAGCGCGAGTGCCCGCCGTGCTGGTGAATTTCACTGAGGATGTTCCCGGAGCGAGTAACCTAGACTGTGATGAGGCGAGGACTGTAGGGCAACAAGGCGAGGAAGCTGTCCAGCATGCGTCTTCCGAATTCACCACGGATGCCCTCGCGATAGCCGCGAAAGCACCGGCGTGATCTCAACGAGCAGCTGCCTGGTTCGAGGTGAACTCGAGCCAGGCGCCAACGAGCAGCGCAGCGCGTGCCATGCCGGTATGGATTTCACTGAGGTGTTCAAGGGACGAGTAAGCCAGAGCGTGAGGGAAAAAGGCGAGGAGGCGGTCGCTACGAGGAGTGGGCGCTGTCAAGCGAGACGAGGAGCGAGCAGGGTTTGGACTTGTTTGGGCGCCTGTATTTGGCTGTATTTGGCCATACTTTGGTCGAGCGACTAAGGACATAGAGGTCGCCCGACTGAAGCCGAGGCGACTGAACGCTGCATGGGCCCACGCATGAAGCGCTCAACAATGCAAACATTCGCCCTGATGATCCTCGACTCATTCCCCAAGGCCAGCCTGGTGGCAAAAGCAAGATTTACGTCATCTGGAAGGGAAAACGCACCGGGTTATTCGCCAATTGGAAGTCATCTTCCTTCTTGATGAGTCTTAAGATTGACTGTCGATTTTAGGGGATTGACAAGCTCTCTTGTGAGTGGAGTGCCCCATGCGGCGTTCGCCAGTTATAAGATGCTTGCGGAGGCCCGTGAGGCGTTCATTCATGGTCCGGCCCGTTGGATGTTCTGAACGAGGAAGACGAGGATTCTGCAGATGGCCCAGCAGCCCATAGTGCTCCAGCCTCCAAGGCCTCAGAGTCCCCTCCTCCCTTCACACCCGTGCCCCCCACCATGCCAACTCGCCCCCTCGGCCCACATCCCCTGCTTGTCCATTTCCTTCGTCTTCTCGCCATGGTTCGCCCGCGTCGACCACCCAAGCTCGACCCTGATGACGAGTCACTGGCGAGTGCGACAGCATCGTCATTGCAGCTGAACGAGCGCGTGAAGGAGTGCACGAAGCAGGTGCCTGTGTATGTAGTAGTGTGTGGGCTATACCCGGGAGTCTACTTGGACCAGTAAGCGGTTACATTACCTCCCGCTCTGCCAATCTCATTCGTCCTCCCAGGGAAACCGCGTTCATCATGCTTGGGACAGAGCCCGCACATGAAACTGCATATTGCGGATTCCGCGTGCGACGGCGCTCGGTATTTTGTTGATCAGTATATGGCTGGAGTAGTGTGCAAATTGGCTCGTGTTTGAATGTACTTCGATACTACTTGTTCAATGTCATCGCCCTTCCTTGTCCGAAATTCATGCATGCAAGTCAATTGAGCAACAAGGTAATTTCACCCCAACCACGGAATACTCTACGCTCATACATACATGGGCCGCGCTCGTCTAATCCTCAATTTCCAACGCCTCGTCCTCAATGATTTCAGCCACTCCTGTGTCAGATAATGGATGCCCCACCTCCGCGGCATGCAATCGAACGTCTGCCGCAGTCATGATCCACTGAATTCGGAATACTACCTCAGTTAGTCCCTTCCACATGTGCCTGAGATTGTCCCCCTGTCGATGTTCCAATATGTCCACCACTAGATAGTCTTCAATCAACTCGAGAATGATGTCCCCTGAGTCATCCAGTCGTCCTTGGCTCTCACCCATGCCGCGAGCGCGCTTGGGTTCGTCCTCGTGTGATGATAATCCGGTGGAAGTCCTCCACAAATTTGGGCAGGTCGTTATAATACCCCCATGTCTCCAAAAGTGTGTGCAGCCAAGGAATTTCGTCTGGCAAGAAGGGGCGGCCCAAGATAGGCAGACGATCGATTCTAACGACGGTGGTTAGCGTTGCGCATAGCGCCATGAATGTGACACTCACAGGTGCATTCTGGTGGGCGGTGGCGAACCGCTGCTGGGCGGTGGCGAACTGATAGCGGACGTGGTAGCACCTGGCTCTCCACGGGGGTCAATGGAGTGGGCGCCGTCATTTGCAGTGACCTGTATCATCCTCATCAGCTTCGAACCTCCTCGAAGTGGTCAAAACTCACTTTTTTTTCTCGTAATAGCGTTTGTTTTGGGCCGCCTTCAGCAATCGCGCCCTCTGCTCCTCGTTCTGCGGCGCCATGGATTTTGGCCAAGTCAGTCGAGGTTGCACACTCGTCGGTCCCACCCACGCCAACTGGAATGGGTGCAACACGATGCGCCTGCAATAATCAGCACGCCAGCGGCAAAGTAAGACACCCACTGAACGTCTGAACGGGTGACTAGGCACGAGACTAATGCCCTCCCGACTAATGCGCTCCGGCATCGTCATCGGCCGCCCCCGATAAGATGTCTTAATGCCAAGTTAAGGGTCTGACTATCCTCACGCGCTTTGCAGCCAAACTCTTAATTTCGATCTGAAGAAACGAGCCTACATGTACAACACAACATACGGCGAGCAATGATATCTAAGTGTTCCGATGACGGGTGAAGGATGCAGGTGTCACTAGCGCACAGTTGGAAGGCGGCCACGCACTTCGTAGAATGAACGGCAGTACACATCCACCACGTGAGCCTCGAAGGCGTCATAAGCGCGACGGTCTTGAAGGTCTTCATCGCGCCATGCCAGGTCGACACGTGGCCAAGACTGTAGTGCCCGGGCCCACCGGATATGTGCCTCCCGACGGATTTGCCAATCCTCCGCGCCAAGCTCATCTGCACAGGTGTCTCGCTCGTACATCGGGCGCAAAGAGCCTTCTCCATGCCAGATCCTCAACAGCTCCAACTGCCTGTCTGCAGCAGCAGACATGTCCTCATCTCCATACAGGGAAGCTAACAAATCCCGGTCGATGTCCAACAGCTCGAGGCGAAAATTCATGATCGCCAACTCCCAAACAACCTCGGCCCACAAGGCGCGATCGGTGTCGGCTATGGCACGTGAGACGTAGCAGCTCCGCCACTGGGGTAAAGTGAGGTCTGCACGATAAGACGCAAAGCCGGCGTGGACTCCGAAATGCACAGCGATGTCGATCCGATCAGCGATCCGTTTCTGCCGACGCTTTTCGGCGCTGGTGACCGCAGTGGAGCCACCTTGCTCACGATGCAAAGTGTGCTTGCGTCTTTCCTCACTCAACAGAGGGCTCGATGCAGTTTTGCTATGTCCTTAGGGGTGGAGACCGGTTTGACGACTAAAGCTTGGTAGGGGATTGCACAATATTTGCCTTCTAACGCAATGCGCCACTGCGTCATTGTCATCAACACTTTCCCGTCTGCCGGCGGATTGAGCGCGTGAGCGATACAATACATCCTGATACGCAACCAATTATGCATCCGCGCGCCCGTGAGTTGACCCTCAGCATAGAATAAATGGGGGGGAGGGAGCGAGAACAAGTGCTGGGGAGGAGAGTCACTTTTGGGCATCAGCCTGAACGCAGGCAGAGCTTGGGCCCAACCAGGACAAACGCGGGGCACCCAGAGAGGTGGAGCTGATTGGCATGGCTCTAGAGCGACGCCCAAACTCGCCTGTGTTACGGGATGTAACTGCCCGCGCTTGCGCTGTGCGGCTGCTCGCACATCCGACATCCCGCCATTCCGAGCACCAGGCGCATTTGTTTTCTGTTTACGACCTACATCAATTTGTGTGAGCTTGCTAAATTCACCCGCAGCGAAAAGATATCACGCACCAGGACGGCAATCACATGATCGCGGCTGTGGAGTTCTGCCCTGGGAGGTGGGTAAGGGGTCGCAAATTTCTACTGTCCCCGCCGGCCCAGCTCAGGACCCCTCGGGCACAGGAGACTTGCAAGGAATGTTCACACCCGCAACCTCTACCTCAACCTCCCAATCCTCAGCAGCTCCACCGTGGTTGATATCATCAACGTTGGGGTATCCGACCGCGAGCGCAGGTGAGTCGTCCGCCTGCCCGGTGACTCCGTCGTCATTGCTCCTCTGACTGGTCTCTTGCCAGACCGGAGCGAGTTTGCGTAACGTAGGGCGATTGGTCAGGCTGAAGTGGTGCAGCTGCTGAACTATAGATTCGGACAAGTTGTCGAATGTGCTGGTGTGGAGCCACCTAGGAGCAACGTGCGTATACTTGCCATGCTTCATGAGAGTCTTCGGATTGAAATGGATGGAGGCAGGTATCATGTTGACGACGCGCATGATCACGGTGGCCGTTGTCAATGTGTGAGCGGGCCTAACCCACCACACGGGAATACCGCAGCGGAACAGGTTCTCAGCCAACGACAAGTGTCCCGTCAACACGCCTCGTAAGGGAAGAACATGGCTGGAATTGTCAAATGCAGGGTTGGCGAGGCGAGGGTGAACTACAATCATGTGGATAATCCAAGCGCGGACTTCTAACAGTAAGCGTTGCACCTCCCTGAACCACTCTGCCACCTCAAACGTACTCATTGGGATCTCTTCGAGCCTCACGACGGCAGATCGCAGGCGTTGGACTAGCCGCCAGATGAAACGGGCGCTGTCGGCAGTGATCTTTCCATCCCCGTCCAAAGTAGAACGCACGCACAAGGTCGCCTCAATAACTGCCTCGTGCAACCGTATGACCACCGGGGCAGACAACCAGCCTACCTGCGCACCTGGGATCTCCAAGTCGACGTGGAAATCGTTGCTGTTGAAATGCCACCAGGGAGCGCGGGAGTCAGTGAATACAGGTAAGACGTGCATGTCGTCCTCCATCGGAAATGAGAGGTGAGTCAGGTTGCCGATCAGATCCGGATTGCCAGGAGCTGACATGGCATGGGGAAGACTTTGATCGTAAAATTGCGGCCACTTCCACAGCTCGAAGACGTTCAACATGGCATCTGCGCATAGGCCGAACACCTCCCCCTCCTTGTAAATCGGGATCTCAGGAATGAACGACATGTTCGGCGAAGAAATCAACCAGCGGTCGTCCAGCAAAGCGAGGGTACGGCAGTCCGACGCGCGAAGTGGGCCTTCGGGGCGGGGGGCATGCAACGCTGCCATGATGGCATCCCGCCCCACGAGAACATGTCCCCTTCTTTCGACTGGCATGGCTAGGGAAGTGGTACGTGGGGCGAGGTCAGTATTCAATGACGGCGAGGCGAATCCACTCACTCGGTATGCACACCTGTGCGAGTCTTCAGATGTCGTACCAGGGGATGCAGATGACGCTTAACACGGGCAGGCACACAAACAAGAGGGAAGCAACAAGGGAAGCAGAGCACGACGAGGCGGTAAAGGAGGGAGGCGCGAACGTTTGAAGTTGATGGGGCGGGTGAGGGCAAGAACACTACCAAATCTCCGTCGTGAGGACGGGGTATCTGGGCAGTGGAGCTATACCAGGACTCCGTCATGAAGATGGGCTCTGATGGAGCAGTGCTTGAGACGGGTCTTGCGCGTAGGGATGTGCCAGCGGGAGTGGGAGTGAGAGAGTACAGACATACGAATACGGAACCAAATGAAGTGTGAATCATGATAGCCGCCCACAACGTGAACCTCGTGCCCGAAGCTGGCGTGACCGAGTCTCGTGACCGAAGCTGGCGTGACCGAGTCTCATGACCGAGGCTGGGGACCGAGGCTGGTCCCCGAGGTGACCGAGGTGCCAGTATTCCAGCTCGCCATAACTCCTTCGCTATATTCCACCTCCTCGCTTGTATGACTCCGTCGCCCATGTCCTCCCTGTCACCCATCTCGTCCTGGCCACTACCACTTTGTTCCATGGGTCCTTCGCCTCCATGGCGAGGGACCACCACCCAGCCTGCAACCATGGTCACCTCCATGGCGACCGTGGTAGGCTGCACCCGCAACCGATGGTCTCGCTGGCTCTGACCTCGTCCTGGCCGCTTCCTCGTTCTCGCTGTCACCCACCTCGTCCTGGCTGCCATTCATTTCGTTCCACGGGTCCTTCGTCTCTATGGCGAGGGACCACCACCCGTGCCTGCAACCATGGTTGCCTCCACGGCGACCGTGGTAGGCTGCATCTGCCTTGACCGATCCTCGTTGGGCCGGCGTGGACTTGACAGACTTGGCGCGGTGAGTACTTGCCACTCCATTACCATAGCACACAGATGACTTGCACGTAGGAGCTCACATCGGCCTACATGGCCCAGCGCTGGGCGATATGCCGCAAGTGTGGATATGATAAAGAAAGTCTTGACGCGGTGAGTCCTCACACTTCGTTGCATTGCACCCAGGTAACTCACACGCACCTTCATCCCGACATAGTCGCACATGGTCCAGGGCTGAAGCAATATTGGTGGTTAGACGGATCGATTAAATAAATTCATTATGCGCTTGCTGTACTTAGTGCCCACATAGAAACTGTGACCATGTGCGAAGAGCTGGATCGGTCGATCCCATCGGCATGTGCCGGTGGGGACCACCTAAAATTTTTGAGCTATACTGGACGTACTGTGCATGTCTGGCCCCCCCTCAGCGCCGGGCCCGAGCAAGGGCAGCGCTCGCTTCACGTTGAATGCGGGTTTCCGAGCGAAGGTCCCTACCAATGCCAGCAACGCCATTGCGCGAACGACGCAGTCTTTACCCAAGTGGGACCCATTCGCGAGCTTGCAAAGTAGTGGTAGTACGCCTGCGCGCACTCTGCCCCCACCGGCGAGCTTTGCCTCTCCCATTGCCTCCGCCTACTCTGCCGATACTCACTCTACCTCCGAGTCGTTCAAAAAAGCACGTCTAAATAATACCATAGTGAGTGATACCACGAGCGTGCGAGAAATTTGCACTAAATCTTCCATACAGCCTCCCTCCGTGCGAATGAGCCAATTTTTGGACCAGTGGGCGGCGCCCGCACTGAGGGCATGGATGGCGCGTGAGTCGAATCCGGGTATTACGGCTTGTTCACGGTGTGCAGCAGTCCCCAAATGATGCTGCCCCCCCGTCGACTTGTATCACTGCACAGAGTGCTACCATGGGCCGACCGTGTGCAAGCAGTGTATTCTTGAGGACCACAGCACAACCCATTCCATGTGATTGATGAGAAGTGGACCGTGCCGGGGAGCTTTTGGCGGCGGACTTCTTTGGGGACCTGGGTGTTAAAATTGGAGTTGGCACATGGGCGCGCGGTGCCCAACAGCATTGTCTACTCGCATGATGACCATTGTGCATGAGCATGGCGTTCACACATATTGTGTCCGCTTTTGCGCGTGTCCACAGGCCGCTGGATCGACGCCATGCCCAGAGCCTCTGCAGCTCATACAAGCGGGTTTCTGGCCAGGTTCGTGGACGACGCCTCGGACGGCGTTCACGATCAATGGCCTTCGCTGTTTCCATCTAGCCTCTCTGCAAAGTCAGGTCAATGCGCGAGA
Organism: Grifola frondosa; assembly: GCA_001683735.1. Lineage (NCBI taxonomy): Eukaryota > Fungi > Basidiomycota > Agaricomycetes > Polyporales > Grifolaceae > Grifola > Grifola frondosa. The sequence goes on from LUGG01000005.1 coordinate 2,040,453, forward strand.
TTACTTCACATATCTACGGGGCTCACAGACAACGTGTGTCCAGATGTCGTCCCGGTAAGCTAGATGATTATGTACTGCGGATTTGACTGACAAAACGAAACTTGGCAGGACGTTATCGAGAACTGTTGACAGCCAGCCGTGAGTTTACCTTCTTGCGAGCTTGCAAACGTGCGGGAGTTCCGCCATCGCGTGACATGCCGCAGGGTCGCTCGTGGTGTTGTGTCCAGCGTGCCCTCAACCAGATATGAACATGGATCCTAAATGGCGTGAGCGCCCCGAACATCTTCAGTGGGTATCTTATACTGTCGTGCCGGCCATGAGTTTGGCTGATGGACTGACGCAGATTCCTGGATGCTCTTTTTCACACAATCGATGGCAATTTTCATCAAAATCAGAAGATGAAACCAACGGACCCCAACGACTTTCCTTTAACGCTGGGAGCGGCGTATTTTGCCAATGAGGACGATTTTACCCGATTTCAACGACACCCTGGGTCCGTGGAAACCTGAGGTATGAGAGCAGAGTGGCGTGCGCCCGGTATGGCTGCTAACTTTATATTGGTGTCGTTCAGGTGAGCACTTGCGCGAACTTCGGGGCGATGGGCTACGGTGGCTACTGGGCGAAGGTGTCCGGAACGGTGGGATTGTCATGCGGGCGGCACATGTTCGTGTTGCCCGGCGGGGGGTGGATCTCCAGAAAGGAGAACGGCAAGTCATTGACAACGTCGTGAATAGTCCGGACTGATGACGGTTTTCCTAGCTTTGCCAACGTCGATTTCGCCTTGCTATCAGGATTGACACGATACATGGGTCTACTAAGACACGTGTCCGGGTACGATATAAATTGCCAGTACCGGATCCTACTGCTAGCACGTCTGAAGTGGATGAAGGAGCATGTGACAGACTTGAAGACGATACAGATCAGATACTTCCCGTGGACCCTCGCCGCTGTGGGCAAGTTTCATTTGCCAGCCCATCGTCCTGAATGTCGGTACAAATTCTCATTCCATTGGTTGCCGGGCGTTGGGATGACAGATGGTGAAGCACCGGAATGCATCTGGGCCTCCTTGAATGCCCTCGGGGGAGCACGCGGGAGATGTCCTCGGGCCATAGGCACGACATCATCAATGACCATCATTCTGACATGAACATTCGGCGTATACACAGCCTTGGTTTGTATCATGCCTTTGGATGCCAACTGTCTCGCTGAAATCCATTTTTAGCCGACGGCTTCGCCAGAAACACTCGACGCCATTGATTGTGCAATTGCAACAGGCTCGAGAACATTTACAGAAAGTCGAGGCCAACATTCCGAACCCAAAACTCATTGAATGGAAGGGGGAAGAGGCCGCATGGCTGAAGCAAGTGGTACATATGGGGAACCACAAGGATCTTCCAAATCCTGTACGAACCTCGCAAGGAGGCCGGTGAGTGCATATGATTCTAAGCAAGTCAATGTGTTAACCATCACATATGCAGCTCCATCCCAAAAAGAGATCACGGCACACTTGGACGCTGTGGCGGAGGCCACAGGGGGAAGGTGCGGGGATGTTGGGCGCAGTAGAGGAGGGCGTCGCGTTGGATAATCTCAAGTGAGTGTTGTCCTAGTTTCTCTTGGGCGAGGTGTGCTCTGACCGTCTCGCCAAGGTTTTCACTTTTGGCAGATCTCACTTCGGATGACGGCAGTGAGGCCACGAAGACACAGCTCGAAGCAAAGCGGCGCAATTGAAGTTAGGGCTCGAAGCGTGGAGAGTCACACACGGCGGTTTGTCGCGCCCATGGTAGATGAGGCTATGGTGGATGTGCAGATGGCTTGCCATGGGTGGTCGCTTCCGATCAATTTTCCATGGTTCAGTGACGGTGAACGAGGGTGTCATGAGGATGAGGCGGAGGAAGAAGATGAGGACAGCGAAGAGGATGACACCTCAGCGAGCCAAGCGACTGTTGCACCGAAGAAACGGAAGGCAACGGCGACGGGCGGGGCGTTGCGCGGCAAGCGAAGGCAGAAGGCTGGGACGAGATCAACGCGATCAACATCGAGTTACCGTCCACATACAGTCCTTTGGTACTTGCACACCCGTCGATGAGAGCGCTCGTGGACCTGGAGCGCCAGGTTCGCCAGGGCCAGGTGAATGATGCTTTGGCTGATACTCGTACCCACCTGATCACCGCATTCTCTTTCAGATACCAATGCCGCAACATTTCAGGCCAAATCCAGAACACGCGTGCGATGCGGAAGATTCAACGCAAGCAACAAGCGGTCGGTCGTGCGGCTGACACCTATCGTCGTGCGAGACGTGCGTTGATCGCCTTAGGCATGCAAGTAGATGATGCGTGCTACCGTGTGCTGAAGACCACGGATGTCGTACCGTTCGCAATGTACACGGAGGAGGAGCAGCTGGGAGACAGCCGCAAGACTCCATCTTGGATCTGGGAGGACTTCACGTTCGTGGGGGAGGTATCGGAGGGTGCGATCAAGAACTTCTTGGCTGATGGTGAGTGAGCAACGCTTTCAGAAGGACGTGCGCTAAGTCGAGCTAGCCATGCGCATGCACTGGTTCCGGCGCAGCGCTCTCCAATCGCGCTGGCATGAAGAAGTCCTGTTGCTTGAGGAGGAGATGCGGCGGATGGTATGGACATTCCGGTGGTGGCGTGGGCATTGGGAACAGCAAGCAGAGCAGCACCATGTGGATGCCAAGACAGGAGAGGAGGGTTATGCACACAAGTAAGTGGATAACATGTCCGGGAGATTTGGTTGCTGACCTGTTCGGAATCCACACAGACAAGCTGATCGATATAGCAGGCTACTGCACGGGAGCATAGAGGCCTTCACGGGCAAGATCAGGATGGTATGAGCGCGCTAGGGGGTTGTAATCATAATACTGACCCGATGTCTACTCAGGAGGATACACAATTGCCACCCGCCGACGAGCCAGTGGCGTCCTCTAGTGCAGTGCATGGGGAGGTAGATTGATGGTGTCGATGATTAGCCAGACGCGTTTGATATTACAGGGTAGGGGATGTATCCGTAGCTTGATGGACTTGAGAAGCATGCGAAACAGTTGGGATATATCCACAGTTTGAGCAATATGTGGATGAAGTTTCTGCTAATCAGTGAATCGTTGTGTCAGGGTAGCTCAGTGGTATATGTCTTGCGCTCGTGTTTGCGGCATGCGTCGTTCGAGGCGCGCGTACGCCATCCCTTTTGCCAATGCGCGCCCGAGCCTATAGCGGATATATCCCTTTATATGTAGCAGATATATACATGGGATGTATCTGTTTCTCGATGAATGCATCACCGTGAAGGATATATCTGTCATAGATGGAGGATGTATCTCTCTTCCGTGATGTATCCATGATAGGATACATCATGGGATGGGACTACTGAATGGTAGGGAGTAGCACTAGGATATATCCAAGGTACGGACTGTATAACATGAGATATATCGTGGGTACTGAATGTCTTGCGGGTGGCGGAACCTTTGGCGCTTCTCATGCAAAATAGTATGGTGAGTTGATTATACACGATTCATCGGAATGAGATGTATAACTCATTCACGATTTTCCATCGTAGCAAATGATGGAAAACATGGACTATGTGAAAACTCTCACGGAAGACCTCAACGCGATCGCGCAAATCATTCTCGCAGACCGATCAATCAACCGGATCGAACATATGAAAAAGTGAGTCTCTGTTTCTTTATACACATTACATAATGTAGATATTCGCCTGGCAGAGTGCTATCGGAAAGCAGGAATGAAGCCAGAGAAGTAGAGAATCGTTCTCGCTTCATGAAATCAATATGGAGCGATCAAAATGCGAAGATCTTGGAAGACCTGAAGGAACAAGTGAACAATGCATGTCGTACGCTGGGGCAAGTATCTTCGCCCTTGGGCATCGAGACATTTACTCAAATACTCATATAATGCCCAGAATGCAAGGGGGATTACGATGGATAGGCTGGTGGACAAGATCGCGACGGAAGTGTCTCATATCACGCAAGCCTGTAGTGTGAGCGATAATGTTCTTCAATGTCATGCTGTCCCATCTCACACTCTGTTCATATACAGACACTTCGGGAACAGTGTACGTATCTACTTCCTTCGTCAGTTGGCGTCACCTGATTCCCATTACTATAGTTGCAAGACAAAACAGTTCCTTTTCCGATGGTCTTACAGTCAGTCCGGGCACATAAATCTATTTTGTCCGTCATTCTCATGTTAAATTAAATGGATGCAGAAGCTTTACGATGAATGGCATCAACAATGTGCGTACCTCGACAGTCGAAGCTATAACCGATTGCTGATGTCTACTTCCAGACGTGGAGCAGGCGCTCAAGGACTTGCCTCACGCAGACGCCAGCTACAAAGCATTCGTACATAGCTCAAAGGCGGGCTTCCTAGCGGGCACCCGGACCGAGTTACTTGAAGAGCTAGAAGACTGGGCACATGGGCGGCGAGAAGACCTCGCGGACAAGCCCGTATATATCCTCAGTGGCGCGGCCGGGACGGGGAAGTCCACGATCGCATATGAGATAGCACGCCGTCTGGACCGAGATCAGATCCTCGGAGCGTCCTTCTTCTTCCTTCGCGGCGCCGGCGATCTCAGCTCGACTCGTCTCTTCTTCTCGACCATCGCCTATCAGCTCGCACTCTTTAAGGACCTGTTTTGCGACCAGATCTCTGCTGCTGCAAAATCTCATGTAATGAATGGTACGCAGCAGATGGGGTTCGTTGTCGACGAGCTCATCCAGGAGCCACTGAAGAAGGTTCCTGACCCGCAAAATATTCCCCCTACCGTCGTCGTAATAGACGCGGTTGATGAATGTACGGATGAAGCACAAGAGCGCGTACCGCACATGCTGCACCTCCTTTTGAGGTGTGTTCTCGCTCTGAAGGTACCGCTGCGCATCTTGATCACCACGCGTCCGGAACTCCACATCGAGGATGCCCTACAATCGGCGGAATTCAAAGACATCACGAAGCCATTCAATCTTCACAACATGCGCCCTCAAATTATCGACAAAGACATCGAGCTCTACATCGAGAAGCGTTTGGGCCAGCATGAGTGGACGAAAGTACTCCTCGAGCAGCATACCGATGTTGCATTGCAGCTGGCGAAGCAGGCAGATGGCTTGTTCATCTATGCCAAGGTCGTGGTCGACTTTTTGGTCCACAAGCGCCAACTTGCCCGAGAGTACCTCAATGCGCTGATCGCAAAATTCTCCGATTCGAACATTCACCGAGATGCAGCTCTGGCTCGGCTAGATATGCTCTACACCGCGGTCTTGGAGAGCGCATTTCCCGACATTCGAACGGATAGATCTCTTCAGGTGCAGGTGCAGGATGTTCTCGGATGCATTGCGATCCTGCAAGATCACGTGTCACCTAGGGTGTTGTGTTCCCTGGTTCGCATCAAAGTGGTAGAGGTTGAGTTTGTCATTGATCATCTTCGGGCCATTATCATCTTCGACAAGACATCGGACGCGAAGATTCATCCCCTCCACGCCAGTTTCCCCCAATTTCTTCTTGACGAGAATCGCTGCACGAATGAGATGTTCTGGGTCGATTCCTGCGCACGGAATAGTCGTTGGGCCGCCGCGTGCCTTTCGACGTTGAACGATTCCGGGCTGTTGCGGCGCAATGTGTGTGATTTGCCAGATCCTCTTCTTCACAAGGACGAGGTCTCAAATCTGTCCACCCACGTCAATACCCACCTGCCAGTGCATACTGGTATTCAGTACGCTTGCCTCCACTGGGCAACCCATCTGCGTGGTTCTGGATCCCAGGATGTGGTGGTGCTCGTGCAGTACCTTGAGACGTTCTGCCGCGAGCGACTGCTATTCTGGATTGAGGCCTTAAGCATGATGGGTCGGCTCGACGTCGCGGTGACTGCCCTCATCAATGCTCGCGATTGGTATGCGGTTCGTGATTATACCTCGGATGCTGCTACATTCATCTAATAGTGCGATTAGGCACATTCTAGTACACAGGATAACACCTATTTGCTTCTAAACGACGCCTACCGCTTCGTCCTGGAGTACTATACTCCTATCGACTGCTGTCCGGAGCAAATCTACATTTCTGCACTCACTTTTGCTCCATCGTGTCATCTCCGCGACGAGTATGCAAACATGGTTGATTCTTCCATCGCTGTCAGAGTTCGGCGTGAACCGTGCTGGGGTCCATGTATGCGGAGATGCGAGGTCGGCGACGCCGTCACCGTGGTGCGGTTTTCCTCAGACGGGCATCGCATTGTCTCCGCCAGTCTATCTGGGGTAATACGCATTTTGGATGCTGGCACAGGCACAATACTAAACACGATGAAGACTTCACAGCTCGGAATTTTGAGTGTTCTAAACATGCAGCTGTCTTGGGATGATCAGAGAATTTTGTGTTGCTGGAAAGTATCGGGTTTGGAGGTTATCTGTGAGGTCTGGAATGCATCATCCGGCGCCTTGTTGCGGCAATTTCATCCGAGGGGAACACCTCGCGCCGCTTCATTTACTCCAGACGGGAAAAGCATTGCTGTCGTAACACGCACCGATGTGCAGACAATCGATGCTCAGACAGGACATCCTTCCACTATTGCGATATGGTCATCGCCTCTGCCCAAATGGGGACTGATCTCTATCCATTTCTCCGCAGACGGGAGAAAGATTGTATTGTCAACCGAAAACATGGCTGAGACCGTCTACCTGTGGGATGGAGACAGCGGCGAACTGCGACATACTTTGGCGGGGCATAGGGGGCATATCCAATCAGTGGCATTCTTTCCGGAGGACACAATGTTGGTAATCGCCGATCACACTCTCCAGGTTCGCATTTGGGACGTTCGATCGGGGACATGTTCTCAAGTCGTGGACATCAGCAGCAGACACACTGCTGATTTGGGTCGAATTGACTGTATGACGATCTCCCTTGCAGGCCATCGATTAGCAGTTGGAATCTCCAACTTCGGTCGCGATCGATTTGGACTCGGAATGACTGATGGGCAGATTTTCATCCTTGATTGCAGTAATTGGCACACTCTGGCTCTTGCAGTTGTCAGTTTTCCTGACGATATCGGTGACATATGCTTTTCCCCAAGAGGAGATCGACTTGTGTCCGCCTCGACGCAGGGTACTATCCTCATCTACGACACAGCTGCTATGGAGGGAACTACTTATATTGAGTCAAACTGGTTAAGTCCCCAGGGTTGGCACGGAGCTGTGGCGTTTACGTCTGACGGTACACAAATTGCCACATATTCCGGGTATTCTCAGGGGGACAGCGCGATCGACGTCTGGACAAGTTCTAGCGGCACATTCGTACATTCTTGGAAGCGCCCTGTGCCATATGATGAATCACCCATTAGCTACCTGCGGTTCACCAACTCCGAGGCGAACGATCAACTAGGGATTATCATGTTGACGCATGGACAACGGGTCTTGCTTCGGGATGTCACAACTTGGACATTGAAAGCTTCTACACCAGAGGTATATGGACGGAGTCAGGTCTTCTTCTCTCGTGATGGACAATATCTGGCGACAGCTACGATATCGGGGACTGTCACCATGCGGAAGACATCGGACCTTTCTGAATGTTGGACTGCGGACCTTCCCTCTTTCGGCGAGTTACTACAAGACATCCGCATCACTCCTGACAGAACAAACGTACTCGTTTACTATCCCCACGGAGCTCGTCGTCGGTTGAAGTGTGTTCTGAACTTCTCGACTGGGGAGCTTGTGGAGCGGATATATGAGGGCCTGGAAATCGCGTTGGATGAAATGATTCCGAATTGGGATCATCTCGGTTTGGATCGTGCTGGGTGGATTTATTCCAGGGAATCGCGCCGCAAGTTATGCTGGCTACCCCCCGTGTTGAGGCCTGCGAATTATTATAAGACGACATCTTGTAATAATCACTTCGCCATCGTTAGCTCAAACGATTGCTCCCCTCTCACCGTCGTCAATCTTTCCAGCCTCATCGAAACGTCCGCTCGAACGGCGTCCACCGCACCGTAATCTGGAGAGTGTAACAACAGAGCCTTCAGATGTGTCTACAATTCGAATATGTACCAGTGCAATTTCATGGGCCTTTTACGCAGTTTTCGTGTTTATGATTACGACTTTGTTGATATTTCATGCTGAGGAGGCAATTAATTCGAATTTGTATGTACAGTAGGGGACAGCGCTCCAATCAGATGTCAATCCGTACGAATATTGGGCTGTTATCGGCGACGCCCAGGGAGCGGCTCGATACCGCAGTATTCTGAAAAGAACAAGGCACGATATCTGGCACGTTGAATTTTTTTCTCGAGCTTCCCACACGCTTCCAGCGCATCATCACGTATCCCATCTCGCAAGGCCAGATTGTCAACGTCATTGCATTCGTTTCGAGCCCAGAGATCGAAGATACGACATATGACGGCCCGCTATTCGCCCAAGTAACCCCAGCAGACGTGATCAAAGAATTCGTGAAGCCGTGGCTGTGCTGAAGGTGCGCCATCTTTCAGTGCGTCTTAATGCCGATCTGATTATGTCCGCAGTACCTGAACACAGTTTCGTGCTAGACGATCAACACCGTCAGATCTTTACCTGCTTACGTCCACCGCAGAGTTGCTCTTGCAGGACCGCCTCGTTAAGCATCAGGCGCTGGGCAGGCCTTTCAATGGAGTACGTCGATCTCGCCGACGGCGGACGCTTCACTGATATTTTGCGCGGGAAGGATACGTCCTCGCTCCCATCCTCGCGCACCCTTCGGTCACCCTCGAGTCCTTGCCTGCTCCGCTCAGGCTATACGACGAAATCCGCCGTCCGTTCTCACAACACGTACAGGAGCTCTCGAGATAGAACGGCATGACGTACGAGTTTAGCACGTGCGGCTGCGAGAAGCGCGGCGCAGAGCGCGGCGGGGGGACCCCGCTGGGGGAGTTGAAGGAGCTTGGGAGGGTGGCGGAGGAGTCGTCGAGGTGGGTGGTGGACACTTCTGTTATGGATGATCGGCGGCGGGTGGTTGAGAGATTGGATGTAGGGATGCTGAGCCTGGTGAGCTGGGTAATACGCCGACGCATCCATTCCTACGAACGTAGCACTGGCAATTATGTCAGTGAAGCACGACAATGTAGCGCTCGATGTGACCTGGAGCTCATAGCGAGGCAGTCACCGTACACGCGGACACCTCACTAATTTCCTGTGCAGGACGGATACATCCTCGCTACCATCCTCGCACACTCCGCGGCCACCCTCTCGTCCTTGCCCACCGCGCTCAGGTTGTACGACGAAATTCGGGGACCATTTCGCAGTACGTCAGGAGCACTCGAGACAGAACGGCATGACTTACGAGTCTAGTGCTTGCGGCTGCGACGAGTACAGCGGGGGGGTAGGGGGGTATCCCATTGCAGAAGTTGGAGGAGCTTGGGATGGTGGCAGAGTCGTTGAGGTGAGTGGTGGACACTTCTGTTATGGATGATCGGGACCGGACGGTTGAGAGGTTGGATGCTGAGCCTGTGAGCTAAGTAATACGGCGACGCATCCACTCTTACGAACGTAGCACTGGCAATTATGTCAGTGAAGCACGACAATGTAGCGTTCGATGTGACCTGGAGCTCATAGCGAGGTAGTCTGCCCGAACGAGATACCGATGGCCTCTCGCTAGTGAAGGCACCTGTACGAAGATGTTTACGACTGCCGTATGGATGTCCAACAGAACGTCTTCATGCCATATCTCGCCGACAGATTAATACGATGTCCTCACGATCCGCGATCGCCGCCTGGGCAATCGAAACTAGTCGAAAAATATCACGCTAGACCAATGTGCATACCCCACAAAAAGTGTCAGCTCTGCCCTCGGAAGCTGTGAGACGACACACATTGATAATTACAAGTCTGAGATTCGAAGGGTAAGACAGGCCTGCGGGTTATACATATGCGGAAGCCGACGACGCAGGATGGTGTATACAGTATACTCGTAGCGGGGGAATTCCTCTCAGGACGTCTCCTCGGGTATTAAATGGAAAAGCAGAGCTCAGCCCGCGTCGCGCGAAACTTCTGGATAAAACGAGGACGCATCATAGAGCAGACCAACGTAAACTCTCCCGCCGCTGACTTTGTACAATGGCGTGGCACAGCCACGGATTCAGGGAGCAGAGTGCGTGAGGAGCGATCAAGTTCTATTTGCATGAGTGACATGGCACTGGATAGCGAACGTCGGGAATGGCACACGACGGTGCACCCGTGTATGCGTCGCGCCGAGAGAGTGCGTCCTGCCTGTATACGAATGAGTGTAATGAATGAATGAGCTTCGCAGAAACTCATCCATTACGCAAGCCAATGCGGAACAGATGTCCTTCTGGCTTGAAAGAGTACAGAAGTATGCTATGATCATTCGCGCATCGAAGCTAGCGAAATAAAGGAACACAGAGAACTAAGAGTGGACCATGAGTCCGAGACCCAAGAGAGACGTTGAACATGGGTTGCAAGGGCCACTCTACAGATGTATGACTCACGCAGCTGGGCTCGGATAGCGTGTAGAGGAGATTCGTCCACGTATGCTACGCCGTGACGTTCAGATGATCATTGAATCCGCGCTCGTCCGCGGACAGCCCGAACGCTGACAATACCGTCTTGAAGGGGACGGCATTCAAGGTGCAGAAGGGGAAGGAGGAAGATGGGTGAGGCCGAAGCGTGCGGAGCTGCCACACGAACGACGGCAGTTGAGCGAGTACTTTGGACCGTTGCCAGCGTCGAGCCTGCGCCCGTCCCCTCCAGAGTGTCGACATACAAGCATGGCATGAGGAAATAAGCAGAGCCATACCCACGAGCTGTGAGCAGAACATGTGAGACGGGGATTATAGTGTGCGTACGCATGAATCGGATGCCAGTCTCTCGCTCGTCTCCGCTCCGAATTTGAGGACGAGGCCGAACTGTGATACCAATTCCATTTATATGAGGTGTGCATGTGAAGCTGGACAATATTAATGAGCTCAAAGTGGAAGCGAGGACCATGATGGCAAGAGGCAGCCACAACCGAGCGCCGAGCGCTACGCGAAGCGCTAAACGTTGAATTCTGCCGCCGTGATCTCTTGGAAAAGACTTACAGCTCTTGACGATGTTCTTGGATGCAGAAGGGCTTTCAGAAACTGTAGCGCTACCTCGATGCTGCGCGTGTCAACAGTGGCCCACCAGCAGTGGGCACCCTAACCCTGCGCTAGTGGCGGCTCTGCGTCTGTCTCTGTCGATTTCGTCTCCTAACCCCACTCCAGGTCCAGTCTCCGTCTAGATTGGGTTGCTATCCAAGTCGAGAGTCCCATCGACGTTCACCACTTCTACTACGCTATCTCCCAAGTCCCTGATGCTAACCGAATTCCATGGTATCTTGGGTGCTGCTAGCTTTGCTACCAGTTATGTCCTACACGGCCAGGCAGTCGTCTACAAGGTCCTCCAGGATCCGGAACCCAATGCAGGCGAGCAGCTGCACCAAATTCGAAATTTGAAACGCTCCACTCTCTGAATCTCCGCTGTAGCCATTGTTCTGTGTTCACTCTCCCTCGTGCCTTCGCGCATTACGACCTGGTCACGACAAAGTGGTGACCTTTCCTCCTTCTGTCAGAAGAGTGCGCGAACCTCGCAAGATGCTGTGCCGCATTCATTGGGTGGCCGGATTCGACGCCCGTGATATCGAGTTTATGATGTGGCGATGGATATGACGGCGTGAGGTACTATGTGATCGACTTCAATCAGGCAAGCATCCTTCAGTATCCTACTTATTCTGCCTGGATTCGCTCATAGTTGCAAGTACGAATGGCTTAGTTCCCAGATGCGTCTTTCGGCTTGCAGAGAGAGCTGCGTCGATACTCTTTCGGGTGCGTTCTTCGCTTCTGACCGTTACTACCCTCGCCCGCGTCCCTCGGATCACCTGTACGAGGCATTCAAGAGGACCTATACTGATGCTTGCCTGATGGAGTTGCGTCATCTGGCTCGAGCATTTATCCAGACTATCGAATCAGTGCAAGCGTCATGCGATCAAGCGGCCGTATAGCACTGAACGATCCAGTAGTGCACGAATTCGTATAGAGGTGTGAGTGTTCAACGTTCATTCATGGCAAGATTAATCACTCACGCACGCCCAGCTGTGTATCCTATCCTATTCTCTATCTTATGATGTTGTCTCATCCGTTCCCGCTCGGGAGAACATCAACCAGCTGAGGAAGCTCCTGCCATACGTGGCCTCACCAGCCTCCGACGTTGCCGAGTGCTGTGTTTTCAATAGGCATGGACGGTAACAGAAAAACCAGCAAGCAAGCAACGACGTCCTCTACAAAGCGTATTCTTTCAAGCCCTCCATCAACGCCTTCGCGAACGCAGCCACAGACAACGCAACTATTATCCACGTCCGATTCAGAAAGGCCCCACGTCACCGCGACGGCTCCCACTGCCGAGCTTGCACACCTTACGATGAAGGGGGACCAACGTCTGGCAATTCAGAGAAAGCCGTCTTAACGTGTTCATGAGCTTGACCGTCGTGCCAGAGGGCGTGACGTGAGGCCCGGTTGTGAAGCGCAATGACACTTATCCTAATCGCGTGGGGGACTCCGTAGAAGTCGGTTGAGATGCATCACTTCGGAGCTGACATATGCCCACCTTGAGTGACACCTTATTAGGTCCATCAGTGGTACTGCCCAAACGTCCTGAAAATCATCTAGTCTGGAGGGCGTGTTCTTGCTGGAGGACGGGGCGGTCGTGGTGGATGTTGGCGGTACCCCCTAGCCTGCTGTTCACCAACTCCGAGGCAAACAGTCAACTCAGCATTTTCATCGCTGAGGATGGACAACCGGTGTTGCTTCGGGATGTCACAACTTGGACATTGAAAGCTTCCACACCGGAGGCATATGGATGGGAACAGGTCTGCTTCTCTCCTGATGGACAATATCTGGCGACAGCTTCGAGATCAGGGACTGTCACCATGCGGAAGGCATCGGACCTTTCTGAATGTTGGACTGCAGACCTTTCCTCTTCCTGCGACTCACTCACAGGCATCTGCATCTCTCCTAACAGGAACATTGAGCTCGTTTACCACGGTATCGTAATATCTGAATTGATTTATGGTGCTCTGAACTTCTCTACTGGGGAGCTTGTGGAGCGGATAGATGAGCGCCTGTTAATCGCGTTCAAACAAATGATTCTGAATTGGGATCATCTCGATTTGGATCATGATGGGTGGATTTATTCCAGGGAATCGTGCCGCAAGTTGTGCTGGCTACCCTTCGTGTTGAGGTCTGATGATGCATTTCCCGGACACTCGTATACGACGACATCTTATTATAATCACTTCGCCATCCTTAGCGCAAACGATCGCTCCACTCTCACCGTCCTTAACCTTTCCAGCCTCGTCGAAACATCCGCTCGAACGGCGTGCGCCGCACCATGACCTGGAGAATGTAACAACGGAGCCCTCAGATGCATCTACCACTCGTATATGTACCATTTCAATTTCCGGGCCTTTTACGCAGTTTTCGTGTTTATGATTACGACTTTGTTGATAGTTCATAGTACAGTAGGGGCAGCGCTCCAACCGGATGTCAATGCGTACGAATATTAGGCTGTTATCAGCGACGCACATCGACTCCAATGAACGAAGCACAGCGTAGCACTAGCAGTTATGCAAGTGACGGATGACGATACGGAATATGGTGGCTGTCGCGCGTGCGGGCTCGGAAGCGGAAAGAGAAGATTCATCCATGTATGGCTGGGCGGTGACGATCAGACGGTAGTTGAAGCTGCGACCGTCCCTGCAAGGGGTGTTTTTCCAATCACAGACCGGAAGGGAGAGGTGGGTAAAGCGCGGAGAGGTGCACGACGAACGACTGCAGCTTGGATGACTAGGCTAATAAGCTAGCCAACCTCCAGGCCCCACCCGAGTAGTACCGCCGCCATACATGCAGCGCATGAGGAAATAATTAGAGCCATAACCGCGAGCTGTGAGCAGAACATACAGGACGGGGACTATAGTGTGCATACGGATGAATCGGGTGGTCTCTCGTTCGTCTCGGCTCCAAATTTGAGAACGAGGCCGAAGGGAAGGAAATTAGGCGACCACCGGCAGCCTGTGATGTCAAACCCGTTTATACCAGGTGTGCATGTGAACGTTAAATTTACGTTAGCGTTTGAACGTGGACAATGAGCTCAAAGATGGAAGCGAGGACCATTGTGGTTAGACGTTAGGCACCAAGAGGTGGCAGCCACAAGGAAGCGCCGAGCGCTAGACGGAGCGCCAAACGTTGAATTCTGTCACCGTCATCTCTTGGCCAGGGAATTGACTTACAGAGCTCTTGACGATGTTTTTCGATGCGGATGGGCTTTCAGAGACCGTGATGCTAAACCTCAATGAGTGCGCATGTCAACAGTGGCCTACCAGTAGTGGTGACACGCTAACCCTGCGCTAGCAGCGGCTCTTGGTCTGTCTCTGTAGATTTCGCCTCCTAACACCACTCCGGATCCAGTCTCCCAATACGCGCCAGACCGTCTAGGTTGCGTTACCATTCAAGGCCAGAGTCCATCAATATTCACCACTTCGGGAGCTGTACTATCCCGAATCGGCAAAAAATACGGTGGATCAGCCCATGCTCTACCGTCTGTAGTTCGGAAAAGCATGTGGGATCTCCTCGAGCCTCCTTCGTGAGTCCCGTCAATTTTACAATCGACGCGACACATGACGCTGTTTCATAAGGAGAGCGACGTGTTCGGGCCCTTCGCGGAGATAGCTGAAGGGATGGGTGAGATGCTGTGCCCGCATTCATTGGGTGGCTGGATTCGACGGCCGTGATATCGAGTTTGTGATGGATACGCGGCATGAGGTAATATGCGATCGACTTCAATCAGGCAAGCATCCTTCAGTATCTTACCTATTCTGCCTGGATTCGCTCATAGTTGCAAGTACGAACTTTGGCGTAGTTCCCAGATGCGTCGTTTGACTTGCGGGGAAGCTGCGTCGATGCTCTTTCGGGTACGTTCTTCGCGAATGAGCCTTACTACCCTGGCCCGCATCCCTCGGACCACCTGTTCGAGGCGTTCAAGAGGACCTATATTGATGTTTGCCCATTGGAGTTACGTCATCTGGCTCCAGAATTCATCTGGACTATCGAATCGGTGCAGGCGTTATGCGGCCAAACGGCCGTGTAGGACTGAACGGTCCAGTAGTGGACGAATTCGTATAGAGGTGTGAGTGTTCAACGTTGATTTGTGGCAAGATTAATCACTCACGCACGCCCAGCTGTATATCCCATTTTGTTCTCCATCTTATAACGTTGTCGCATCCATTAATTTTATAAGGACGTGTAATTGATTTCGGCAATTTTGAAATTGCAATACGAGAACTCCTGGCCGCGGTAGGATTTCAATCAACGATTATGTCGTCAACGTCCCTTGTTTGTTCCAATACTTGGCACGACAAGATACCCAACGAAGCGGACCACAATACCCCGACGACCTACACTTCCACGGCTGCTAGCAAACGACAACACACCCATTAGGCCAGACAGTTGGCCAGCCGGTTTCGGAGGTACTGCTATGCGCATGAATTAGGATCACACGCCATGAACGGGGAGGTTGAGTATCTATCAGTTCCCTATGAGGACCTCAAGGAGGCAGGAGCCCGCCCGCTCTCCTGCCGCATCGCTCCGACGACCATTGGCACGGTGTGGATCTCGCTCAGCGTGCATACTTCGGAGAATGTGGACCAGCTGAGGAAGCACCTGCCGGTCGTGCCCCGCCAGTATCCAGAATGTTACCGAGTGCTGTGTTTTTGATAGACATGAATAGTATGAGACGAACCAGCGAGTGGTGACTCGTATAAAAGCGTATTCGTTCAAGCCTTCGTGGATTCCTTCGCAAACGCAGACAAAGACAACGCAACTATTATTCACGTCCGATTCCGAAAGGCCCCCACGTGGCCGCGACGGCGCCCGTTCCCGAGCTTGCGCTCATCACGATAAAGGATCTGGGAGTCCAGGGCAATCTGTCTTGACGCGTTCATGAGCTTGAGCGTCCCGCCAGAGGGCGTGACGTGAGGTGCTGTTAAGCGCGACGGCACGCTTGTCCTAATCGCGTGGGGGAATCTGTAGAGGTCGGTTGAGATGTGTTACTGAGCTAATATATGCCCACCTTGAGTGACACCTTATTGGGCCCAATGGTACTGCCCAAATGTCAAACTGTCTATTCTGACGGGTGTGTTATTGCTGGATGACGGTGGAAGCAGGTAAGGCGGGTGCCTATGCGATCATAGCAGATGTTAATGATGTAGAGTTTCAGTTGGACGGGTGTGTCTGCGTCATATGTCTCATGAGGGACGGGTGCATCCGTCACATAGACAGGTGCATCTGTCTCATTAATTATATAATTAATGATTAAAAATGCAACAGGCAGGACTTGAACCCATGACTTCCCACAACATGCAAGTGCAACATGTTCATGCAACTAACCACTACACCACAGAGGCTTTAGAATTATTATATTCATCATAATTTATAACATCTATATTCATCATGCCCACTCAAATGTTCTGCTCAATATCTCCTTCAAATATTCATCAAATCTCTTCATTTCTTCACTTTCTTGATCATATATATTTTCTATTTAATGTTCTGAATTTTATTAAGCAAAATATCTTATGAAAAGTATATCATTTCTAAAAACTGTGTAACAATTTTTGTCCCTTTTTTGGTCATAGACGCTGGGTTAGATGCTGATATGCGATGTGTTGGTCATGTGATGAGTCAGATGACAAAGATGTTATCTTGATTAGTCAAAGGACAGACAATGAATAAGCTAGAAGGGTGGAAATAAGTCATTGTATGTACAAATATTGAATGTTATTTAAAGATTGATTGTACACTCCTGAAACTTCAACTCATTCAACTTCATTGAATGCTTTATTGACTGTTTTAGTAATCAATGTGTACTAAACTAGCAGTCAGGAGTAAGCCTACTTGTCAACTTGGGCTAGTTTGTAACAGGCTGATGGATATAGGCTTAGCCACACTGCTGAATACCAGATGAAATCTGAAGCTTATTGTAGTTCAAGCATGATGAAGTCACACATCATCAGGTCAGGCATTGGAAGGCTGATATTTCATATTTCCTTTTTTAAATAGTTCACCATAGTTCATTGCCACTCACATATACTGCGCACTATGTCTGTGTATGTATTCTACAGTCTCGCTTCCTCTCTATGTTCTGTTAGCTTGACCTTCTTGAAAGCTCAGGGTACCATCATATTTTATAATGTTTATGGTGAAACAATCCATCTAGTAATCACTTCAGAGCATACATGACAATACTGTACATTACAAACCAAATTGGCACCAGGTGTGACATGTGACATGCTGCATCCGATCTGGTGCTGCAGCGTCAACCAGTGCCAATCAGCAAAATCTCGATTTGACTTATCATACTTTTTTCTCTTAAACGAACCCTTATGAACTTACTTTTAGGTCTTATATCTCTTTTTTCTTCTTAATTAAGAACAAAAAGAGCAATTAAGAGATAAAAGAGATCTCATAAGGGTTTTTATAAGTGCATTTAAGAGCAATTAAGAGACAAAAAGTATGATAAGTTAAATTGAGATTTTGCTGATGTGGGACATGTGATGAATGGCATGAGACAGCAGGGAAGGTTGTTGCACTGCAGGCACGGTAAATTTTGAGGTGGTTCATACACAGCAGTGAAGCCTCTTGTGACCTGCAACCAGTACCAAAATCCGGCACGTTGTGGGTGGGTGTGACCTATGACCATTGCTTTGGTCTGTAATGTACAGTATTCATGGGTGGCTGAAACATTTCCTCCATCCCTTCCAAATGAAATTTGCCCCAAATTTTGAGCTGATTTTCATGGTGTATTTTTATGTATTGGGCTTGAAAATCAGCCATAAATCATGCTTATCAGACCCATATGGTGGAAGCAAAGAAAAACATATGATGGCTAAAATCAAAATATACCAAATGTGATATATTTTCACAACATATGATCAATGCTATATCTGGTGAAAACCTGGCAACATATGAATATGGTGTCAAATAGACAAACCATGCATGGTGTTGCGACGCCATGCCAAGAACAGTGTTCATTTCTTGTTCTGTATGTCTTACATCTTGTTCTCTTCCTTATTTAGATATAGTTGCTACTCAATGCCATCAGTTATTACTGACATCCACATGTACCAATAGATAGTATTCCTTTTGTTTTCTGCATTCCTACCCTTCATTGGATTTATCTGCTCGTCACACAGCCACATAATAGCTATATAGTTCCCGTATTCTTGTCCTGACACCTCAGTTCGCTCCAATGCTGACTGAGGTGTGTACACCACTCATTACCTTATGCTTTTCTTTCTTACTTACAAACTACTTATAGAACACTGCACATAACCTCTCATTATAGGATGTGTAAATATCATATTGGCTTCCCTACTATATATAAAGATATTTGAATATAAACAACATTTACTGATTTCTAAGTTATAGCAGGGCCCTGAAGATAATCTAGTAGGACCTATTATATTAGATGACATTACAATGCTGACTGCTAGCATATTAGGATAACACTATAATATCAGTGCAGAGTCTGGTGAAGATAATCCATGCAGACTTAATGGAGGAGCAGGTGAAGAAAATGCAGTGTGGCTGAGCCTATATCCATCAGTCTTTAGAAATGATATACTTTTCATAAGATATTTTGCTTAATAAAATTCAGAACATTAAATAGAAAATATATATGATCAAGAAAGTGAAGAAATGAAGAGATTTGATGAATATTTGAAGGAGATATTGAGCAGAACATTTGAGTGGGCATGATGAATATAGATGTTATAAATTATGATGAATATAATAATTCTAAAGCCTCTGTGGTGTAGTGGTTAGTTGCATGAACATGTTGCACTTGCATGTTGTGGGAAGTCATGGGTTCAAGTCCTGCCTGTTGCATTTTTAATCATTAATTATATAATTAATGAGACAGATGCACCTGTCTATGTGACGGATGCACCCGTCCCTCATGAGACATATGACGCAGACACACCCGTCCAACTGAAGCTGCTCTAATGATGGATCACGGTATGCCGCACCAGTCTGGGCTTCGGGTGCTATATAAGTATTCCAATGCCCATGCCGTGCTACCAAAGACCGAACATCGACAACGCTATTCTCGGGCATCCAACATCCAGCAACGCACGTCCTCCGACTGCGCGTTATGTCCAGGAATTCGCCGACGATATCTTCATACTACCTAGGTTACGGAAAGTACGAGCGGGGAGCTGTAGAGGAGATTCCTTCTTTTCACCGACTGCAAGAACTGGCTGATTGAATAATATTTATCAGTCCTCTGGTAATGTCACGATGGAGAGGGTTGTGCATGGCGTCTCCTGAGGCCCTCGTTCTCGTTGGTAATTGCAGACATGAGACTCGACTCGTATTACGAGTCATCGGCTCGCGGAGTCGAGGATCGGGGCCTAGTATGATCGATCGCGGTCGCTGGTGTGATCGACTAACATCGCACAATCAGTTAACCAAGTTCAACCCGCATCAGCAAATTCCCCCGGGCTTGTCATAGCTTGTAACTAGATAGAAATACCACAATTGCTTGAAATACGAAATAATTATTACCATTACTTACATAGCAACCATATCAATTGGGAAAAGGTACCTTGGCTGGTAAGTAGCTGCAATTGGCCTCAGGCAACTTGCAGTTAGATACCGGGCCTTATCAGTGCATTAGTGCGCACTGATAAGATTATGCCAGTTCCGCGTACCGGGATTGCAGCCATCGGCAAGCGTCGGTCAGGTACCGGGCCAGTTATGGTACCGCGTTGCCGATCATTACCAGGCACCATTCGGTATCTGGTAATGATCTGCACGGAGTTAACGGCCGCCCGGCGCTAGCTTGCAGGACCTCGGTGATGTCACCGGTCCTTGCAAGCAACGCGTTCAAAAGATTTCGTAGGCAGCACATTGATTTTATACATAAGCACAATTATTATTTACATACTACACTAAGTCCGAATCTTGAGTCCCGAGAGAGCGCAGCAAGATCATACAGCGAGCAGTCTAGCAGAGTCCGGCAAATATGAGCGGGAATGCGAGCGGGAATGTGGGAACGCGAACGGGAACACAGGAACGTCGCAGAGAATCCTTAAAAATGTTCGGGCAGGTCGTCAAGAGGTCCGGTCTTCTTGGGAGGTCCGTTGTCGTTAGTGTTGCCACGGCTTAGCCACACCTGTTTCAGCTTTTTAGATATTCTGACATGAGTTTTACAGATAATGACATGATCTTAATTGAAATTAATTGCCAAGATGTATATGTATTTGAATGTAACACAACCATTTGCATAATAATCTTGAATGTATTTCAATTTCAGTTACATTGATAAAAAAGCTGACTACAAAGTCGGACTTTGCAATCGGCTTTTTGGCCATATCTCCATCAATACAAGGTTTAACATTTTGATATGTGGCAAGAGTATGCGGATATATATAAGCTACAAAAGCAGTGTAAGATCACTGTAATATCTGAAAAACTGCAGAAGTTATGAGTCATATATCATTTAGGCCTGACTTAGCTGCAGCAACACTAGTCGTCGTCCCGGTCCCAGACCCTGTCCTCATCTTCATCGCATTCCCGGCACCGGTCCTCGTCCTCGTCCTCGTCATCATCATCGTCGGCCTCGTCTTGACGCCTCCGAGAATGGAAGCGTTCGCCCGGGCCTTCTCCACTGCTCTCGCTATGATTACCTGCAGCATTGTCCACGGGACTGGGACTGCAGGTAGGGCTGGTCAGTATGGCGGCCAATGCTTGGGCACGCCTGGCAGCATGCTGTGCTACCATCTGTGCCCACTCGTTGTCTTCCTCTGCCTCGTCCGAGTTTTCCTTGTCATCTATCATGCCGAAGATCTGGCTACAAGGATTCAATGTTAGTAGATAGTCAAGAAAATAACATGTACTTACAAGTTCCACCATTTGAGTGTCTTGCCACCCCAATCTTCGTTGTCCTTGAATGAATTCACGATCAAATCGTAGAAATCTTGTCCCTTGAAGTCCCTGTCGTCGAGATGCCATTCGCGCTGGTCGTTCAGAATAAAGCGTGCCTGGCACAAATGAGTGAATATGCATCAACGAACGCGGAACTCACCAAGACGCAGACGTAGGCGATGTTCTCGGGCGTAACCCGGTCCATCTTGTTTATTTCGGCGATAGGCTTGCATCCTCCTCGCCCCTCATTGGCCATATCAATTCGGGTGTTGCGCCTACCCATGAAGAGATGACGGAACAACTATAAACGCAGTAAGTGCATCATCAATGACATGAAATAAAGAACTTATGCGCACTATGAAATCCCCTTGCAGGAATCCCTTATCAACCTCGGAAGGGGTATACTCGGCTCCGTAGAGGAACACGCACAGATTTTTATGTGTAAATCTGTGGCTCCCTTCGCGCACCTTGCGCTTGAAACTGCATGTAGCTAGGGTCAGTATTTGTATAATGAAATTATATTTTACTCACTATTCGGGGTTCTCGTCAAACACTGCAAGCGAGCTCACCGGACAGAGCATACGGGCGGTGGCGGTGTCCTTGAATCCATGGAGAGTCTTGCTGTTCCTGGTGCTGTAGCATATGAGGAGGCCCTCCTTGGTGCGGAATTCCTCGATATATTGCATGCCGTCAAATTTGATGGAACCTATATCATCGCCACGTGCGCTGCGTGCATGGTAGTCGATCTGTGTGCAAGACTGGTGAGCAATGAGAACATGGACAATAGAAGACGCATGAAATGAGATAAATGAAATACACCGTTGGTGCTCTTGCGAAAGTCGTCGGCACAACCTTCCAAACATGGAACAGCCTCCAGGAGCGATGTGAACATGCGCAAGTACAGCTTGTGCTTCTCGCATGGCCTGAAAACATGGGTCAGCTATGGCTCTAATGATTTAAGCGAACATACACGTCTCTGAAGGACTTCATGTCCTCAGAGGTTTCGATGGCGTCTTCGTTGCCCCAAAATGCGACTCCAAATTCGATGGCGTCGAATATGGACACGAACCTGAACTGGCGGCACCAGAAATGGGTGTGGGCCTTGATGGAGGCCACAGGAGTTCCGGAATAGCTGGAGAAAAGGTGAGGGACAAAAGGTGAGTAGACTTGCATGCATATATGCATGCAGACACTCACTTGTAGCCCCATCCGCACATCTTGGTGCGGTGTAAGTCCATCATGATCGCGCGGTACACATCCATGTATGTGGGATTCCTGTGGTCTAGGATAGGTTCGTCGATAATGTCGTCCTCCTGGTCGAAAGGCGATTGGGAACGCTCATCGGAGCACTGGGAGCTTTCACGTTCCCTATTGGGGGTGGGTGAGCTCGTGCGGGTCAAGGATCGACCCCAGTTGGCAGGGTGGTTGGGCCGTCGAGGACTGGCTGAGCGCTGCCTGTTCATTCCGTGCCCACGAGAGGTACTCCGGGCAGGAGGAGATTGGACGTGCCTCAATAGAGTAAGTTAGTTGTATCAATGTGATTCCGTTAATTACTCACCTAGCACGGTGTTTGGCTGGTGGAGCATGAGACTGTCCTTTGGCACGTGGCATTGTACAGAGACGATGGTGGGCAGAGGTTAAGAGATGATGGAGGGAATCGAGGAGGGAGTCGAGGAATTTATAGATCGAAATCTAGAGATTCGCACAGAGCTTGAGCCTCGGAGTTTGTGAAGAGTCAATCAAATTCTTTAATTAAATGATGTACCCAATTTTGACTGACCACGCCCACATGATCACTAGGAATGACAACAGGCCAAGATAATCCAGTGCAGGAATGAAGAGGTCAAAATCTGCCGTATTGAAAATGAGAAAGCTGCGGAAGCTGAGCGACTACGGGCACAAGAAGCACGCGAATACGAAGAGGTGCGTATAAATGTTCATATACACATGCATACATTTTGATATTTCTACAAATAGGCTCAAGCTCTTGATGCTGAGGAGCCTGCAGGATTTTTGAGCAGAGCAGGGCGCAAACGCCGTGCTCTCAAGGCTCTGCAAGACATGCTGCCCACACAGTTGCGCAGACTACCTGCCCACATTGAAAGACCCCCTCCCAAGCCTCCCAAACGCCGTGCATGCACCCCACAGCCCCCCGAGCCATCTCTGCCACCTCTTGCTGAATCTCCACCTCCCCCGCCTCACTATGACACATCCCCCAACCATTTTGGTCTCTTTCGCCATTTCTTCGTCAGACCGCATTCAGACCCGGCGGAAGTGCAGTCCAGCTTGTCATTTGCGGATGCGCCCATGCATGCTCGTCCCTCTGCAAATTCAACATCTCAGGACTCCCTTCGTGGCTTCGGATATTCGATATCTCAGACGCTCAGCACGGCTAAGACACAGTTTACCACCCTTTCCTCAATGCCACAGTCTTTCACCTCATGTGCTGGTACTATGGCTCTCCACACAAATCTATTGCTGACCTTCAGAACCTAGTAGACGACATTCTACGTGCACTGGATTACAACGCTCAAGATCTTGCTGGGTTCAGTGCGACGCGCGAGTTGCAGCACATAGACAAATACGTGGACACTCACGCTGTGTTCTCCACTCGAGATGGGTGGCATAAAGCAACAGTCAAGATCAAACTTCCCAAGGAGTGCGTGAGATACGACGATGAAGCCTCTGCACCGGAATACAAGGTCAAGGGGATCTTCGTGCGCCCCCTTCTTGAGGTGATCAAGAGCATGTTCCACAACTGGTCCACACATGAGTTCACATTCGTGCCATATCAACTCTTCTGGCAACCCGGCTCTCCTTCTCCTTCCACTCCCGAGCCACCTCCCGAGCAGATTTACTCAGAAACCTTCGACTCCGATGCCATGTTGAAGGCTGATGCGGAGATCCGAGCATAACCTCGTCAACCCGATGACACCGAAGATCTTGAATACGCCGTTGCGCCAATACTGGTTTGGTCGGACTCTACGCACCTTGCAAGCTTCGGAAGTGCATCTCTTTGGCCCATTTACGCATTCTTTGGGTCGCTTTCCAAGTACGCACGGGGGAAACCAAGTAGCTTTGCTGCACATCACTTGGCGTACATCCCAAATGTGCGTATTGTGTTCCTGTTACAGTGGGATTGATACTCACTCACTTCTACAGCTGCCAGAAGGGTTCACAAAATTCTACCAGAATATTTACGACTCTCCTCCATCGGTGGCTGTACGAAAATTCTGCAAACGCGAGCTCATGCATCAAATTTGGCTTCTCATCCTCGACCCGGACTTCATGCGGGCCTACATCCACGGTATAGTACTCAGGTGTGGAGATGGAATTCTGCGCCGGCTCTTCCCCAGGTTCTTCACATATTCTGCTGACTACCCGGAAAAGTACGTTAGCGTTCACTCTGCACATTGACACACTGATTATCTATTCCAACAGAGTTCTATTGGCATGTATCTGCTACCTTGCTGCGTGCCCATGCCCGGATTGTCACATTAAGAAGAAGGACATTCCAGGCATGGGCACTGCAGTAGATATGAGGCATCGTGCGAAGAAGCGTGAGGACGATGGCCCCCTCAACTACACTATCAAGAATGCATGCCGCCAAGTCTTCGAGCATGGTATCCCCATAGAGGGCCAAGCCATGAAGCGTGCGCTCGACCCATTGTCAATTACTCCGACGCTTGTAAGTTATTATTACCAGCTGCGTATTCTTACAAGTTTATGCTAACATCGTATAGAGCACTTTCTCTACACGCCTGCGAGAACACGGCTTCAATCACTATGGATTATTCGTCCCAGATGTGTTGCACGAGTTCGAGCTCAGAGTCTGGAAGGCCATCTTCACCCACCTCCTCCGGCTTCATATTGCAGTAGGCGCGGACTCTATTCAGGTCTTGGATGCACGGTGAGTTCGCTTGTATTCACTCTTATTTGCAGGACTGATTTTGAACAGGTTCGCACAAATCCCGACCTTTGGGCGTGACACAATACGGCGCTTTGGGTTCAATGTTTCCGCTATGCTTTGAAGATATATTACAGGTGCGTACTTTATCTGATTTTTCTACCTAAGCTAATGAATACAGGCCAAGTGTATCATACCTGTAGTTGAAGGGGTATTCCCACAGAAACACAACCGGATCATCCTCGACATGCTGTTCGACCTCTCCATTTGGCACGCCTATGCTAAACTATGCTTGCATACGGATTCCACCCTGACTCTCTTCAGTGAGGTGATCAAAGCACTGGGAGCGAGCGTGAGGCTCTTCAAAGGAGTAGTTTGCTCGGCATATATCACCAAGGAGCTCCCGAAGGAGACTGCTGCACGTCAACGCCGTTCCGCCGCACTTGCTACCAAAGGCAAGTCCAAGGACACCAATGTCAAGACTGTTGCACGTCAGGCAATGCTCAACCTCATCACGTACAAGTGGCATCGGCTCGGCGACTATGTGGCGACCATTCGGCGCTTCGGAACCACGGACAACTATAGCACGCAGATCATAAGTAACTCAAGTACCTGTTGTGTATGACTCCTGAATAACAGCCTCCTTTCAGGGTGAACTTGAACATTGCCGGGTCAAAAGATTCTACGGTCGGACAAATAAGAATTTCCGCTTCGGCATGCAAATCGCCCGTCACCAGCACCGAGAGCACTTTCTGCACAGGTTGCAAGAATCGGAGTTTTCTCATACACATTCCTCCAACAAATCCCAATGTGCCAGCTCTTCCACAGTTTCGTCGCACAAGAGGAATCGTCATTCCGCGCGCCGCACCAGGCGCAGCCAGATGCGCCTGCAATTTGCTGATTCTGAGCCACTGCCCTCAACGCTGCCTCAGAACCATCACCACATCGCTGAAGATCAGTGCCATCATATCGATATCCCATATTCGCGGCGGATCATTCAGACGACCTGGCGTGCAGCATGAGTGCGATTGTTCACAGGCGTTAAATTAGCCTTAACCTCGTTTTAGGACTTCGTGCACAAGCTGGAGGAGCACCTCCTAGCACGAATCACCCAAACATATTACGACAACCCACCGCCCGAATTCACAAATCACGAACGCAACACCCTCTATATCGACCGTCACCGATGTATATTCACAAGGTGATACGCGTGAATTACACGACATATGACATGCAGCGCGACCAAGACTCCATCAACCCCTCCTCTCACTCTGACATCATGCTTCTCCCTTCGTCTGATGACGACGCCCACCCCTTTGAGTACGCTTGCATGCTCAGCATCTTTCACGTTAATGCTACACTTGTCGGGCCTGGAACGCACAGAAACTCCCAACCGCAGCATTTTGAAGTGCTCTGGGTGCGCTTTTTTGAGCTTGACACCCTGGACCATTCCGGAGGTTTCTCCTCGAAGCACCTCCATCGTTTGAAGTTTGTTGACCACAAACTCAAAGATGCCTTTGCATTCCTGGATCCCCAGCAGGTAATTCGCGGCGTGCATCTCATTCCTGCGTTCCATTATGGGCACACGGATGAGATGTTACCTGGCCCTAGTATTGCTCGAGGGGATGGCGACGACGACGACAAGGATTGGCAGTTTTACTATGTCGGAATGTATGTATTTCTCCGGATTCAATTCATTGTAAACTAATTAGCTACTTAGGTTTTCAGATCGGGATTTATTTATGTGCTACAACGGAGGCGGGGTAGGACATCGCTCAGGTAGCGTCTACGCTACGGCTGCACGACCAAGAGGCAAGGCAGAAGGTCGGGACGAGGACATGGATGAGGTGAAAGGTGACAGGGACGAGAGCGAGGCAAGTGGGAGTGAGGAAGACAAAGGCCCTGACGGAGGTGACGAAGAACATGACGGCAACGAAGATGATGACGAGATACAGCAGGAGGACGAGGACGAGAAGGATGAGGATGAGGACGAAGACAAGGACGAGGATGAGGATGAGGACGGGGAGAGTTCCAATGGTGAGGGAGATGACGACAAACTGCATGATCTCGGCC
Source organism: Grifola frondosa (assembly GCA_001683735.1). Lineage (NCBI taxonomy): Eukaryota > Fungi > Basidiomycota > Agaricomycetes > Polyporales > Grifolaceae > Grifola > Grifola frondosa. The sequence goes on from LUGG01000005.1 coordinate 2,067,430, forward strand.
CAGAAGACGGGGAAGATGGAGCCGATGACGGAGACGAGATGCATGGTTTCGGCGCACTGTAGTCTACGTTTGTAATCTGAACTAATTTATTTCCATCCATTTCATGAAATTTCGGTCTTAAATCTCTACAAGCATATAAAATATATTACAATGCATTACAATGTGTACCCTGCCAGTATGTAATCGATCACCCGCGCTGCCAAGCTGCGCCAGAACAGATCTGTGCTTGGAGCGCCTTGGCAGATGCCGGGCGGCTGGTAGCCTCATGGCTTCCCTTATCTGGAAGCGCGCTTATGGCAAGGTCCTGGAAAAGGTACCTTGCACCCGATTTTTGCTGATGCGAGGGAGAGATTCAGCTCACCAATACGTAGCCTCTGCAAGTCAACCTAAGTCAACTCGACTATAGCGTGAGCCTGCAGGATATATTGTACGTTGTGTTTCATTTCCCTATATACATGCAGGACACCGTACATGCACCGTAACCAACATCCCTGCCGCCTGAGGAACCTCAAGTTGGAAACGCAGCTAGGGGAATGCCCTGAATGGGCTGAGATCTCCTTGTGGGGACATCAGTAATCGGCCGGTACATGTACTGCGCGCCGAATACACTCACATTATTGTCAGTGTTGTGTGCGTGTGCATGGGCCTTCAAAGCGAGGGGTGCACACCTTGCACCGTGCATGTGTATGGATGTGGGGGAACTCCGCGTATAACTCCTTATGCCAGGTGGGAATGGGGCCTGTTCTGTCAGCGGCATATCCTAGATGCAAGCCTCATGTCTGAGCATACACTTTGCTTGTATGCAGGAGAAGTGCGCTTGCGCCGTCATGTGAACCTAGGTCCAAAGCACAGGAGATGAATGTAGTGAAGATGGATGTTTCATTGGAACAAATTCAAAGATGCATCTGCGGACAGTATAATGGATTGATCCAAGGCGAAAATATTGTCCTCACGAAACAACTCCGGAATATGGCTAGAACTTGGTCAATCAGGATACGAAGATTAAAAGGTTCCCGAGATTTGTTCTTCCACGCGACAAACTCTCGAAAAGGCGTACCAGCTGTTTCAGACCTAGGAGATGAATTGTGATAACTCGTGAATCCAGGGAGACAAACTATAATCACACACCAACTGGGTCCTGCATCGAGCACGACAAGTTAGAATGCAATGCGGTAAAGCCCGAGTTTCGGCGCTAATTGATCAAGTGCCCATGTTGCGAAGTTTCTTGTTTTATGTAAGCTAAGTACTCGCAGTGGCAGACTCTCATCCCAGCATTTCTCATGATTTTAAACGACTTTGTGCAATGGCAAAATTTTTTTACAGTGCTGGTACTAGTGAGAAGTGAGCATTGAGTTTACTAACTATGTTTGTGCAATGAATATCTCGTGCGGTGCCCGTCCAATATCTACGAGTATCATATTAGGTTCATTCAGGCAAGTTCCATGTTTCTTCCACGGTTGTAAGGTAGGTGACATGCACAACCATTGAACGTATGTAAGCAATGACTTTAGCGCTGTGACAAAAGCCATGTTAAAACAATGTAAAATTTATGCGCATGTCAATTCTTAGTATTAGGTCAATCGGCAACCACAGTTTGGTGTATTTTCTGATTCCCAAAAACTTTGTGGTTGCCGATTTCTTGTGCGAGACATGATATGAACGGCATAAATTTATCAATGATTAAGAGGTTAGAAACTAGTGGATTATGTAGGCATATGTTAGCATGACAACGAATTATTCGATGAGTGCTCAAGTTGGGACTGTGTAACCAACTTAGACTTATCTCGGTAATTTCTCGAAAGATAAGTGGGCTGTCACATTTAGTCACAGCTTACATACGTTCAATGGTTGTGCATGTCGCCTACCTTACAACAGGCTCCTCTTCATCCATCTCGGAGCGGGAGGGGCCCCATCCGAGTAGCACACATATGTCTTAAAACATACTATATGTAATTAGATCTCATACCCGATCTCACGTGCATTCCAAACCCCGCCAACCTTATTCCCCTCTCCCGCTCCTCGACGGCTGGCAAAAAAACATTTACAAACAAAGCCAGCCACAGTGGCGGAGGTTGAGAGAAAAGATCAATGTGTGCATCTGAGATAATTATTTTGGTCTGAAATTTCAGAGGTTAAGATTTATTATGAAACTGCTTGCTCAGATAGGCAGTTTTTTTTTGGTGTTGGAGTTTTCTCTCAACCTCCGCCACTGTGGCTGGCTTTGTTTGTAAATGTTTTTTGCCAGCCGTCGAGGAGGGGAGAGGGGAATAAGGTTGGCGGGGTTTGGAATGCACGTGAGATCGGGTATGAGATCTAATTACATATAGTATGTTTTAAGACATATGTGTGCTACTCGGATGGGGCCCCCTCCCGCTCCGAGATGGATGGAGAGGAGCCTGACCTTACAACCGGTTTCATTTGTGTCAGTGCACACACGTGCAGGTATCTATGCTACAGGGCGTCTCTGTACGGGCAACGCCCGTCCTCTTTTATATACAGATACTGGTATTCCACATATCTCCTCGGTGAGTCACTCATTCTTAGCAGTTCAGGCTATACTGTCTGTTTGATACATGCAGAATGTACGATGGTACTGGAAGCCTGATACATAAGTGCTTACCACAAATTGTAGTAAAGCCATGCATCACCACTATACTAAGCAATGTATCGCCACCGTAACAGTCAATGTATGGCACTGTAGGTTTCAATGTATTGCCTCAGCCACAGCTTCGGCCGTGCCGACCCTCGGCATGGGCTAAATTTGACAGGCACCGCAGGCGCTCCGGATGATGGCTTGTCGTCGTTGCACGCCGTGCGCCTCGCGCCTCCCCCCCCGCGCCACCACCCGCCCACCCGCCGCCTTGGGCACATTCTCAGTGGGCCTGACATGCTAACATCTTCTCGTAAGATCCGATCAATATGGATCCTCGTCTTCAATAGATGCATTTGTCCTCTATTTCTGTGCTTCACATTGGTCGGAGTTTAAACGACTTGGCACACATCGACTCCTCAACTTTTGCGCTATGTCTCTCCCATGTTTTCATAACCTAAACTCATGTTTTTTCATCACATATGGATTCTTGCATTTTTTGTCAGCAAGTGATGTTGGGATAAATCCAGAACCATATTTTTACGTGCATCGCCTCTTCGTAACTTTTGCACTATGTCTCTCCATTTTTTTTTGTAAGAAGTATACAGATTTTGACGCGAGTGATACTGGGATAAATCTGGAACCATTTTTTGAATGCTTCAATTTATGTATTATTGTCATCAAGAAAGCGGTCATATGTAAAAATTTTCGTCAAGAAAGCAAACATATGTGCAAAATATCATAAGACACAATACTGCACGAAATATCACAAGATACAGATACGACCAAACCACAAGATCAGGGATAGCACAAGAACAAAATACGACTCTCAATTATATACATAGAAAACAAGAAATTCGGGCAAGAGGGACGGAATCGCGAAGCCATACAAATAAGTTCATACAAAATAAATTTCGATAACAAAGAGCACTCCCTACTTAACGCGTGGTCTTCTGACGCTTTTTTGGAGGCTCACTGTTCTCTTTGCTCACAGCAGCGATGCGGGTATGTCCAAGCAGTGTCGGCTCATGGTTTTGCGCAACCCAGCGCTGACGCCGGCCACGCCCTCCAGATAGATCCAGCGGAGGAGTTGCCTCCCGCTGAGGGCGGCGACGAGGAGCTTTGGTGGAGACGGTTGTGCTTTCCTGATTTGGGGGAGGCACACATTCTGGAGTTGTGACTGTCAGATTCTGAGCAACTGCTTCCTGAGTCGGGAAAGGTTCAGACGCTGTCGCAGTGGCTATCCCAGCTTGGGGAAGTGACACGGAGCTCGGAGGAGTCGGGGCAAGTTCTGATACTGCCGTAGTGGCTATTTCAGCCCGTGCAGGCGACGTGGAACTCAGAGCATCTGGTGCATGAGGTGAAGGAAAGGCGATATCCACCACGATATCTGAGAATGTGAAGGCCGGAGGATCCGCAGTGAGTGTCACAGACTGCAAATGTGTTGATGGAGCGGGTAAGGCACTGGATATAGCAGAATGCGATCCCGAGAGAGACACAGATGAAGGAGGACTCGCACGTGTGTCGGACTCTGTATGGGATGATACCGTATTGGAATAGAATAGGTTTGTGGCATCTGACAGCACCGGTTGAATCCCCGTCTGCATCTGCGAAAGAAAGCTATCAGAAGTCATGCCTGACTCGAGGTTCTGGGGTGCGCTAGCAGCACACGCCATAGAGAAGTCAAAGTTGTGCGCAAAGTTCAATGCAGCAAGGTGTGGATCAGGTGATGCAAACACGGGGTTGAGAGTAAAGCCAGTCATGTTCGAATCAAGTGATGGGAATGCAGCGGAGTCGAAAGGAAAGTCAGCCATGTTCGAATCAGCTGATGCGAATGTAGGATCAAGAGAAAAGCCGAGACCGCTGAACATGTCATTCCCAAAGGGTGGGAAAACGATATCAGTAGGTTTCAGTCCTGCCTGAACTAGAGGCGCGCTGATATTCTCAAAGGAAGGCGATGAGGAGGGCGGCGTATCACTTGATGCAGATATATCAGGCATGGATAAGATAGTACCATTGCCGGGAAAGACCTGTGAGATGGACACATGATCATCTGTGGGCTGCGAAACGGGGGGAGGATTGCGTGAGACCTGTGGCACGAGGGAGTGATCATTCGGGACTGTCAAAATGGGCGTTTGCACGTTGGACACTCGCAGGGTGGAGATGTCATTGGAGGTCAAGGAGAGGGGTGCAGAAGCCGGATCCAGAACATCCGGCACAACTCGGGCAGGCAGGTTGTCTAGAATAGGCATAGGAGATGCGATGTTCTCAGGTGACATGGGCGTCAAGGCATGCGATGTATCACCAGTGGCCAAGTTAGCTGGGGAAGAGCATGAACCACCCTCTGTGAAGGATGAAATGGTCGGCGGAGAAGACGTGTCCTTGTCTGAGGGCATGCAAGGTATATCTGTGGAGAGCAGCGGTTCAGGACTCATGACGCTAGAGTTCTTGATGAATGCGCATAAAGAGAACGCTGTTCGCGCATTCTGGCAGCTAATGACACATATTAGTCAATCTTAAGACATTGAAACGATAAGTAACTTACGAAAGCAGAGGTTTACGAAGTTACCGTATGGCTGGGCATAAGTCTCTTTGTACTTTGTAGTTGTCTGGGCAAAGTTGTGTCCTTCCGGAGTGGTGCCGAAGTGATATCTGTGCACCTGTAAGTTGTGATACACGTGAATAGATACTGATGAATGCACCCCTTGCTCTGTGGAACCCCATTCTCTTGAGGCATGGGCCCACCACAGAAAACTGAATGACCCAGCCAGTCTCCTTGGACAACGTCTCAAAGAATGTGATGATCATTGCGGATTGCCCATCAATAGCCCTTATGTTACAGTAAGTTAATTGGGCTTATTCATCACAAGAACGGGACTTACTGTTGATAACTTGCGGGGGTAGACTCCAGCACGTCGGCGTCCTCAATGTCTGGGATGCGCGTCGCGTCTGCTTCAGCCTTGATAGATGCTTTTACCTCATCGCTCTCCTGCTCATACGCTAATGCGGTCTCGTTCTTGATAATCTTAAGCCGATCTCCATTACTAAGAGAACGTCCACCAATCGCCTGCTTCATGGCTGGCTGGATCTTGCTATTGTAGTATTTCTGCGAGTAAATCTCAACCTCCTTCGGACGGCGCTTACTCTTCACCTTTCCACAATTGGATGTAAGGCTTGTCACGAGAGACTTGAGTACCGTTGTGGCACGCTGAGATGGTTGCCGCGTCTTGTTTGTATGATTTGGAAACCAATTGTGAATTTTCTGTATGTCATTGAATTTTGTAAGCATTATGTAATATATAGCAATGTATCATGCCAGTGTCGAAATCGACCACTCACCTTTTTGCGCTGGCTGACGGCTTCACCTAGCAATGTTGCTTGTTCATCGGTTAGGACGCCCTCGCCGTCAGGAAATAGTCGATTGTCTTCAGAAAATGTCTGAAACCAGGCAAGCTCGAGAGTAGGCCAGAAGATGTGTAACGATTTTTTTGCTTGATGTTCGAGGTAAGAAGGAACCTTATTTTCTAGCCATTCCAATTCGGTGGGTGTAGCCCAGTGCCGTGGCGCCATCGGTAGAATGTAGCACAGCAGCGGAGATACACGGTCGAGTCGGCTAAACACAAGTGGGCTAACCAAAAGAGACCAAAATTTACGACAACCCACACGTGAGGAAGACCTTTCGACCAATCAGAGCCCAGTGGTAGATAAGCCGAAGAATGCAAGAGATCTACCCAATTTTGTGGTTGCTTATCATCCAATCACAATGTGCTTCAGCTTTATAAAAACCCGGTATAATCGGCGACTCTCACACATTCCCCTCTGATCTACCATGACCGGAATCTCTAATACATCCGCGAAGGTTGAAGTCGCCGATGAGGCGGGTTCCGCCTTTACGTTTGACCAATTCCAAGCTGTGCTACAGTTCATGTCTCAGAACCAGCCCACCGGTAAGATTCATTATGTCTCTTCGCTCGACATTTTGCCTGATTTTTCACAGGTCCTGGCTGCGGCTGTACCTGTGCGTGTGGTAGTAAGTACGCTTGCCTGCTGCCAACTGCTCCCCGTCTGATAATCCTCTCAATTTTCAGATGTCCGTAGGCAGAATGCACCTCTGCCAGATACCCCCTCTTCTCCCAGCTTGCCACCTGTTGCTGCCTCAGGCTCGTCCTCTCACGCGCCCCCGCACTTGCCTACAGGACCTAGTAAATATCAGACTCGTTCTTTGGTCATTATTTACTCATTGTTAGTACCAGGTGTCCATGGTCGCAGCACGCATGGCTCAGCCCCATCAGATGCTCCATCTTCTCCATACCCAACTCCTAGCATTTCACTGCCCATTGTGTCCGCTACAATCACTATGCTGGTTCCTGCCCAAACTCCACCTCCTGTGGCCCCTATACCCGTGGCCCCTACCCTCGTGGCCCCTACCCTCGTGGCTCCTACTCCCGCAGCCCCTACGCCTGCTGCTACGGACCCACTCCAGGTTGGCCCTGTAGACGAAAAGCGCTTCTATGCTGTCGTTCGTGGTCGTCGGGTCGGCGTGTTTGATGATTGGTAAGTCGCTGCTGTAGATTTTCTGCATCATGCTTAATGAACACCTACTAGGAATATGACCAGTCCTCACGTCTCCGGTGTTCCAAACGCCTCGTGCAGGAGGTATGGCACCCGACAGCAAGCTGAGCGAGCCTTTGCCACTGCACTGAATGCTGGGCTTGTTCTCATTATTCCCGAGTAAAGTGCTCGCATCTGGTTTCTCACTTTCTTGGTCCGGGCCTGTATATCTAGTGTTTCGTTGTCGCCCGATGTTGTCCCCGTCTCGAAGTCATAAATGAAGTTCTTTTTGCCTTCTCATAACGTGTGAAATTAAGTATTAATATAAGAATGCACTGGTGCCCCACACTCCTTCACCTGATTCTCGCAAAATGGGTAGACGTGCTCGACATCTGACTGCAGCGGATAGGGAAAAGGCCCGGCATCTCCAAAGGCAGAAGTATAATAGCTCGGAAAGGTGCAAGTGTATTGAATGTCTCATTTCCTCTGCGCTAATACACAAAATAGAGGGAGAGGGGCACGGGCAATGCAAAACCGCCGTCAATACGAAGCACGGCTAGCTGCTAAGGCACACAATAAAGAAAGTGAAAATGGGGGTTATAGCATGGCTTCAGATGCGGATGAGTCTCAAGAAGATCAGACACAGTGTCCAAGTGAAGACGAGGGTATGGCTGGAGATGAACACTGGAGGGAAGTGATGGTGGTTCGTATGAAGGTGACACACAAGGCAATGCAAGGGAGGGCAAGGTGAAGACAGAGTATCAATGAGATTAGCGAAGATGAGGTGGATGAAGATAAGTATGATGGTGACGATGAACGTGACAGCAGAGAGGAAGCGGCGGTGGCATAGAGGATGAAAGTGAAGATGAAGATGGACATTGTTGAAATGGTGGCAAGAGGAAGACATGGAGGACGAGGTGAGGGATGGAGCTGGGAAGGAGGATGAGGACGCGGCCCACAAACTACTCCCACTCCCCTCGATTCCCTCCGCAATAATCGCATATGCTGCTAGGGAATTCCAAGTCACCTACGCACCAATCAACATCACCGAAACTTTTGGACTAGCAGACTCACCATATGAACTCGACCTTCCCGACACTCTACAGGTGGCATTTCATTGTGGCATACCGCCAGATCTACGCCTTGTACGGGAGCTGCATACAGTGCAATTCCGCCTTCTGTGTGATGCCGCTAAGAAGCGCTATCTTCAGTGGAGGGTGGGAGATAGTAGGAAGCGGCTTACGGACACAATCTGGATGGAGCTGCAAACTCAGATTGCTGCTTGGGAGACTGCTGTCCGCAGCGACATTGGGCATGGAGATCCATTGCATGAGATTGCACTTGGTTGGGCAGCGAGAAATATAGTGGTGTTGAGTGAGGAATTGGGACTAATGACCTTCCAGGTTAAAGGTGATGAATATGGTCAAGCAGAGCGCGAACGACGCTTACTGTGGCAACGAATTGCAAGGAACGCTCAGGAGGAGTTCAATGCAGTAGGCTATATGGAGGTGGCTAGGTACAATTGAAATCATATAAACTATGCAGCTACATTAACGGTCTTGTTAATTTGAATATGCATCTTTCTTGGTAGATGTTGCCTCCTTGGTCATATGCGAGATGATTAGATATGTACTTGATGCGTATTTTGTTTGATTTCTCTTACCTTTGGTTTCAGTAGGGCCTTTATTCGCTCCCTGATTGGTTGAGAAAAGCCGGACCGGAAAACACAGCCGGTTCGGGGCCAGAATGAGCAAGCGGAGTTTCAACCAAACCACCACAACGCCACAACTTACTTGGACTCATATCCTCCTCATCTCTTCCTGTCTCGGTGACTCTTATCGTAACACGTGCCCATCTTCAATGTGAGTAATGCTCATGTTTTGCTAGGATTCTGACCTGATTTCTTGAAGCACCCAGATCTTTTTGCGAGGACTCTTACCAGTTGTGTGGTCCAGCAATGTCAACGCCAAGCCTCACGACATGAGGATATTCAGCCGATCTTTGCTGGTAAGTCACGTACTCTGTTAGCTTATAACGTTCTGAATAACTCCACTTGCGGTAGTGTTTCATCCATTTGGTGTCCCTCACTCCGTGTTGCAGTCATAAATATGATATTCATAGCTGGTAAGTACTTCATCAGTGTGGTTCATTCCAAACGCTGAGGTCTGTTGCCATTTGTCATTTCATTAGGTCCATCACTCTGTTATTCTGATGCACAATTCATAGTATGTGTGAATGTCTGTAGTAGTTATTTTCTTGGTTGGACCGTAGACTATCGTAGCTATCGCGATCACAGAACTTAGGCGTGGGAGACTTTCTATAGCACTTCATGTAATTTAAAAGGAATTGATGTTCATTAGTTCGCATAAACGTGAACTTGAGGTTATCGAATAGCATGTGCTTCAGTAGGATTGTAATAAGTTACTAGTCCTATGCTTCGAAGGTGTTTGATAATACATCATGTGACACAGCTCAATGTATCAGGATGTATTATATTATTACCGCACACTGCTAGCTGGCTCGCTCACTTGATAGTCACGCAGATTGATCGCTTTGATGCTAGATGGTTGCACGTATGTAATCATTATTCATTCAGAGTACAGTGCACGATGTATTGCATGGACAGTGGTAACAGGCAATACATCGTGTACTCAACGTATTCCGAATTATTCATCATTCAGAGTACAGTGCACAATGTATTGGGTGGACAGTGGTAACAGGCAATACATCGTGTGCTCAATGTATTCTGAATTATTCATCATTCAGAGTCAGTGGATGATGTATTGCATAGACAGCGGTAACGGGCAATACATTGTGTGGTAGAGCTCAATGTATCTCGGCATACGGCAAGCTTCTTCTGAGCCACCATAAAAAGTTGATGTCGTTCCATGCATAGTGCGATAACTGCCGCTCCCTCCTTCAAAATGCCCATCGCAATGGCTTCGCGCCTCAAGCACTGGCTAAGCTTGATGGCCCCTAAGACCCTCAAGCGTCGCCGCAGGCCACATGAAGAAGCCTACGTCTTTCCTGACCTCCATGAAGATGATGCGACCACACGCTGCCCCCTCCTCCCACTCCTATCATTCATCGTCATATTGAATACTCTGTCCACTCTGCCGGAGTCTCCTCACATAGTAGTTTTATATCTCTTCGAGATGCTGCAAGCTCGACTACTTCCGTTGATTCCATGCCCTCTATGCTTACAATGTATACCTCTGCCGACTCTACTCTTTTCGATGATGTTATCTTGGGCTCCAACATCGACGACACTGATACAGATGCAATTTATGACTTATCCGATTATCTCGATGACTTTCAGCATCGCAAACGCACACCCGGGGTACATTTTTATCTATGTTTGATTTGTAGCTATACTCAAACATTCATAGGACGACCCTCTGGGCCAATGGGTACCCCACATTGACGAGTACCTTGACGAGCTTATGCGCTTGGAGGGCCATGGGGACTATCAAGATTCTTTATGTCCTGTGTGCGGCATTGCAGAGGCCACACTTCGCTGCTCTGACTGTGACGACCTGCGCTTACTCTGTGCAGGTTGTACTATCTCTCGCCATCTCGCCAACCCAGTTCATCGTGTTTCAGTGAGTTACTTTACCCGAGCTGCTCACACGTCTATATGTTGATGTTGGTATGTCAGGTGTGGACCGGTACCTATTTCCAACAAACCAGCCTGAAAGCCCTTGGGTTACGCGTTCAGCTCGGACACCCACCTGGTGAACGATGCCTCAATCCGGCTCATGCATTTGCAGATGACTTCGTGCTACTGGATAGCAACGGTATCCATGAAATCGGCCTGGACTTCTGTAATTGTCACAAGGCTCTTCCCATACCACCCAACTCTTGTGCCAACGCTGGCTCCCAGCAACATCTGACCAACCGAAGACTGCGGCCACATTTCGACTTCTCGAGACCTTTCATTTATTGTCCGTCCAGACAAAGATCTCCGGCTTTGAATTCTACTCAGCGCTTGCCCGTCGCACTGACAATACTGGCGTGGAGCCAGTTAAGGTGCGTGCAAACACATCTTACCACGATCATCACTGACATATGTTTGTAGGACCGATATCCCTCATTCATGCGCATGGTGCGTGAATGGCGTCATCTAAAGATGCTGAAACGAGCTGGCCGTGGTCTTGACCCCGGCGGTGTTTCTGCTACGCAGCCAGGGGGGTGTGCAGTTTTGTGCACTGCCTGTCCACACCCAGGTGTGAATATACCTCCCAACTGGAAGGATGCAACGAAGAAGTCGTGCGTATCTTTTCATTTCGTACTATGCATCCTGCACTCATTTGTATACCTTTACAGATGGTTATACCGACTCTTTGTAGGATGGATGCCAACTTTCGATTGAAGCGCAAGAAAGTGTCCTCGCATAAGAAGGACCCCGGTCTTAATCATGGATACGCCTACGTTGTTGAAGAGAACGCGTACAAGTCACACCTTAGTACTTTCAGCGATCTCATCCCGAGGAGCCCAATGACTGCAACAACCACGATGCTGTCAAGCTCGCGAATATGAAGGGAACTCAAGGCCTCGATGCAACAGGTGTTGCTGCCATGGAGTGCATTCGGCACGACATATGTTGCCATGCGCTGTCGGTGACCTTCAAAAGGGAGAGCGGTGAGTTAATCACATTGAAGTGTTGTTTGTCGTATTGATTGTTACTTACAGTCAGGTGAATATGGACTACGTCTTTCTTTCTGGCCTCAAACTTGCAAAAATAAAAGATGTTGTTGCCTCCTACGATATTGCCTGTCAATGGTCGAGAAACCTTTGCCGTCGTTGCGATATCTATGGTGATGCTATCGCTGATCTCGACCTCACCTATGCGATCCCCAAGTTTCATATTCGCGCCCACCAACAGTCGTGCCAGGCGAATTATTCCCTCAACCTACCACACCTTTCAGTGAAGTGTTTCTGTTACTTACAGACAGCCGGTCAATGGCATGGGCTGATGTCACAGGCCAGCCGGTCCCGGCTGGGATTGTAACTTGTTCCGTAGTTACAGCCCGGCCGGGGTTCTGTATTTTCAGTCCGGCCGGATGTCACTCCGGAACATCTGTCTCCTTTTCATCAGTCCGGCCGGTGCTCAGGTTCACAGCCCGGCCAGATGCCAATTGGAGCAGGATGTGTCCATGATCAGTGTGCCCATGCCGGAGGGATGTCTGGTATAACACCTGTCCAGACAACGTTGGAGCACACCCCACCTATCTGGGATGACAGCCAACCTGCATGCCGAACGTCGGCATCAATACTGCCTCAGCATGTTTGTTGTCCGTTTCAGCGAATATTGTTACTGTGCAGCTGGAGTTCATCGGTGGGCTAGGCCTTACATTCATAGTATACGTGTATGCCAATCGGAGCGGCACGGTGGGTCTGCGATTTGACAACAATAGGATAGAGGTTACGATGGTCCGGTCTGATGTGATTTCGACAATAAAGAAGGCCTGTAAATTAACGGAAGATGATGTATTTATCCAGGATGAAAAATGAGTTACACAGCACCCTTCTGCATCAGCGACTTCTTACATCGAAGTTATACGATCTGCCAAGTCGTCGCCCTACTCCGGTGACGATTTCCTGAATTCGTCATTCATGGGCCACCGGCCACCCATCAAAGTAGTACAGGATGCATTCCATTTGGAGCTAGAGAGCGACATAGAATGTACGGATGGGACTCATTCTCCGGACCGGATCGGGACGGAACAACGCTTACCAAAGAGGTGTTCATGAAGACCCCTTAATATCGTGAGAACCAACCGCAGGAGTGGCTGTATTGATCTCCCCAATATTCACCTTGCATCGTGTTCGTCTGAACCTGCTATCGGAATGTGCATTATATTCAGGAGCATGGGGTGGAGTGTCGGACCGGAAAGAACTGTCCCGGAGTAGACATACGGACCGGGGCAGACATCCGGATGGAATGGTCATTCCGGAGTATAGGTTGACTGTCCGGATGACAAAGGCTATCACTGGTGTTCAAACAATGAGTCAAATGAGATCTTTGATGTCACAATATGAGTGGACATTGCAGCCCAATAAGTGGAAGAATGCTCAGAGCCTTCTGGCCGGACTGTAATCATGTACTCCGGCTGGACTGCAAATACAGCAAGATGAACAGGTCCGGCCGGGTCCGGCTGGCCTGTGATAACAGCCTAAATTCATACCTGGCTGGCCTTTGGGCACAGCATATAGACTGAATGGGTTCAACCTACTCCCCGGTGTAGGTCGTACAGATGGTGAAAGTGTTGAGCGTGGATGGGCGGCAGCAAACCCTTTCGCATCGAGCAGCAAGGAGATGGGCCCTGGATCACGGCGTGACCTCTTGGATGACATATTTGCTGCACACAACTGGAGGAAGACATGCCAATTTCGTAAGCAAATTGCTATTCCCTTCTGCAAATTATTGGCTGACTTCTCTTGAGCATCTTCACTTCTTGCCAAGATCAAGGCAGCAGTTCCCGAACGCAATGAACACGTCGCAGCTTTCGAAGAATTTACGTCATCTTTGCCCCCACAAAATGTTGCGGAATGGACGGCGCTTGTAGAGGCTTGGGAGCACGATCAGAGTGCCCCAAACCCGTTTGAGATCACTCACCACAGTCAGTACTACATGAGTGCTTCCAGACAGCTTTATTGACATCTGATTGATAGCTATCACGCAAGCGGCAGTGCGTCTCGAACTCGCTCAAGAGGATGCCGCACGATTGAAAGATGGTACCACGGTTGTTGTGCACGAACAGATTTCGGGCAGCACCATGGTTCTGACTGGGCTGGAACTCGAAGAGCATCAGTAAGTAAGCATGGCATATAACCTGTACATGGCTGATAAAAGCCTAGGCGCCGTCTACGCGTGGATCTCGCTGCAGCTAGCGAAAACATGACCAATCTTCAGCATGCAAAACTGCTTGAACGTCAAACGGCTCTTCAGCGGAGGATCGATGCATGGTTCGAGATCCAGCAATTGTACATGCCTGCACTCGCTCGTCTACGTTCACGTAACAACACAACAGAGACTGCTGTGCAAGCGCAAAATGTTTCACTCCTATTGCCAGCAGCCGCGTCACGCGACATTGTTTGCGATCCTTTTCTTCTTGACTATGAGTGGCGGCTGCGCTACTCTAATGCATTTGAAAACCTGGCTGATCTTCGACGTCATCTCCAACTAAGGGACCACCTCTGCAAATTCAAGGCTCAGTTCATTCGGGGCCAGCGGCCAAATACTCGTGCGAGGAGTATTGTCAACACTATTCAAGAAAGGATCCATGCAGACGTTGCTCGATATCGGATCAATCATGCCGCACTCACCTCACTTGCTGTGACCTTGAATAGGTCTGATTGGCAAAGGACACTTCATCCCCTTGCAGATGCGGATGTTCGATTCATTGCTGATGGTGAAGAAGATCAGACAGAGGGACGGAGAACAATGTCGTGGATTTGGCGGACATCACCGTCTGAAAGTGGCACCACTGAAGGCCTGCAAGAATGTGAGTGAACCATTACTAATACTGTCTTTATGTCACTAATAATCTTACAGCCCTGCGAGTGGAATGGTGCAAGGCTCGTGCCCGCGCTCATCGCTGGATGGAGGAGGTCGACCTTCTGGAGGAGGAGATGCGCCGAGTGAAGGCCTTCCATGCAGAGCGTTCCAATTGGTGGTTGGAGCAGAGTGGCACACGAACATCGTTGGCTTCCGACCTCGCAGAAGGTGTTACAGCCTATGCCCAGCGACAGGCCGTGATATGCAGGTCAATGCATGATCATTGTGACCATACATGGCGTGACGTTCAGCAGTGGCTCACCGTCAGCAGCTTGAGCATTTCTGTAACAAGTGGTTCAATCTTAGACGATTCTGTGTAGCTATCTTCTCACCGGAAGCAGCTGTGTTTTCTGCCGTTTGGTCGGATTCACTCATTTTTACTCTGGCGCTGATTCCTCTTTCACGGACATTCTGTACAATACTATTATTCTGCTATCCATAGCCATTGATGTTTGTACAATCAAGTTGCTGTTCCTGAATGATATATCAAGTGCATATGAAATATACAGTCTGCACGCCTTGTTCTGATTCCTGAAAGTGAGCCACCCCTGCTGGCGCTAGTCTGTTGCTGTCACTTTAATATTTGTTGCTCTGGGCTGGATGGGAAGTTTTATTCAGAACGAGATTGCTCCGTGCAAAGAAAACGGTCACCAACATGCCCGCGCCTACCGAAACTTGGAGACATTTTGGGCGTAGTCAGTGCTGCCCCGCCCGCCAGTCCGAATTCCACCTGAGAGATCCAGAACTATCAAATCACGTGCACCCGCCGTACGAACTTTGAGCCCAGATTAGGCGCGCTCAAACTTCAGAGTTCGTACGGCGGGTGACGTGATGAGCACTTGTTGACAGGCGTGCTCTATTTGGTCTATGCCTCACTCGCCTTCCATCGCCAGCACCACCCTCCACGACGCCGGATGCCCACCAGGGATCCCGCACATCGCCTACCACGGGCAACCTCGATATCGACATTGAGGTATGCCTGCCTATTGCCCACCAATCCCGCCGCACCCCCATCTGCACCACGGAATGACAGCAGTGGCCCAACCCGCGCACAGTCGTGCTCGTGCACGCCTCGTACACGACTGGTGTTCCTCCGTTCGCTCGGTCCCCAGTTTCTCAGGCAGCGCCCCGCCCGTGCAACCACCTCCCGCTCCTCTCCTTCTTTGCAACGCTCTTCTCGCTCGAGCTGGATGACCCCGCGCTTCACCTGCTCAGGCATTCCTCCGTTCGCTTGTTGCCAACCCGTACATCCATCTCCCGCTTCTCTCCTTCTTTACTATGCTATTCTCGTTCGAGCTTGATGACCCTGCACTCTACTTGCTTATGCCCTCCAAGGCGGACGCAGAGACATTCCTCGCTCCCCATTCCAAGCCGCCGCAAGCCGCCACAACTCGCACACGCAGCCGCTCCCAGCAGACCTCTTCGTCTCGGTCGCCGTTTCCCACCGGCTTTGCATACATGCCTCGGCGCCGCACGGCGCAATAACGCGCAGGTCCTGCATCTTATTATAATATCTGCTACAAGTAGACGTATGTGATATGTCTCTTCGTCTCAGTCGCCATTGGCCACCGCGCTTTACCTGCTCATTTTATCACGTCCTTCTCGCTCGAGTCCCACCCGTGCAACCCCTCCGCTCCTCTCCTTCTTTGCAATGCGCTTCTCGCTCGAGCTGGATGACCCCGCGCTTCACCTGCTCAGGCATTCCTCCGTTCGCTCGTTGCCCACCCGCACATCCATCTCCCGCTTCTCTCCTTCTTTACCACACCAATGACCCTGCGCTCTACCTGCTCATGCTCTCCGGGGCGGACGCAGAAGCATTCCTCGCTCCCCCGCTGCAAGCCGTGACAACTCGCACACGCAGCCGCTCCCAGCAGACCTCTTCGTCTCGGTCGCCGTTTCCCACCGGCTTTGCATACATGCCTCGGCGCCGCACGGCGCAATAACGCGCAGGTCCTGCATCTTATTATAATACCTGCTACAAGTAGACGTATGTGATATGTGTATGTAGATAAAATAAAAACATGCATGCCAATGTATCGTGATATACAACAGAAGAAAGGATGTATCATGATATATAGCAGGAAGACAGAATACCGTTATATGGTGCAGAGACGCCGGCACGATTGAGAAGATGGCGCCATGATCGAGAAGATGCCAGCGCGATTAAGTAGATCTGAGGCACAACATAGAAGCCCTGGGCGGACGCAGGCGCACAGAGCCTGACGCATATAGCAAGAGGGCGGGGGACGAGCTCAACGTTCAAGACGACGCCAGGAGGTCTCCGGTTCAGGCGGCCGGATAGTACTCAAATGGGGAATCCGAGACGCGGAGGGGTCCGGTGGAGACCAATTAGGTAGGTGACTCAATGGTAAGGTGCCGATGTATCGCTACAGTAGACAGTCGATGTATCGGCCCAGTGTACAAGTACACTGGTATATATATTACGGCCTGCGTACAATTGTATTATGGTATGTATCGTTGTGCATCAGCAAAACTCGAAACACTCTGATTTCCTCTGAATGACTCTGTTTCATCTGAGTGTCTGAACCATCAGACCATTCCAGACGTAACAGAGGTTTCATAAGCCCTTGTCGTCTGAAAGCTCTGAAGCCTCTTGATGGTCTTCAGCAGAAGCTTCAGAGCTTCAGAACAATAAGAATATCCAGACACAGCTCAGATTTCAGATGGAATAGAGCCTCAAGATTTATTTACAGACTGCTCAGAGCTTACAGATTGCCTAGATTATAATTTAGCTACTTGTACATAATGTCTGACAGCACCTCCGCAATCAGCACCGACAACACAAAGTGCTCCAACACGTACGTGCGCCGCCTGTTAGCCACGGTATGTTTGCGTCCGACGGCGTGATACGAGCGGCTGCCTAAGTACGTCGTAGTCCCGCGCAGATGAATGCCTCGTTCGCACCGGCATTGCAGCTGATAACGGAGCCCGCAACGTAGAGCAGCGTGTCCATGAAGAGGGAATGACGTACGCACCCTTAGAAGCGGCCGCAGGCAGCTGTACAACTGCGTACGCGTCGATGCCATTTGCCTAGATAGCAATAGACTTCATGCTGTGGAAGATCAGTGAGTAGGCGACGATACGCGAGAAGATGAGGTCGTACGCTGTGCACGTGTAGAATATTTCCGCAGCGCGGGAGTTGAGCACGGCCTGCCGGCGCCGCTGGACCATCGTGCTCGCAAGCATAAGCTTCGACGCACGCTCCGAGCTGCCTCTGACGTCGAAGACGCCTGTGCAGCACGGTTGGCGTTCGCCGCCTGTAGTGTACGAGCTGATGGTAAATGTGTAAGCATACTTCTCGCCAGATGCGTTGAGTGTGATGTCCGTGCGTACCATGCTTGCGACATCTCGAGAGTAGACGAGGGAGTTCGAGTAGGTGATCCCGGCAAGGTTGAGCACAACGTCCGCTGGCATGCGCGCGAGGTGCTCAAGCATGAGCTGTGTGCCGGCCGCTGTGAGTTCGTGGTATACCGAGGCTGGGCACAACGCGAAGCCAGATACCTTATGGCCTTCGACTAGGTCTGCAAGGAGGCTGAAAGGCGTCTCGAACACACCGTCGACGCCCTCCGCAGAAGGCAAGCCAACACAGGAGTCAAGCAGGGAAAAGCGGGGCTTGGGGAGTGTCGAAGCGAGCGCGGCAGCAGCGGGCGTTCTCCTCGAAGGTCACCCAATAGCGCATGCCGGCGAAAGGATACAGCGGGAGGTCCACGAGATAGACGCGAGGGCATTGAAGACCTTGTGCCACGCGATATCATTGGCAACGGGGAGCGCGTACAGTCCAGCTAGGGCAGCACAAAGCACGGCGAAGTCGGAGGTATCCATACGTAGCGAGGGGAGGAGCAAGGGTGTGCGCGCGCATCCCTGGAGGCAGCGCAGCATCGGGAACGTCGTGGGGTGCGGACCGATCTCGATGCATGCTGTGACCTAGTCGTGAATTCGGGGCCGCACACAGCAACCAGCCATAGCGCATCATCCGGTTTCAGCACCCCGACGGTGACCAGCCCAAGGCTAGTCAAAAAGAGAAAAAACACACTCACAAACGGCACGCGCTCATGCAGCTCCACGCCCATCCCGATGTACTACCCGCCCTGCCCGCTGAACGCAAACAGCACCTTCGCCCGCTCCCTGCCCTTCTGCAGCACGACCTCCACTATCTGTGTGTTGCGCAGGTTCCCGAGGAGCTCCACGGCAGAGCAGCTGGTGACTGCCACGCGGTGCGGGAAGAGCTTGCGCCGCGCAGTGTTGGAGTATGCAGTGTCCATGAGCGCGAGCGCATCGTGCGGAGCATCCTCAAGTTGAGCAATGGGTGCCGCTAAGGCCGCTGGAACAACCTAGTGATAAGTGATGGGAAGTGGGGAGAGTGGATGAGAGAACGAGGTGCGCGATGCAGCCTAAGGTGAGTGAGAGCGTGAGAGTACGAAACGAAGTTGAACTTGCGCGCTTCGAACTTCTCAGTTCTGGCGTTCGGTGGCTGCCGCCTCACGTTCGAGTCCACTTCCACCTCCATGACTCGCTGTCATACCTTGGCCCTCAGGCGTGTCTCTCTACTTGCTCTTGGTCTCCGTCGGTTGGTTTTCACTTACCTGGTCTGTCACCCCTGCATATCCCTATGAGCGTACATGCCTGCGCCCGTTGCCAACACCCCGCACTGCGCTCCTTACACCCACCTCTCGTCCACGCTCCATGTCTGCGCCCCCACTGCACTGCAGTGCACGCCTGTGCCAGTGCTCGTGCCTGCACCCATGCCTGCCCGACTCATCCGCGCTCACACCCCGCGCGCACCCATCGTACGTGCCCGCCCTGCGCACTGCACCCCTCGTAAGTATTAGCTCTGATATCATCCGCCATCACACCATTTTATATCGTGTGCGCATATCCAGGCAGACGCATCTTACCTCCCCCGCGTCCTGCGCTGTAGACGAGCAGCCCCGTCCGCACCATCTCTGTCGTTCTCGTCGTTCCCGTTTATCACCTGTCTGCCTTCCTAAGACCCGGCACCGGCCATTCACCCTGCGGCCGTGCACATCCCGTGTGCTCGTTCTAGTCCAGCCCGCATCCCCGTCCACATTCGATGAGCGCAGTCCTCAACCCGACGAGTAGAGTTGTTCGACGTCATGCTGAACTCGCCAAACGCAACGCGGACACCTCATTGGCCGGCTTCTTCCTTTCCCCCACTGACACAGCTTGAAAGCTGCCATTCGGGCAAGCATTCTGTGCGACCCGCATCCACACATTTTCAACTCCTCCACGCAAACCGTCGATCGATGCGCGTCCTGCACATACCCCATCCTAGATGCGTCTGACCGCACGATCAAAACCCCCCGCGTGTGTACGATATCTCTGTCGTTCTCCTCGTTCCCTCACCTGTCCGCCGACCTGAGACCTGGCACCACGCATCCACGCTACGCCCGTGCACACAGGGTGCGTATGTTCTAGTCCAATCCACGTTTGTGTTTGCGTTCACGTTCTAGTCGGTGCGCTGCAGACGGCGGAGGAGAAGATGATCCAGGGCGGCGTCGCGGACGTCGTGTCGCACTTCGACTCGCGCTTTCGACTCTTACATACCAACCTGTGGTATTCTTATATATGCAGGACCTTACATTTAGCCAATACCTCGCGCTGCTGACTGTCGCTGATGCATTCGTGGTGACGAGTCTGAGAGATGCTATGGCGCTGAGGCCCTGCGCATGATTTGGCGGACACTGGTACCCGCCCATGCCTGCCGATAACCCGCGCTTCGTGCGCCCCGCCCAGATCTCCCCGCTATCTCGCCCGCAGCGGCCTATGCGCACCTGCAGGAGGCCGTGTAGTCCTACGGTTGCGACTCGTGCTTCACCGTCACCAACGCGGCATGTGTCCACCTCTGGCACACTGTCTGAGTTGTATGGAATCTCTTTGTGATCTGTGAGTTCTGATTTTAGTCTCGGATCAGAGGACCCAGAGTGACAAGAAGATCCATACAGAATTGAGATGTTCTTATTGGTTTGGACAGTCTGGATTGTCTTAAAATTCTTATGGAATGAGTGCTGAAATTCTGGTCTGGATTAGCTGATTGCTCTGTACCCTCTGTAATGCTTCTGGACTTGTCTGGACTGTAGATATGTAATAATACATTACCTTGTTCTGGGTTATCTTAAATGTCTGAATCCCTCTGATTTTTCTGAGAGATCTTTTTCGTCTTAAATAAGATACTCCAGACACATTCAGACGAATTCAGACGAATTCAGACGAACTCAGACACACTCGAGTTTCCTGATGTGCCAGGATCTTGTGAGCAGTTGTGGTCTTTCTGACCCCACTACGAGGCACATTCCAGACGCCTTGATGCAACGCAATGTCTTGCTTTAGGTCCATATGTCGTGGATGCTTTACTTCGTCGAATGCAGCCGCCTACGACTCCGATGCTGAGGCGAATCCGTCCAACTCATCGCAACACGTACTCAAGACCAAGACCATGGAGTCCCCTACAAATGTAGTCACTACCAACGCGACACTGGACTCTTCTCTCCTTAGTGGACTGCGAAAATGCACCACACATCCCATTCGGCTCCAGTCCAACGGCGGTCTCTATGTCACTGATACTTGCAGCAGGGTTGGCAATGGTAGGGGTGCTACTTCATGCACCACCAATCCGACCTCCGGCGCAGTAACTGCAGTGACGTCCAAAGCAGAGGCTGGCACTGTACACCTTCCCCAACTAGCAACAGGTGCACTCGACGTGATGGTTGATAATTCCAATGGAGCGCCCAGCCATTTCTCTTCGCACCATGCTGCTAGCCTGGCAATATCTCCTTCCACATCACCTGTAATGCTCATCAATCGTGATCCAAGTCCTGCGATGGACGACTCGACTGCAGCGGGTGATAAAGGACTAGTGATGGGAGTCAATGGAGGGGTGCCGATACGCATCCTCTCATCGAAATGGTGGTCATGCCTACCTCTGCGGTCGATGATGCTGATGTCGTGAACAATCCTTATGGCGCGGACCCACGTATGACCCAAAATTGGCCATATGCATTTCTTGGCTTGTCCAAGGACCTTATTGAGATGGGTGGACAGTCATCGGACACTGTGCCGGTGGTTGACCTTAAGCGGGTGGCGGAACCTTTGGCGCTTCTCATGCAAAACAGTATGGTGAGTCGATTACGCACACCATCGGAACAAGATGTATAGCTCATTCGCGACTTTCCACGGTAGCAAATGATGGAGAACAATGATAATATACAAACTCTCACGGAAGACCTCAACGCGATCGCGCAAATCATTCTCGCAGACCAATCGATGAACCGGATCGAATATATGAAGAAGTGAGCATCTGTTCCTTCATACACATACACAGTGTTGATATTCGCCTGATAGAGTTCTATCGGAAAGCAAGAATGAAGCCAGAGAAGCAGAGAATTGTTCTCGCTTCACGAAATTGATATGGAGTGATCAAAATGCGAAGATCTTGGAAGACCTGAAGGAGCAAGTGAACAACGCATGTCGTAAGTTTGAGGCAAGTATCTTCATCGTTAGACATCTGAGACGCGTACGCAAAGTACTCATATAATGCGCAGACTGCAAGGGGGATTGCGACGGATAGGATGGTGGACAAGATTGCGACGGAATTGTCTCATATGATGCAAGCCTGTAATGTGAGCGATAATATTTTCAATGTCACGCTGTCGCATCTCACACTCTGTTCATATATAGACGCTTCGGGAACAATGTACTTTCTACTTCCTTCATCAATTGACGTCGCCTGAGTCCCCATTACTATAGTTTCAAGTAAAAAACTTCCTTCTGCAAAGGCCTTACGGTAGGTCGGGGTACATGAGCCATTGTACTCCGTCGTTCTGATTCTGAATGTACGCAGAAACTTTACGATGAATGGCATCAACGATGTGCGTACTTTGACAGGCGAAGCCATAACCAATTGCTGACGTCTACTTCCAGACGTGGAGCAGGTACTCAAGGACTTGCCGCATGCTGACGCTAGCTACAGAGCATTCGTACACAGTTCCAAATCAGGTGTGCTCCCAGGAACTCGGGCCGCGTTGCTTCAGGAACTCGAAGACTGGGCCGATGGATGGTGCGACGATCTCAAAGAGAAGCCGGTATACATCCTCAGCGGCGCTGCTGGAATGGGGAAGTCCACGATCGCGTATGAGATGGCGCGCCGCCTGGATGAACGACATCTTCTAGGCGCATCTTTCTTCTTCCTTCGCGGCGCCGAAGATCTCAATTCGACACGTCTTTTCTTCTCGACGATTGTCTATCAGCTTGCGCTCTTCAATGCAGTGTTTTGCGACTACATCCTGGCTGCAGCGAAATCCCATGTTGCGCATGGTACTCAGCGGATGGAGTTGGTGGTAGACGAGCTCATCACAGAGCCGCTAAATAAGATCCCTGATCCGCAAAGTATTTCCCCTATCGTCATCGTGATAGACGCAGTCGATGAATGTACGGATGAAGCGCAAGAGAGCGCGTACCGCACATGCTACACCTCCTTCTGAGGTGTGTTCTCGCTCTCAAGGTACCTCTCCGGATCTTGATCACGACCCGACCGGAACTCCACATCGAGGAATGCGCTAGAATCCGCGGAATTCAAAAATATCACGAGACCATTCAATCTCCATACAATTCATCCCCAGGTTATCGACAAGGACATCGAGCTCTACATCGAGAAGCATATGGGCGAAAACGAATGGACGAGAGTGCTCCTAGAGCGGCGCGCCGACGCTGCATTTCAGCTGGCGCAGAAGGCAGAGGGGTTGTTCATCTATGCTAAGGTCGTGGTCGACTTTTTGACCCGCAGGCGCCAACTTGCCCAGCATTACTTCGATGCGCTGATCGCAGAATCCTCCGAGTCGAACGTTCACCAGGATGCAGCCCTGGCTCCACTAGATGTGCTCTACACTGCGGTCTTGGAGAGCGCATTTCCCGATATTCGAACGGATAGATGTCTTCAGGCGCAGATGCAGGATGTTCTTGGATGCGTTGCAATCCTGCAAGATCATGTATCACCTAGAGTCTTACATTCCCTGGTCGGCATCGAAGTAGCAGCAGTTGAGTTGGTCGTTGATTATCTTCGGGCCATCATCATATTCGACAAGACATGCAAGACATCAGATGCGAAGATTCATCCTCTCCACGCCAGCTTCCCCCAATTTCTTCTTGACGAGAATCGCTGCATGAATAAGCTGTTCTGGGTCAATTCTTGCGCACAGAACAGTCGTTGGGCCGCCGCGTGCCTTTCGACGTTGAACGATCCCGGGCTGCTGCAACGCAATGTGTGTCGGTTGCCAGATCCTCTTCTTCACAAGGACGAGGTCTCAGATCTATCCACCCGCATCAAGACCTACCTGCCAGTGCATACTGGCATTCAGTATGCTTGCCTCCACTGGGCAACTCATCTGTGTGGTTCCGGATCCCAGGACGTGAGCGTGCTCATGCAGTCCCTCGACAAGTTCTGCCGCGAGCGACTGCTATTCTGGATGGAGGCCTTGAGCATGATTGGTCGGCTTGACGTTGCGGTGACAGCCCTTATTAATGCTCGCGATTGGCATGCGGTTCGTGATCATACCTCCCACGCTATTGCATTCATCTAATAATGTGATTAGTCACATTCTAGCACACAGGACGACACCTATTGGCTTCTAAATGATGCCTATCGCTTCGTGCTGGAGTACTATATCCCCATCAACTGCTGTCCGGAGCAAATCTACATTTCTGCACTCACTTTTGCTCCGTCGTGCGTCTCCGAGACGAGTATGCTAAAGTGGTCGATTCCTCTATGGCTGTCAGAGTTCATCGTGAACCATGCTGGGGACCACGCATGCGGATATGCGAGGTTACCGACTACGTCGACTTCGTGCGATTTTCCTCAGACGGACGTCGCATAATTTCCTACGGTAGCATTGGCCAGGTGATGCGCGTTTGGGATGCTGGCACAGGCACAATACTGCACACGATGAAAAGCTCATATCCCCGCATTTTCGGTGTTGCAAATGTGCAACTGTCTCTGGATGATCAAAAAATCTTGTGTTGCTGGAGGGCAATGGATTCGCAGGTTATTTGTGAAGTCTGGAATGCTTCATCCGGCGCCTTGTCACAGCGATTTTGTCTGAAGGTACAAGACCTTGCTACCGCATTTACTCCTGACGGGAGAAGTATCGTTGTTGTAACACCCACTAACATACAGAGTATCGATGCTCAAACCGGAGGTCCTTCCACTATTGTGACATGGTCATCGCCTCTGCCCGAACGCGGAAAGCCCTTGATCCATTTCGCTACAGACGGGAGAAAAGTTGTATTGTCCAGACAAGACAAGACAATTTATCTGTGGGATGGAGACAGCGGCAAACTGCGGCAGATCCTGGACACGGGGGAGGTCCAATCAGTGGCATTCTTTCCGGATGGCACCAGATTGGTAGTCGCCGACGTCAACAGTTGCCACATTCTCATTTGGGACGTTCAATTGGGGAAATGTTTACGAGTCGTGGACACCAGCAGCGGACACGCTGCTGCCTGGGGTCAAATTTACTGCATGACGGTCTCCCCTTTAGGCGATTGGTTAGCACTTGGAATGGGCGACGGCACGATTTCCATCATCGATTGCAGTCATTGGGACACTTTGGCACTTGTCAGCTGTCCTCGTTACATCAATGACTTATGTTTTTCCCCAAAAGGAGATCGACTCGTGTCTTCTTTCTCTGCCACGATTGGTATCCACATTTGGGACACGGCCGTTATGAAGGAAACTACTTATATTGAGTCGAGGTTGTTAGATGACTACGGTTGGACAGGAGGTGTGGTCTTTTCCCCCAACAGTACCCAAATTGCAACATATTCCAGTCATTCTCAGGAAGGCAGCGCGATCGACTTCTGGACCATTTCTAGCGGCACGTGCGTACATTATCTGAAGCAGTATGATGTGCTGTACGATGAATTACCTCCTGAATTGCTCTTCACCAACTCCGAGGCGGATGGTCAACTCGGCATTATCATCGCTCGGGAAGGACAACCGGTCTTGCTTCGGGATGTCACAAGTTGGACATTGAAAGCTTCTACACCGGAGTCTTATCTATGCGATGATATCCACTTCTTCCCTGATGGAAAATATCTGGCTACAGCTTACTCGGGGACTGTCACCATGTGGAAGACATCGGACCTTTCTGAATGTTGGACTGTGGACCTTTCCTCTTTTGGTTCCGTTCAAGACATCCGCAACTCTCCTGAAAGCACAGATGTGCTCCTGGTTTACTGCTATGACATGACTTCTCGTGAGCAGTCGCAATGTCTTCTGAACTTCTGGTCTGGGGACCTTCTGGAGTCGACAGATGTGGACGAGGATATCATGCCGGAGCGAAGAATTATGGCTTGGGATCATCTCGATTTGTATAACGGGTGGATTTATTCCAGGAAATCACGTCGCAGGTTATTCTGGCTACCCCCCATGTTGAGGCCCATATATTACTGGGATGGGGCGTCTTGCAATAACCTCTTCGCCATCATCTCAAACGATCACTCCCTTTTCACCGTCCTCGATCTTTCCAGCCTCATCGAAACATCCGGTTGATCAGCCTTCACTACAACTGTGGTCTGGAGGGTTTATCACCTCATCCGCATCTATAATTCGAATACGTACCATTTTATGGACCTTCTACGTCACACAGTCAGTCTTCGCAGTATGGAGTATTTCAGTCCGGACATGTATGTACAGTAGCGTCGACGAGAATGATGAACTGGCCCACGACCCGCGATCGCCTAGCCAATCGAATGCATTCGATCAAGGTAGAACAATGTGCATATCCAACAAAGAGTGGCAGCCCTCGCCAACGAATAGCTGCGAGATACCACATATTAATGGATGGAGTTCTGACATTCGCAGGGTAAGACAAAACTATGGGGTACGCACGCGGAAGTCGACAACGCAGGATCGTCTATACGGAATACGCGTAGCAGGGGAATTCCCCCTAGGACATTTCCACGCAAAGGAGAGCCCAGCGCGCATCCCGCGAAGGTCAGACCAATATCAATTCTCCCACCGCTCATTTTGTAGAATGGCGTGGCACTAAGAAGATGTCAGAGGACAGATAAACAGATGAACTTTGTGGTGTACTCCCCTAACACATATATGAGAAGCCTAACCTGCACTCCCGAGTTTTCTCCCCGCCAGCTCCATAGGCCTCATGTTGAGAGCTGCGGCTGCGGATTCAGATAGCAGAGTGCGTGAGGAGCGATCAAGTTCTATCGCATGAGTGACGTGCCACTGGATAGCAAATGTCGGGAATGGCATACGACGACGCCCCCGCGGCATGAAGCCAGAAGATTTTGTCCTCCCTATGTACGAATGCTGTGTGCTTCTCTAGCCTCATCCATTACCCAAGCCAACACGGAACAGATGTGTTCCCCGCTTGTAAGAGTGCAGAGGTATGTCATGATCGTTTGCGCATCGAAGCTAGCGAAATATTGTGCTACAGAGAACTGAAACAGGACTATAAGTTCAGGAGCCAAGAGACGAGTTGAAATCACAATCCGTGTAATGTCCATTCTACAAATGTCGTTGCATGATGAGGTTGGAAAGAGCAGCATAGGAGCGCACGCAACATTATGCATGTGAAAGGCATCATGCAAGCGACTCAGCATCCCTCCGCAGATGCTAGTCATCCGGTCATCTCATCCGCCTGGTGACCAACGAGACTAGAAGCTAGAGCATAGTATTGAACGACAGATCTACACAAGGAACGATCTCAAAAGCCACCCACCATACGATCAGACAGCTCTCTGTCTACGCACCATTCACTCTCTCAATCCTGGGATATGACAACCCGTATGGTCTGATCCGACGAGGCATCGCCCACCGACATAGGCGCATACAACGCTTTCGCAAGTTCTCAGTTGAGCCCGCGACCGTCCTTGAGGGGGTGTTGTTCCAATTGCAGACAGTGGAAGGGGAGGTGGGTAAAGCGCGCCGAGCGCTAGACGGAGCGCCGAACGTTGAATTCTGCCACCGTGATCTCTTGGAGGAAGACTTCCAGCTCCTGACGATGTTCTTGGATGTGGAAGGGGTTTCAGAGACCGTAGCGCTAACCGGTAACCCTCGATGCGTGCGCGTGTCACCAGTGGCTCACCGCTTCTGCTCTGCGTCTGTCTCTGTCGATTTCGTCTCCCCCACTTCAGGTTCAGTCTCCATCTGGGTTTAGTTGCTAACCACGTCCAGAGTCCATCAAGGTTCACTACTTCTACTACGCTATCTCCTAAGTCTCTGATGCTAATTAATCCGAGTTCTACGGAGTCTAACACACTCGAACGCCTGGGCGCCGCTAGCTTTCCTACCATATGTTTATGTCCTATGTACACGCCTGGGCAGTCACTAATTATCTACGAAGTCCGGAATATGCGGTCTCACTGCACCTGTATGTGTGTCAGAGCGAGCTCATATCCTGTGTCGCAATATCGCCTACTATCCGGAATGGGCAAAAAATACGGTGGGGCAGCCCATGCTCTGTCATCTGTACTTCGGGAAAGTTGGATCTCCTCAGTCGCGTCAACGTTTCAATCGACGCGACGCGCTCTATGGCGCTGTTCACTAAGGAGCCCGACATGCTTGTGCCTATCGCAGAGATAGCTTGATCAGGGGATGAGCGAGATGCTGGGGTGCATTCATGGGGTGGCTGGATTCGACGGCCATAATATCGAATTGGTGATGAGTGGTGGTGGCTACGGAGGTGTCAGATATTGGGTGATCGACTTCAATCATGCAAGCATCCTTGACTAGTCCCGCGTATTCTGCCCGGATTGGCTCGGGGTTGCATGTATGAATAACATAATTCTCAGGTGCGTCATTCAACTTGCGACGAGAGCGGCATCGACGTTCTTTCCGATGCGTTTTTCGCGAATGACCCCTATTACACTCGCCCACACTCCTCGGGCCACCTATACGATGCATTTAAGAGTGTCGATGTCGATGTTTGCCCCATAGATTCACGTCATCTGGCTCGAGAATCCATCCTGACTAGTGACTATCGGATCGGTGCAGGCGTCACGCGATCAAGCGGCAGTGCGTCCACAATTGCCAGTAAACGACAACGCACCCCGTTCAGCGGAGACACTGCTAGCGAGTATAAATTAGGATCACATACCGCGAACAGGGACGAGTGAACATCTATCCGTTCTCCATGAGTGTTCCAAGTAGGCAAGAGTCCGCCCGCTCTTTCGTCGCATCGCTCCAAAGACAACTGGTGCGGTCTGGGTCTTTCTCATCGTGCATGCTTTGGAAAACGTCGACCAGCTGAGGAAGCTCCTGCCCTACGTGCCCCCGCCAGTTTGCAAGGTGTTGTTGAGTGCTCTAAATAGACATGGATGGTATGAGACGAACGGGCAGCGACGACGTCCTGTAGGAAGCATATTCGTTCAAGCCCGTCGTCAATGCCTTCGCAAACGCAGCCACAGACGATGCAACTACTATCCACATCCGATTTCGGGAGGCTGCGCATGGCCGCGACGGCAGTTTGAAGTCCCCCCAGAGGGCATGATGTGAGGGGATGTGAAGCGCGATGATACGCTTGTCCTAATCGCGTGGGGGAATCTGTAGAGGTCGGTTGAGATGCATCACTGAGCTGATATATGCTCACCTCGAGTGATCCCTTATTAGGCCCGGCAGCGGCACTGCCCAAACGTCGGCCTCAGAAACTGGCTAATCTGGCGGGCACTGTAGCTGGAGGATGGTGGAAGCATGGCTCGCTAATGCGACGTGGCCCGATATCCGGTTCGTAAAATGTCAAACTAGGCTGCGCTTCCGGTGTTAATATAAGTATAGAACTGCCTGTGCCGTGCTACCAAAGACCGGATATCGAAAACACTATTCTCCGGCATTCAACATCGAGCAACGCACATCCTCCGACGCAGAGCACTCGTAGAATCATATAAGGGAACGTGCCTGTAGTGAAGATGTCCGGAGCGCTATGCCCAGGAATGCGCCTATGACATCTTAATATTGCCTGGGGTATGTAAAACACGGGCGGTAGTCCCCTGAGAGCGGTAGACTCGGGAGGCAACATGGCAGATTCTGATGATGCCTTTCACCGACTTGGTGTCGAAGGCTATTGAATAATATATATGCCACGATGGAGAAGAATTGGTGGATGGCGTCTCAGGCTCTCGTTCCTGGTGGTGTCTCATCGGCCAAAGGAGACAGACATCTAGATTGAGATTATTTTGAGATTGAGTATCGGAGATCTACCCCTAACCCTCGCAACAGATCGAATTTTAGCGCTGTACGTGGACCAACAATTAATTATTCGCTGAGCGCTAACGCCGCCTGTCACCGGCCATCTGCCACCATTGCACTCTCTACGCACGTCGCCATTAATGAATGTGCTAACCACCGTCTGGTGAACTTACAACATCGAGCGTTCGTCCATATTTGAGGTCAGGAATCATTAATCATTGCTTGAGCAGCTTCAAGTAGCCAACGACTTCTCACACTTAGTTATCAGGTACCTGAGGAGATTCGAACTCATTACCTTGGAGTCTGGGCCATGCATCTATTGCTGGTCATTAACATCGGCCCAGCCTTCATTTTGCCTGCAGCTCAAGTTTCGGTCGGTCCTACTCTACTTCCACGCCTTGCTTGTTGATTTGACCAGTGGTCACTCATCAAAAGGCAAGCGCCGAGCGCTAGGCAGAGGGCCGAACCAAGGCCGAACGTTGAATTTTAAATTTGCTGCCACATTGTTATGATCTCAGCTTGGGGAAGAATTTCACCTCCTGACAATGTTCTTGCATGCGCTAACCCTTGATAGGTGCGCATATCAACGGTACGAGGTGAATGGCATTGACCTGTATGCGATACTCAAGGTTATTGTCGACGACGAGTGTGGGTTAGCCGTAACCTCGTCTCGCTCATTCGCTCGACCAGCGAGCTTGGCTTCACTAGTTATTGCAAGCTGTAGCGTTATCGGAATTGGCAAACTGGAGCGCAATAGAACTTAGTCGTGTCCAAATCGGGAAACTCGATCATAGCTTCCACTGCCAGGAGGAGGAGGAGGAGGAGGAGGTGGTGGTGGTGGATTGCTTCTGATGGTGAAGTAAACTACAACAAATCGGACGCGGTTCGACCAGTAATCTACCCACTATCAGTCTTGCGCGCATCTAGCTTGTATCGCAGTCGACCCACGTCCGTCAAGAGAGGTATGTCGAGGCGGGATGTTGAGGTCGGTTCACTGATGTTGGCATCATGTCCTGGACATTTGTGCAGCTAGAGCTAGCGGCGACCAAGGCTCTGCGTCTGTCGCTGTCGACTTCCTCTCCTAAACCCACTCCAGGTCCAATCCCCGATGCTATTCATGCTGTATAGGTTTGGTTACTATTCAAGTCCGGAGCCCATGAATACTGAATGCTACTCTGATAGTCCAGAGACCATGGGAAGGCCTCAAATCGCGCTGGTGCAGTCGCCGTAAGTACTGCCACCTACTCTATGCGGTCTTTTCCACTCACAACAGACTCCCTGGTATCCCCTAATACATCGTACGCCTGCGCCCACGTTAGATTGGGTGAGAGGACATGTGGCATCCCCAAGTTGTCGATCCCAGGGCCGCCATAGCTCCCAGCATAGGCCTCCACGGCTCGCGCTTAACCAAAATGTAGCGGACGATCGAGGGGCTATTCCACAGTTGTTACTTGCCCTACCGATGCATTCTACTACCGCCGCCGCAGCCACGCTCGCAATGTCCGTGCTGTATGCGCATGTCACCACAAATGTCAGCACCGCGTTGATGATCGGAGGTGCGCGTTGTGGTGTGGTGTGCTCCGGAGCTGACGTGGAGTTTGGCGGGTCGTAGGATATGTGGCGGGCGTGATCTTCATCGTCTGCGTCGTGGTCGGGATGCTCATCCTCATGAAGTTCGAGTGAGATCTTTTGGGATTTTGGCTGCTGTCGATGCCTGCTTCCGGACTGGAACATCGTAAAGTGCAAGATATTCGAGGCAGTTCTTCAAGCTTGTCATTCTAGCAGGGACGCGGGCGTTGCTGCCGTCCGGTTTCACACATGATGCGGACCCACTTTCTCTGACATGGTTCTGAGAGTCTGCATCCCCGTTGCGTGATTGCCATACATGGTCCCTCGACGGCCGCCGCGAGATGGCGTCCGTGCGGTCGCATGGCTCACGCGATTGCAATTACTTGACACCGCAGACGGCGAAACTGGTGACCATAACATGATGACATGACGGTGCATATTGTTGGTGTTGAAGCGTTACAATTTCCATACAGGGTAAGCAGCATAACTGGTCGGCATACTCAATCTCATCGAGTTCAAGTGAGATCTTGTAGGGTTTTGACAGTGACTTGTGCTGTTGGTGCGCGCTTCCGGACTGGAATCTCATATAGTGCAAAGTGTTCGAGGTTGTTTTTCAAGCTTGTCATGCTAGTCGGCGCATGCCATCCGGTTGCCTATGATGTGGATTCACGGAAACGGATCGGTGGATCTATGCCTCCATTGCGTGGTCGCCGTGCAGGGCGGCCGGCCGCTGTCTCCCTCGCACACACGAAACACGGCCCTGCACGCTGCTCGAGTGCGGGGAGTGTCTTCACGCAAGATTGCATGAGTGCCATCGCGTGGCTCACGCGATCGCAATTACTAGACGGAAGCACATGGCGGACCACGAACTGGTGACCACACATGATGACATGACGAGAGATTGGTGTTGAACCATTACAGTTTCCGTGCAAGGTAAGCGGCATAGCTGATTGATGTGCAGATGTGATCTCCAAACCGCGTCAGTACTGCCACCGCCATTGGCCACGGCAGCGTTGAATCGTTGGGCCTCCTGGTCTGGTATTGCATCACACGGTATTTCGCACTAGGAAGCATGGTGAGTACAATTATTTCTCAGCTATCTTGGGTAAGCATCCAATCGTGAGAAGCTACACTTCTAACTAACTAGGCCTCTTCTTCTACAGCTCCCAAACACTGATATAAGAGAGCTTAGGACTTCCGCTGCAGTCGGATACTGGCGAACCCGAGCGCGGCTGATATTTGACAATGACCGATTGCAAGTTTAATGTTGCTGTAGTGTAAGTGTTCTGGATCTACTTGCTGTCTCCCGTCGCTCACTCGCTCACTCGCATAGCGGTGCGGGGCTCGGAGGGCTCATGCTCGCCCTTTCCCTCCACAAGTCTGCTGCAAACGTTCGAGTCGATATATACGAGTCCGCCTCACAGTTCACGGAAATCGGTGCAGGCATCGGGATGTGGCCGCGAGTCTGGGAGCTCATAAAGGCTCTTGGCCTTGAAGACCAGCTTCTCATGATTGCGGGCAATACGCACCATCGTGCGTCTCGCTCTTCTTTGTGTGCAATATAGCTCAAATTCAATATCGGTCTAGCCGAGACCATGCATCTCCGCAAGTCCGATCACCCCGAAGGCTTTGCTTATTACACGTTCAATTCGAACAGTATGTCGTACCGTACTGCATTGTCTATCACTCGACGCTTGTACTCATGATGCTGCAGTTGACATAATGACGTTCCACCGCGCAGAGCTCCTGACGGTGCTCCAATCGCACCTCCCGCTGTCTTTCGGCGTTCATTTCTCCAAGCGTCTCTCTACCTTTGACCAGCCTCCCTCCGGCTCCGGTCCCGTCAACCTCCACTTCCAAGACGGCACCTCGGCGACATGTGATGTCCTTATCGGCTGCGACGGTATAAAGTCCGCCGTGCGAGGCTGCCTTTACGAGTCGCTCGCTGCGGAGTCGGAACTCAGAGGGGACAGCGTCCAAGCAGCTGCGTTCAGGAACGATGTCGGTCCAAAGTGGACGGGGAGCATAGCGTACAGGGGCTTGCTCTCGAGGGAGCGGCTCGAGCAAGAGTACCCTGGGCACAGGGCGATCTTCAGTCTCATGACGGTAAGTGCGCTGTGCGTAGGGATAGGCCCCTTTGCTAATGTTGCGTCACTGCAGTATTCGGGAAAGAACAAGGCACGATATCTGGCACATCGAGCCTTTTTCTAGAGCTTACCACACGCTTCCAGCGCATCATCACGTATCCCATCTCGCAAGGCCAGATTGTCAACGTCGTTGCACTTGTTATGAGGCCGGAGCTTGAAGATACCACATATGATGGCCCGCTATTCGCGCAAGTACCCCCGGCAGATGTAATCAAAGAATTCGTGGGGTGGGAGCCTGAAGCTGTGGCTTTACTGAAGGTGCGCCGTGTTTCAGTATACTCTAACGCCGATTTAATGATGTCCGCAGTGCTTCAACAAAGTCTCGTGTTGGACGATCAACACCGTCAAATCTTTACCTACTTACGTCCACCGCAGAGTTGCTCTCGCAGGAGATGCGGTCCGTGCCCATGACATTTTGCATCTGCCGTCCGAACCATAATTGACTCGCACCTAGGCACATGCTATGGCGCCTCATCAAGCATCAGGTGCCGGCCAGGCCTTCGAAGTATGTGACTCTCGCAAAACGCATCGTACAGGCGGACACTTCACTGACGTTCTGCCCAGGATGGATACATCCTCGCTGCCATCCTCGCACACCCTCGGTCAGCCTCGAGTCCTTGCCCGCCGCGCTCAGGTTATACGACGAGATTCGCCGACCATTCTCGCAGCACGTACAACAGCTCTCGAGACAGAGCGGCATGACTTACGACTTCAGTGCTTGCGGCTGCGAGGAGTACAGCGAGGGGGTGATATTCCGCTGCAGAAGTTGGAGGAGCTTGGGAGGGTAGCGGAGGAGTCGTTGAGATGGGTAGTGGATACTTCTGCTATGGATGATCGGCGGCGGGCGGTTGAGAGGTTGGATGCGGGGATGCTGAGCCTGTGAGCTGGTTAGAACAGGTTGGAGTTGTTTTGTCTTCGCTGATCCCCGCTCGTGTTAGAGATGCAACAAGTTGTTGAAAGAAGACCTGAAGATTTCCGAGCAAGTGCTCGTCCCCTTTTTTGGATCCCATTTTATGCTCGCACTGGTGCTAAGCTATGTTACTCGGAAAATTACAAGTGGTTCGCTGCTTCCTCGTCCGCCTTTTGCACTCCAGGTCCGCCTGCTGACTTCTCGCGACACGGATGACATTACGGTCCACTCTCCGAGCGTGTCTCCCACTACTGCATTGCAACACACCAGCCGATATGTTTGAGTCTTCGCGCATCAGCATGCTCGCTACGCACAGCGTTAATCTTGGCGTTCTCGCGAGACGCCGCTCAGTTGCCCATGTCAACGGCGGTTTCCGTGCGTGGGAAGTGGCGCCTGTTGCGGTTGTTCAAATGCAAAATACATGAACAACGTCTTCTCTTGCGGTTACTGCTGCTGGGTCAGCGCCGTCTGTGATGCTGCCCTGGACGACCTCCTCATTGAGCTCACTCAGAGTTCGCTTTCCATTTGCCTGTCAACATGTTTGCTTGTTGGGACCTTCCGAGTACTTTGGCGAATTCGGTGCTTCAGGCGGCGCTTGCAGGACTAACTTCCCGTGTCGACCGCTCAATCATGTCATCGAGAAGCTTGATGGCTCGACATGTCAGTGCCACCGCAGCTGCGCTGCTATGACGGATGGGCATGCGCAGAGTCACCCAAATGCAGCTGGACCTATACAATTGAGAACCTGTTCGAGAACAGGAGGTGAGCAGGAGATATTTAGCTTGGGAGATAATGTGATTGTACAGGCACGCTAAGACAATGCGTATTCAAGAGGATGCGCCAGTTTGGCACCAGTTTTCAACAGCCATGTCCGGAAGATCAGGGTTTTGCGCGCTTTGGGCTAGCGCCAGCCTACTTGCGTTTCCATTTCATGCTGCGGACGCTGCACCTCTTACAGATGAGCTCGACTCTCTCCCAGCCCCACTCTGCGACTCAATCCTACATCAGCCATGTTGTATAGTGTGCCATACTTCACGGATAGTCCGGAGACTATGGAAAGCCCTGGTTCCATGACAATGGAGCATCAGTACGAGTAAGTATCATCGCCCACGTTGTGTCGTCTTCCGCACTCAAAAGATGCTCAGGGCACCATACATCGCACGGCCTGCGCCTGCGTTTAATTGGATGAGAGGACATGCAGTTCGTCCAGATATGAATCAGGATAATCCTGCAACGTTAGACCTCAGGATCCGCCTCTACTCTGCTCGCTTCTCACAACTGACCTAATAGACGACCGCAGTTTCAGTCTATGGCGGTGAATTGGCCTACTGGCTCATTCGGCTACATTAATCATGCAGCTGCGATCGGCCTGCCGGTTCCAGCTATACATGGGGACGGCCATCTAAGGTATCCCTTCGAACTATACGTGTACCGCGGGGCACGGTGGTCGATTTTGGTGATCCAGCCACATTGGGATGACGAGGAGCTGCTTCGGCAGCTCCAAAAGAAGTACGATGATATGCGGACTGTGTGGCGAAAGCTGTTCTCGCTAAAGGGCCTGAAGTGAGTAGATTTGGGCACTCATACTCGATTTTGTCTTGACATATGGTATGATAGGACTATCATCCCTGTCCCTGTCAGTCCCTTTGTAAACTCTTACTCTCTTCGCCGCTCACCTTCGCCATCGCTAGACGAGATCAGCACCATACGACGTATACCCACAGCAGATTACAGGGGATCCAAGTGTCGCCAAAGGCCTCCGCTTCCGCCACTATCTGAGAAAGCGCCACTTATTTCGCGGACACCACGCGCTCGTGCAAGCGCTGACAGCATCACAGGATAGGGGCATCCAGTTTGCTGAGCAGTGGCAGGTATACCGCATTGCCGCGTTCGTCATCTCTGCCGTTGCGGCCACGTTCACTACAGCGGTGCTGTACGCACACTTCACGGGCGACATCAGCACTGCCTTCACGATTGGAGGTGGGTCTTTAATGCTTTGGTGGCCGGAGAAGCTAAAACAAGCATTTTGTGTCCCGGCCCCGGTAGGCTATATGTCAGGCGCTCTCTCCGTCATCTGCATCCTAGTCGGCATTCTCAATCTCGTCGAGTTCAAGTGAAAAGCTGTGCTCTGGCTTAACCTGTTCTGCTAGTGCTTTTTTCTGCACTGGCATCCCACAAACGTTCGAGGTTCTCGAAACTTGTGATGCTGGTCTTGGTCGCCTTGCTGTCTGTAACCTCTTTCCTAAGCGGATCTCAGCACTAGTTCTAGGCTACTTTCTGCTTCTGCTGTCTGCGAATACTCTTTGCTCTTGGTCTGTATGGAATCTTGGTGTTCTCGCGCTCGTTGGTATTTTAATGACTCATTCGATTCCAACGAACCCCACCCACTCAGATCGAAAAACGTATTATTCTGGCACTGTCAGTCTGGGCTGAAGTTTCATCAGTGTTATCCCTACTTGCTGCGAGAACCCTATTGAATGTGTAGGTTGGACCTCCACATCCGGATTCTTCGGCGGGGCACGGCTCGGGCTTTCCAGAATTGTCTTATTTTTCTTGATCTCTTGTGATCACGGTTCGTAACCCCCCCCCACCATCTCGAACGAGCCGCTCCGCCGTTCCGCGCAGAACCCCCGGCCCGTCCACCACAACCCACACCCGTCGCTTTTGTTGAGCACCTCCGGGTAATATCGAGCTTACCGAGCCCCAGTACCACGCCCTGGCTGCACCTTCTGGTTTTTCTGAAATCCGCTGATGTCGTCGACACACAAACCATCTTGGTTGATGCGTCGGAGTTAGTGTCGGCACAAGAAAAGCTGTCAGCGACGTACGAGCAGTACCTGGAACCTGAACATGACTGTCGGGGAATTTACCGAGTAAGCTCTCAGTATCTGCTTCGGCTCGCTCTTCAATGTGGCAGGTAGTCGTGGAACCTTTCTTGGCGATTAGTCGGACTGCTGGAATAGCGTTAACGATGCCGCAGTGGTCAGCCTACTGGTCCTAGCTGTATATAGTGACCGCCATCGGAATCACCGCTTCGCATAACTCTTGTGCCGCAGGCCATTGTGGTCGACTTTGGCGACAGAGGCCCACTTGCATGACGATGAGTTGCTTCCACAGCTTCAAGAGGCGTATGACTATGGCGGAAGTTGTTTCCGTTGAGCGATCCAAAATGTGCATAGTGTGCGCCCTCTCTATGTGGTGAGCATCTCGAGCTTGATAGAATCGGGTGAGACCGAGGCGTACCTGTAAGTCGCTAACTTCGAACTCGCCTGGACTTCTCATGAGCGCGACCTCCATACGCTACAATTTTGTGTTGTAAAGTTATAGCTGTATTTATGGACGTACATTCAACGTGGGTCTCTCGCAAATCATCGCATCGTTACAAAGGATCTCGTACGTAGACAGGTTTTAGTTTGCTCTCCTCCCTCCCACTGGCGCTTGTTATCTAAACTCGAACAGATTGAAAGTAAAGCTCCGCAAATTACCCTTGATACTAAATTTTTACGAGACCCACGAGTAAAACCACTGATAAAGGAAGGTGAAAGAAGACCGCCAATCGAGTATGGAACATTCCGCATGGGGGACAAGATGAACTCATAAGCTATGCATAACTCGTTAATATCATGATTATGGACACCACTGAAGATCCGATGATCGATCAGTATGTGATGTTTTCTCGACGATCTCTTGCTAACTCACTTTCTATTGCCCTCCTTTCGAATATATCGGCGTGCTAGATCGTCCTGACACAGCTGGATGGACCGAGGGAGCGACATCACTATATGAAGGAGGAAGCTCCGAACCAAGAGTCGAAGACGCGACTACTGAAGACGGGAGAGGGGTGACCGACATCATCTGGCGCATTTGCTCCGGGTCTGGGAATGGCTCGATATATCCGATTCCGCGATAAGGAACGTCTATATACGGGTTTACTGGCTTCTGGACATCGATTTCCCGAATGGCTCTGCGCCGTCGTAACATCCACCATGAAAGGACGGATGCAAGAGTGAGAACAAGAAGGCCGCCGCATATGGCACCGACGATGACTCCGACGTTGGTGTGATTGGAGGTTTGGGGTGGCTGTGTGGATGGTGTGCTCTGCATAGTCGAGGACACGGAGGAAGCGAGAGAAGACGTCATGGACGTCGTGGACGATGACGATGTCGTGAAAGGAATGGAAGCGTTACTATGGACGAGGCCGACGATGAGCTAACTTTAATAATGGCAATTAAAGAGACGGACCTGAATGCAGCTCCCTCTGTGGTGAAAACAATGATCGAAGTGAGCCATGCCGTGAAATCCCCGGCACCCGTGAAGCCAATTTCAAGCGTATGCACCGTCGAAGCATCAAGCTGATCCTGAAAGAATACATAGACTCCGTCCGAGTTCGGTGGGGGCGTATTGGCTGTGTACGACATCGTAGAGTTGTCAAGCGTCTAGAGGAATATTCAACCCATCGTCTCGCTTTTCCACCATCGGTACATACCACCCGGTATAAATGGTCCTGCGCTATCGCCGAGCCTCCTACAGCGACAGCAACGGCACCATCGAAGCCCGCCGACAAGAAGGCACTTGATGTAGAGGATGATACCGGGCCCCCAAGATTTGAGCTTGAGTCCGGAGTGTTGAGCCAGAGTTGTTTCCAAACGGCAAGATCAGTAGCTTCGCTATTGAATGCAATCAAAACAGGTCTAGCGTTCGTGGGGGGAAGGGAGAGGGGGGGGGGCATTTCAACACATGAACTCGTTATGGAGGTCAGCATACGCACTGTTCTGGACTTGCACGGTTGAACACGATGCTCTGATTGCCGTTCGGGCCGACCTGAGCAGTGAGAGAAATATTGGGTGCAGACAGACTGTTTTGCCCAGGAATTGACCAGGCGGAACCATCATCAGGTAGCGACAGGGGAGAGTCGGCGTTCATTATCAGGTTACAATCGCAAGCGGCCGTCCCATTAGACGACAGTCCACCGGCTACGCATGCATAAGCAACCTAACATCGTCCGATATAAGATGCGTATAACGTACCTGCTGCAGTGGTGAATTCCACCTGTACTCTCACACTCGATCCAAGCGATCCACAGAGGAATCCTGGCGAGGGACCGCGGCTGCTCCTCGAGGGCGAAGAGATTCCTGATCCGTTTTTGCATAGTCAGAAGGAACTGCCAGATAGAATAATCAGACGAGGCGAAGCCAGCTACAACTGAATTACTTACCGTAGGTGTTACAGCTGGGCATCAGATTAATGTCGGTAACGAGGGATGTCCAGTCGGGTCACTCCTGGGACCTGAATTCTGTGGGGGAATGAGAAGAGACAAGTTATATAGCCGACATCTCATCAGCTGCACACGATTCACTGATGTCGGAGAAGCAATGCCATCGCAAACGTGGTGGCGTATTTAACATACACAGCTGTGGATGATCAGAAAATTTCCTACACGAGTTATGGGAAGGACCTGAACTCTAATAAGATTTAAGGGAAGCGCAGGTTATCGCGAAAACGCAAACTTTATCGATGAATGAGGGCGTTAGAGCCCAGAAGAGTGTAGCTGCTTTGCGAAGGACGTGTAGTTTTAGCACTGACTCCCATCCGTGAACGAAACCGAGCGTACCGCAAGATAGATTGAAGGCCGGTGTTAGCAACAGTGGTCATATGTTGCGTGAGTTCAATGCATACGCTATCAGTGTGGGTGCGTCTTCCGGCATGGCGGATGATATCGCCACCGGTGAGGCTTTTAGATGTAGCCGTGGACTAAGTATATCTAGTCAGATACACAACCTCACTCACGTCGACGCTGTAAAATACACTCACCGCAGCCTGACCATACAACTTGAAAATACCACGTGAGAATGAAAGACAGAACGTACCTGTGCACGTCAGCATGCGCGAACAACGAGAGACCAAAATACAACCAACGCCCCTGATATGCCAGATTGAGCCCATGCAGGAGGTTCTCCAAGGATAGACGAAGCATCAAGCACGTCAGCACGTCTTCGCAGACGAATAGCATAGCTGCGGTACCTGGGATCTAGGCAAACGATGCATCTAAGCTTAGGTATGCAGTCAGCTCGTGCACTTCAGCGTTCCGGCCATCCGGTACGATAGGTCATCGAACCAA
Source organism: Grifola frondosa (assembly GCA_001683735.1). NCBI lineage: Eukaryota > Fungi > Basidiomycota > Agaricomycetes > Polyporales > Grifolaceae > Grifola > Grifola frondosa. Next base: position 2,108,114 of record LUGG01000005.1, read on the forward strand.
ATGGAGCAGGATGAGAGCCCACTAAAACCCACAGAGTTCATCGCTACGCGGCATTCCGATATCATGCTATGGCATCGGGTCATGAGTCATCCATAGAAGTAACACCAGCATCGCGACGTTGTGTGCATATGGTCACCTGAGATTTGTCGAGAAATTTTCGCGGAGAGCAATACACATGGAATGCCGTGTATGATCTACCGAGTACAGACCTCTTTCAAACCCTCGATACAGACGCCAGCGTATAGGATATGCCAGTAAGGCTGATCGTTCGCGGCTAAAGAAGGTTCAAGAGCGATACATGAGAGTCCATTCAGCATGTCGACAGCCAAAATTTCAAGATCCATCACTGCATCACAACAGCCTCAGGTGGTTTGAACAAGTCAAACGCTAAAAACTAACATGAGCAATTTCTTCAGGTCAGATCACCGATTAGCGCTCAAAAAAAGCATGTACTTACGCATGAATGAATGAATGCACGAACCTCCAAATGTTTAAATTCAAACTTTCGTTGCCACTCAACGCAGGTTCGACGTCGAGCTGTGCAAAGTATATCAGCAGCGCCGCATCGATCTACACACAAGCAGGATACGATACTAGATCTAGGGTGATATATAGAGGACATTAATACTGCGGCGCACCCGCTGAGCGCTGAGCACTGAGCTCCCATGCCCAGAGCGCAGACTGAGCACATGTAATGGCGCTGCGGTACTCTGAGGATATCATTAATCGTATTTGGCATGATCCTCGATTTCCGCCTGTGTTTTCGCATTCACGGAACTTAGGTAGCAATCTGCGACAGGCACTCAGCACAGCCGCAATGACAGACACATTTGGGATGGACGTACTCCAGAAAAGCGACACGACGCCCACGGTCACGAAGCGCAGGTGGGGAGGCACGAAGCCGAAGTTGACGATTTGTGTAGGGACGAACACGCCCCTAGGACGGAAGATGAGTATGATATCTGTGCGATGTAATCGCGGAACGATCGTACCAGTTACGGAGTAGTGTTGGAGTATAAGCCTGGAGTCGAATTGTTATTCGGCTCCCGAAAACGAAAGATATAATGCAGGAACTCTGCGCACCTCGCTGATACGCTGCTGCGCGTCCGAAATGCCCTTGCCCTCGAGGAAGGTCAGTGATCCAAAGAATAACCCAATAGCGCCTGCATGAAGCAGTCAGATCGGAGGCGATACGGTATATTTATGAAACGAACATGGGGTGAACGCAGCCTGGTCGAGATAAACCTGAGCTCCCCAAGGGTCTGATTAGATATTGAGCGCGGAAATATGTGGGAGATGATATACTCTATAGATGATTGTCTTTGTAGGTGTCGAGGCCTGTAAGCGGTTGAGAAACTGGAGCCATTTTGTGACGATAGGCCCGAATATGGCGCCTGGGCCGTGGATATGAACGTTCGAACGAATGGTTAGCAGGGAAGAGGATGCGATGCACCTCCATAGAATGCCAGACGTGCTGTACGAGCAATCTGCAGATGTCAGGACCCTCTTAATAGGGCTGATAACATGCGGAACGTGCAGTGCTTACATCGTGGTCCCGACCCTTTTTCTCAAACACCTGCTGGGCGATCACGTCTCCAGCGCCAAAGAGCACTGCAGAGGTTGCGCACTGGGTGATCATCGGCTTGCGGATGAGCGCCGCGCTGGATAGGTTATGGTGAGCATGTTCGGTATACGTGTCGAGGACGCGCGCGAAAGCTCACTTGAATGCTTTGAGTTAGGCCGGCCATTGAAAGCGGAATTTTTTCTGTGGGTGCGCCGACGTAGATAGAGGTTAGAGAGGGTATATGGGCCAGACCAAGGAGTGTTGGAGCGGTGGGAGAAGGAGAGAGAACGATTGGGAGCTGCATCGGTTGAGTGCAGAAACTTGTCACTTTTCACATTCGAACTGGCGCCGAGCCCCACCGGTTACTCGGACCGCAACGCACTTATAGCAACTTGCAATTGAAGTAAAAACGCTGTAAAACGTTAGCCAGTGTGCACTAACTCCATCACTTTTCATCTTGCACATTCTAATAACCTGTTCAAAATCAACGTGATCTGCAGTCATCTTAGTGCTAGTATAGTACTGGTGGTCTCAATTATCCGGTACCTTAGGCACCTGCTGGCTGCATCACGAGCTTCGAGCTTCGCGCCTCGCCTCACTTGCAGCTAAACGCTCCTCAACCCCACCGAACCACTTGTATCGCTTCTAGACACTCGTCATGGAGAATCCCCATGCAGAAAGCAGAACGTCCTTCTCCAGCGTATCATTAAGAACGCAGTAAGCAAACACCGAGTCGTGTCTCGCTCGTTGCGCCGCTCATAAGTTTCTGGTAGGATAAATGTACAGAGATTATCCTGGAATTGAATCACTGTGGAGGTATGTTGTTGTTCAACGTTCAACATTTAAGCCCTTTCTGGACTTCACTTACTCCCTGCAGGAGATATCCATGCAAACGCGCATGTGAAGACTGCCGCAGATCTCCCACAAAGTACCGCAAGAATGTACAATACAATTTGGAAGCCACTAAAAGTGACGATTTGTAACTTCGATTTTGCTCTTTATATTGTATTCTATACAATCACTCTCGTCTCGCCTGATTGCCGCATTAGGACTCAGCAAACACAGTGACAGCATCTGACTGCAAGTGTCAACGTTGCCAATTCCTGTCGACATTGCTCCTATACTTGTTGCAAGTATTGATCATTGATTTGATCAAATTCCTAAGTTTTTGAAACTTGAAGTTGAAGCTTAAAACTCTGGAGATTAGTACTGAGGGCAGCCACTTAGTTATCACATACTCGAATACTTTATGTAGCTGTATTGCGTTCGTCTCTCGCCACCGTTTCACTCGATCATCTCGGCAAGTTCTTTGTTATCGTCTTCCTTGAATCACTACGGGCTCGAAGCATCTATGCTGATAGTGCGTTAACGTTAATGTCGCCATCGTTTATTTGTCAAGCGTCTGCTGCGTTGTTCCCGCCCGTTGAGGCTGTGCGCAGCGCGAACATATACCACGGCGGCCTGGCTTGCCGTGTCCCCATCACTTACCTTTCCCCTTCTCAAAATCCGATTCAGCCAGCCCCCGTAGGTGACCCATGAGGTTCACCAAAAACCCATGGAGGCTCGCCGGCTCGGCTTGCAGCTTCTTTCACATATCCAGTTGTCGCGCGACTCTTTGGACGCGGCTCTCGCAGCCATAAATTTCCTGGAGTCGCACAGGTCGTATGCTTCGCCCTCCTCTTCTGGGTTGCAGACCACATATGGCGGACGCTCTTCAAGGGTGTTTGGGAGCTGTTTCCCAAAGGTGGACCATCTTCGTCTGCTTTGGTCGTGCCATTCTTTGCACTCCACAGCTCCTCTGGCTCTTCGCGGTAGCGCTGGTTGCGCGGAAATGCGGCGAAAGAACGCGTGGAAATGGTGCCAGGCTGGCGGAGGGTGAGGCTGGGTATATGATTTGGAGAATAGGAGTGATGGCGACTGGGAGGATAGGGACGGCTCCCGCGTTCACCCACCCTCGCTCAGGCCAACCTGGATTCTTCGAACACACCCGCTCGCGTTGCCGCTCTGTCGAATCTGTGTGGTGGACACAGTCACTGTTTACGCTACGCTCGTCGTGGTCGGTCTTTGTCGTTCTGCATTACGAATACGAGGGAGACATCCGCTACCCCCGCCTCGAAAAGGCTCTTGCCCAGAAGACTCGCAGTCCTGCTGTTATGCAAAGGGGGAAAATTTATCGCTGCTGCATTCCACCAAATCAGGATGTTCTCCCTACTGGACCAGCACTCTCCTGACACCATTGCCTACCTCGGCCCCGCCAATGTCTTCGTGTCTATTGTCGAAAACTACTCAAACGACCGTTCCCGATCTCTTCGCGACCTCCAGACAGAGCTCGACAGACTAAATGTCAAAAACCGCATTCTCATTCAGGACGAGACCATCAAGCGCCCAGGACATGAACTGGAATCCACGCATCGACTTCCTCGCCGGCATCCGCAACCAAATCCTCGAGCCCCTCCTCGAACACGGCGGTACGACAAGGTGATATTCTCTAACGACGTCTTCATCGAGCCCGAGAGCGTCATCGAGCTCCTCGAGACGAACGGCGGCAACTTCGACTTCGCGTGCGGACTCGACTTTGGACACTTTGGCCTCTACGACGCGTGGGTCCTGCGCGACCGCGCAGGCCGCCTCGCGAGCGGAATTTGGCCGTATTTCTTCGACAAGGCGACTACGACGCGATCACGCGGAGACGCCCGTCCCGTCTTCACCTGCTGGAACGGCATCGTCGCCTTCGTCGCAGACCCGTTCCTCCCGTACACTCCGCTCCAACCGCACACTCTCCACGAACTCCCTCCGAACCCACTCCCGGACACACCCCATGCTCGCGCACATAGGCCCGTCCCCGCACTCACGCCGCCGTGCGCTTCCGCTCGTCCGGCAGGTGAATGCTTCTCGTCCGAGTCGTTCCTCGTGCCGTACGACTTCCGACGCGTGATGGACTTGCAGCGCATATACGTGAACTCGCGCGTGATCGTCGGCTACTCGTGGAAGTATACGTGTGGCACAAGTGGGTGCTCGCGAGAGGCACGTCAAGTGGTTCGTCGAGAAGGTGTGGATGGCGCTGATGCAGTACGCGCGCATGATCGTCGGCGAGGGCGGAGGTGTGGAGTGGGATGCGGGGACTGCCATCCGTGGTGGTGAGTGGCCTGCACGTTGTGTTGGTTATTATGTCTTGTGTCCTTTAGACTCGTTGTTGCAATTACTAGTACTGGGTGTTGGATATATAATAGGTTGACGCACGGCTTCTTGGAAACGTTCGCTTTATGTTAGTTACTAGATGAAATTGTCTGCATAGTACAGGGACTGTTCTTCACGTACGAATAGGCGACTGCACATGTAACATGTACAGGCACACATGCAATCGTGTATGAGAATGTCCTGCAGTGAAGTGGCTTCCTGACGCGGTCACATGCCTTCCGCAACATCAGCCACAACGAAGCCACAACAGCTAGTCTCTCTAACGGTCTCTCAGCACACCCAAAGAGACATCATACACTTTCCCCTTCGTGCATTTGTCGCTGGGAATAAAATGGACATGTATGGGAACGTCCCTCCCACACCATCCGTCCGTGTCAAGGTAGGGAGGCTGTTTGCCTCAATTCGCAAGATGCACTGACCGATGGGGGTGTGGAGGCCCGTTGCAGAGATTAATTGAAAGAACGGCAAAATGCGGGGTGAGGCTTACTTTTAATGTATCCGGAGCTCAGGACATCACTAGAACTTTGGGTCCTTCGATTACAGTTGGCACCGAGGCTCCAAACTTAGGCTACTATTCCGATGATACCTGCATGATGTGCTAATGACAAGTACGTTTTCCATGTTCATGGTTTCGTTCCCTGATTATATGCGCAACGAATGCTCGCAGAACGCATACGGACTCCAGCAAAGCATCGGCGTGCATTCGGCGTGCTTAACTAAAGACTGCACTACGATGTCATGACGATCCAAGTTCATACTATCAAGATATAGGCTCACATGATATCCTCGGAAATGGTTTGGGAAAACGCTGCGGCGACTCAGGTGGAAGTAACAACGGAAACTTCCTCGTGGACTCATAAAATCTGACGGCGTTCCAACGGTCTTCATAATACCCCAAATGGCATTGCAAACGAAATGGGCGCATAGCGAGATCCGATAATCGACTTGGCTTACAGGACGACCGCTGGCAAATGGGATATGATTATAGCGCTGATGTGATATAGCAATCTTCAGTTCATTGGCATCACGGGCATACAACGAGAGAGAATACAAGGACGCGACGAGCAAATTTGGTCTGGATCATCGTGGAGCAATCAAGAGGGTTGTTGTGATTATTTATATTGTGGCGGGGAGAAATGGCCCTGAGTTGACTTACAAACCGAACACCACTAACTTGTCTTCGACGATCATCCTCTGCCTACCTCCTTTCCTCCCGTTATCCTCGACCTGGACGCCGTATTTCCTAACGATTACGGCTTTTCGCGTTGTCTATGTCATGCGAAACGATGCGACGAGGCTGCACTTGGCTTGTTAGGTCTCAATTCCCTCTCCTCAATACCGACCATTCCTCTCAAACGCAAGCAAAGCTCGTCCTCTACGCCACCCTTGGATAACATCCCTGCTTCTGCCAGCTCAGATTCCATCAGTTGTATATGTGGGTTTAACGATGGTTTCTCTATCGGCTGCGATTCCTGCTCTCGTTGGTGTCATGCTGCTTGTTTTGATATTGTAGAAAACGGAGGTCCCGGAGGAGTGGGAATGCTGGGTTTGTCGACCGAGGCACGTCGATAAGGAGCGCGCTGTCAGATTGCAGAAGGCTCGTCAAAAGGCCGCCCTGATGCTTGATGCCCAGAACAAACGCAGAGTTAGCCCAGGAGTGGAAAGAAACCTCGTCGAACGACCGTGCGCGGAAGGTGGCCCAAACAACAAACGCAAACGCAGAGCTTCTGTTAACGTCCACCCGCCCCCGGACGAGGAGCAGCACATCGATATCGACGAGCCTGGACTCATAGCTACGTGCCCATCACTAAGGACATCATCCCAACCTTGATACACGAGACAAATTGCGGATAGTAGCGTCAGATTGGCGAGGAGTTACAGCCTGAGTCCTTCTCCCACACGCTCACACCCAGCTTTCTACCCCGGCTGTGCTGCCTCCCGAATCCTTCCCGCGAACATCTCAGATCACCCTTCATCCCATTCCAACTCTTCGATGCACACCATCCTTGTTTTCTAACGCCAATGTTCTTGTTCGACCTCCTTCTTATGCTGTCCATGCTGCGCATGCCATACCCTCGTCCGACTTCATCGCTCCCTATACGTCGACTATCATCCCATCGTCCACTTATCTCTCTGACCCTCTGAATGCTTACGCCCATCTCGGAATGCCGAAGCCTTTTGTCCACCTCTTCGGTCCCCCCTGGATGTCGCGCTTGATGCCAGGATTGCCGGAGCAAGAGTCGCTTCGTTCGTAACGGTTGCCGGCCGAACGCAGTTTTGCGTCCGGTGTATGTGCTCGGAAGAAGTCGAAACCGCGCAACAGTCATCCTTCAGAAAGCGCTTCGACGATGAAGAGACCTTGAGTTCGGCGTGTTTGCGTTGAGGGACTTGAAGGCTCATGAGGAGATAGTCCTCGGATGGAGTGGGATGACGGCAGTGTCGTGCTCACTTGCCTCGCTCATTGAGAGCCCGCACATATTCCCGTACGTCCATGTTGGTCTCATCACCGACTCATGTCTTAACCCATCCACCCCACATCAGCCCACATCAGCTGCAGCATTTTCGCAGTCAGATGACTTCCATGCTCCATATCTCTCTTCCACATTCACTACCTGTGCATGCGGCTCGAAGGCGCGAGACTGTGCGCTGACGCGCATGTGGAGTTGTCGGGAGCCATACACCGCCTACACCCTCTCCCTCTCCACCATCTAGTTTCTTCAAAGAGAGAAGAGAATCTATGAAGAGCAAGGATAAGCGAATGTGCATTCAAGTGGCACTGATAAGGCGGCGGAGAGCGGAGCATGCAAATACGGTGGATCTTGGTCCTCTTGTTGGCGTCGAGAGGCTTCAGGACGAGGGAGCGAATTCCATGTCGGGAGGTATCGGAGGTGTAGAAATGGTGCCTTCATCTTCTCCACAACAGGCTGGGCCGTCAAGGATGCCTTATTCGAAAGCTCACCTCAGTTCTACTGCTACTATCACTCGAAGGGTCGTCTCAGTGCCTGGTTCGTGTTCCAACAAAGGCAGGAATTGGAAAGGCAAGGCAAGGCTATTGATGACGAAATTGAGTCGTCGTCTTCGGCCGTGTCAGCGTGCACGAAGAAAGTGACGATAGCGAGCGCGACCCTTTCAAGGTATGCAGTACATTTTGGTTCGCCGTGTGATATTAACTTTACCTTAGCGCAATTAGCGCAAGATCCCCTCATCGTGCCCGCGGCGATTACGATTGATGTCCAGGCAATCAAGCATTCTTTCGGCGTCATTCCTTGGATGTTTCTATGGACGTCGATGAGCCCGCGGAGGAAAAGATGCCACCAAAAATGCGGAAGCGTTGGTACACAGGAGCTCGGAAGCGCTGCGTGAAGCCTGCTCTCGAGCAGAAACCTGCTCACCGATTACAACTTCCCGAAGCTCTGTTACCATTGAAGGCGACGACCGGATGGATGAAGACACTACACTTCGGATTGTTATTTTGATGTCTCCGTCTGAAAGCATAGCGCTGACCCCTGTTGACAGATGCACGAGAAATGCCTCCCCTCCCTTACCACCCTCACGTATCCTCCGACGCTGTCTCTTGAAGAGCAGATTTCTCCCTCGGTCTCTTTCGCTAAGTTATCCTGCTATCGCCAGTGTTCTCCGTCTTCTCCATATATTCTGATAATCTCCGTCGGCGCATTCGCCAAAGTTGGAAAACTCCTCGTCTTGTCTGAAGGATGGTGTAGAAGAGTCGAAGCCAGACTCGGCTGGCATGTCGTCCGAACAGGATTCTACGCTTCTTGGATCCCTTCTGTTCGCCGACATCGTTCTCCCTTCACACAATATCTTCTATAATGCCACGATTTCCCCCACGCCGTCGTCGCCAAAAGCGTTGTTGCCGCTGCCGCCGTTGGATCCTATGCCTGCTTCGGCACCAAGTATCGATGTCGTTGTTGATTCTCCTGAACCAGCACCTGTTCCCTCTACCCCTGCTTTGCCTCTCCCCGAACCCGAAATCGCAGTTCTACCGTCTCCGCACGACGACAGTCTCGCGACATCTGATCTCCCGCATGTCGAGTGTGTATCGCTCTCCGAGTCCATAGTCTGCGGACCAGATTCAGATATGCCGTTGTCTCCACCGCCTCCGCAGCCGCTCCTCTTCCAGGCACAGCGCTTTCTCCTCAAAGTCGTGTCGCCTCCACCACCACCGCCGCCACCCCCTACCAAGGTGAAGTTATCACTGAAAGACTTCGCTTTACGGAAGAAGAAGCAACGGAGGAGACTGCGAAGTCGATGCTGCCCCCTGCTACTACAGCGACATCCAGCGTTGAACCAAAAAGCACCCAGTGTTGCAACAGTATCGGGCTCTGAGAGCTCTGACGTCGATATGGATATTGGCCGCCTGGAGCGCGATAGTGCTGAGAAGGATCATAGCGATGAAGGCCCCAAAGTGTCTGAAGAGTCACCTTCTGTTAGTCAGTGGGAGAAGGCGCATGTTGATGTATTCATGTCGCCAGGCGACTCGCTGAGGGCGAAGGTTGAGCTGGTTGAAGAACAAATACCGAATGGACTCGTGGCTGCTGACTGCGGTGTGCTGGATGCATGTCTCCTGCAACAGAAGCTCCGGACCGCGTTATCGCCGAGTTCACCGCGGCCACCGCATGTTCTTCTTTGCAGGACGACACGTTGTATGCTCGCTCTCGTTCCAAACGCCATTGTGTGCGACCTCCCCCCTCGGCCTCTCTCTGAAGAAGATGGTGAGATATTCAGCCCTCCTCCGCCGAAACCGCCTCCGTTTGCTCCCCGCTCGCATTCACCGCCAACGCAACCACGGTCATTCCACTCTGGAGACGTATCTCCTCTCGGTCGCTCGTCACCAGCTCCCGTTCGTCGGCCGCTGCATCCTGCTCCTTACCGCGCGCATCTAAGAACACAGGATCTCGGCCATTACCGAGTGCGCCGAGGCGCTGCGGGCCCCCAGTTATCCGACACATTTATCTATGTATCCGCCGTCGCACAGCCAGAATGGTCCATATCATGCACCTCGGGACCATCTGCGGACAGAGATCGAGATCGAAGGACTGGAGCGAGAGAGGCGTGGATACCTGGACCGTCTCGGGGAGAGGACGTGGATTGGGAGTTGGGACGGTGAGACTTTTGTGCATATGTTATAATTATTAATTGGACTTGCGCTCTACGATTCTGTTCGCACCGACAGTATTCGGTCATGTTTGCTATACACGAGCCCTCAGGCGGATAATTGTATCTCGAATTGATTTCTGGTTTAAAAAATGTTGAAAATATTATTATGATGTAATTTGTATACGGATAACCCTAATCATTATCTCTGAACTCGACCATTTCATACAACCGAACGGTTTGTTTTGCCTTTCGTTCGCTCGCCCAACATGCCGCCGATGGCCTTTCCGGGATCGTCACCAAGTGTGGCTTCATGAACAAAACGGCTACTGTAACCATCTCACGGTGGGTCGTCACCGAAACTGGCAAGGTAAGTTCTTTGTCGAACATGGATGTTTCAGATACTCATCGACTGTTGTGCTTCCATAGCGGCTGAACGGACAAAGAAAATCCTGACGCATGATGAGACAAACCGTTGTGATTCAATTGGTCGACGTTAGAACTGAATCGCCACATGCTGCATGCACTTCAAACTACGGATGGCGACACTGTGTCATTCGGAATTGTCGGCCTCTCTCAGCACGCAAACGGTTTACGTTGAGAAGGTAATCAAAAGCCCTGAGAGGGAGTGAAATGCGGAGGGCATGCAGAGGAGGCATCGAGTCCAGCGAGCACAGGCGGCTCATACCGCCATTTCGACGACTTAGAGAACGCTACAACTACACATTCTGCATAATACACCGATGGATTCTACTACTGCTGGAGTATTATGTCTTTGCACAAAGACCCCGGTGTGTCCGCAACTTGCAGTTGTCTTTGTCTGGGAGAGATAGGAACTGAACACTACGCAGCTACAGCTGCCGATTGTTGTTGCAGCGCGGCTTGAATCTCGACAATCTACAGAATATGAGAGACAGCGCCGAGTATCGTTGATGTGGGGACACAGGGTCGATATTGATTTCGACACAGCGAACGGGATATGCTGGACCAAACTTACCTCTGTCTTTTTCTTCTCCGACTTTTCATCTATATCTTTTAATAGCGCCTCCACTCGCTTTCTGTATCCCCGCGCATCGTTAAGTGACTGACATTACCATGAAAGGAACGAAAGAACTCACATGTCTCCTCGAATGAAATCTAAACGTTTGTCGACGTTGCTTTTCGCCTCTGCCTGGTCTTGTCTCACCAACACCGGACCAATTAGCTTATATACAGTGTTGTCACTGGTCAATTGGGCAAATTCCTATCGTATCATCAATAGTTATCATGAGTACAGACGCGATTCTGACATACCTTCTTGACCAGTTCATTCTCCGAGAGTTGCGCCTCCAAGCGTTGTCGAGTTTCAACCGTAGTGGACAGGTCATTCTGCATTTCTGAAACTCTTCTGAAGCTATCTGCAAACGATTTGGGAGGGGTACAGACATGTCGGATGCAAGTTGGTATCGTCACCGCAAGGGACAGTACGATATGTCAAGAAACCAAATTGAGCACACAGCATAGGAGCGCAGCTGGTTCTCACATGCAACTCGAGTGCAACACTCACTCTTTGTCGGTGCGCTGGTCGACCATGGACAACTCTCCAACTGCGCTCTTTGATTCCTATGAGCAGGACTTTCAACAGTTATTCACAGTATCCGAGATAAGCTCGATGGCGACGCAAAGACGCGCAAGGTGGTACGTTTGTACATCTCAGGCTTTCTGGTGGATTCTTGTGACTTTGCTGACTTTCGATGATACAGAGCAGCGAAGGCAGCGTTGCGCCGGGTGGAGATGGAGCTAGATGAGGCGGACGAAATGGTATGCCTCAGGTTTCTCAAAGCGAGATGCACTCACAGAGCTCGTTACGCGCATTAGGTGTCCCAGATGGAAATTGAGATTCAGGGTATTCCACAGTCCATTCGGCCATCTTACCAAGCTCGTATCAAATCATCCAAGGCCGACTTGCACGGTACAAGAAATTGTCGAAGGATATGCACGCCCAGCTCTCTCGCGCGGATCTGCTTGGCGGTGCGGTAGCGCGGGCTGGCAACATCTGATGAACCCTACGGCTTATCGGGCGATAGAACGCGACTGCTCGCTGGAACTTCGCTCCTTGAGGACGGGTCGGTCGGCTAATGGACAGCCATCGATCGCTTAGAGACCGAAGAGCAGGGTGCGGATATATAAGGAGTCTCAGAGGACAGAGGAGCAGATTGAGAATGCCAGGGACACGGTATGTTTACTGCAGCGTATCGTATCCGCTTAGCTATGTCTAATATTATGCTAGTTGTCGAGGCGGACACATCGATAGACCGCGCATCCGGCACGCTCAAGAAGATGATTAGACGTGCGTGCTTTTTCATATTTTTCTCCCGCTATTTACCGTCTGTCTGACAGACGTTGTGACTTGGTGCAGCATGTTATCAACACGCTTCGTAACTGCGGGAATCGTCGCCGTGCTTTACTGATCTTGTTCATCTTGTGGGCTAAATTATGGCGTGATCGGATTATATCCTCTACCTTTATAGTTCGTTAGTGTGGATACGAATTACTGCTGGACGTTATCTTCTTCGTAGTGTCCCTTGTAACTTATATTCCTTGCCGGATTTCTTTTATATAGCGACTCTCGCAAACATTCCTGCTTATGTATCTCATGACTCCGGACAGGTTTGGCCAGAACCCCGACGGCGCTAGTCGAGTATGATTATTTGTCTATCTTAGACATCATCGTCATTCTCGTAGCTACTCAACCATGGTCCTGCAGAAGTTCTTAGCAGACAGCCTGTCCGCCGGAACCCACCGCATCATCTTCCGCATGAGCGTCAAAACCCAACTTTGTCCTTACCCTCAGATTTCCTCAGATTTTCCAGCGACATGACAGGTATATCAACCTTATTTTCCTGTGAGGGGATTAGCGAGCAGGCTTCTGTGATATTCAGAATGCCGCTAACCGTGTTCATTGAAATACTCAGACAGAGCTGGACTTCGTCGAAGAAAATCACCGGGTGGAGGGCCAAGCAAGGCAATCATTTCTGCGAGAGGTGCATGCTCGAATTCTTGCCGTCGGTGTCTCTAGCTGAAAAAACTGCTTGTTCTGAAGAGATCCCAAGCCTGCAAAGTCAGCGACTGAAGCAACGACCTGGAATTGTGTCTCAATTCAATATGGCAGTATTCCTATTATCAAATTTTTTCCGTCCACGGCATGTGTAGTATGACTTCTGGCGCTCGGTAAAGGAATGGTTGATAAGTCCTTCGTAGTTATCCGCCCGAAGCGAGCCTCGCCGAGTCAGCGAGCCCTGGACGACCAAATGCCTTCGGCTTCCCGATCACGAGACACGTGATGACTCGATCACCGTTGATCTTTCGGGGGCTTGGGTGTGCCATCTCTCATTTCAAATTAGAAAGGATAGATTCGTCTTCAACTTTCAGGAGTATGTTCTTTGTTGTAGGTTTGGAACAGTATATCAGTCGTCACGTCAAACAAGTCGTGGATAGTCATCACCGTGTGTATTTTGGCTTCGGAATGGAGAAATCGAGCCGGGAAAGATATGAATGCGTCGTTTTAAGATTTTCTTGGGAAGTTTAGGACCCCCGAGGTTGCGAAAATCGTTCAAGTTCATCGCCGTAGGAGAATGAAAGACACTGGAAACACCGTTAGCTAGCTGAATTGGAAAGCATCCAGACCTTGTCCTGAGCAGCGTCGCGCCGGAATGCTGGTCGTATCCTGTTAAGGTGATCGTAGACCAGCTTCTCTCCGCGACCCGGATGAGTTGCGCTCACAAATCTTCATCGCCACATATTTATGTGCACTATTCGTCCATTAGTCTTGAAACAAAAGAGAAATTGAGACTTCTCCAACTGATGAGCACGTACTCAAGGTCCCGGCAAAGCCATACGGTTGAATATGCCCCATAGCCGGGTTTACCAATGGCTTGGTACCGCGAGTGAAAGATTTCGCCCAAACGAACAGGATAAAACGTGTCGAGGCTATACCAAGCATAATTCTCCTCTTCACCTTCTGGTGGGCATTTGCCTTGGAAGGAGGGCCTCTTCGTAACAGTCTATGAATCCATTGGATGGCTGATGCCATAATTTTTAGGGCGATAATCTTGACGCTAACTGTCAAGAAAATCAATGGAGGTGGATGGTAAAGGCGAATGGCACAGACGAATGTACAAACGTTCGTAGTGTTTGATACGAAATCAACAAAGACTTCTCACGGACAGCTGGCTTACACCCAGCCGCAACACTACGCGTCGCACACGAGGGGCTCTGGTGAACCAGGTAAGCCAGTGGGGCTCGGACGCTTCGCACCCGCCGAAGATGATACTAAATCTCGCCTAGGAAGCCCGTCTCTTAGTTGGTGGTCTCCCAGAGCGGGCGGGCTGATAGCATTGTTCGAAGTTGTGTTCGAAGTCATGTTCGACGTCGTAGGCGTGTTTGAGGTCGTGTTCGTCGGCGCTGCTCGTGGCATCGACGCGTGCTGAGCGCGACGGGCGCGTCGCGATCATGGGCGCTTATGAACCTAATCAGGCCGCTGTTAATGAATCTTTTCGAACATGCGCATGCCCTCTCCATCCGTCACACACTGGCGTCCCAGAATCTCTCCTTCTCACTTCAACTATACCGTGCGAGCCATGTCTTCATAGGATTCACCGTTTTGCATCGGTCTTCGCCGACGCACTTGCGCCCGGTCGTCACTTCCGACCGCAAAATCCTCTCAAACGTAGTAATCAAATAAAATTCATAGTGCGTACCTGTCGATAATTCTAAGCATTTCATCTCCATTGAATACTCTCGAAGTCATGAGTCCTATGGTGGTATACAGCCGTACGTAGCAATGAGCATGCAACGAAATATGGCACGTAACTTCTCATCTCTCTGTTAGACCTCTACTTACATATCTTCTCAGCCAGGTGCTATCCGTAAAGCTTCAACCGAGGCTAACATGGACGTGAACAATATTGACGGCATAGCATTTACTCGTGGCCCCGATATGCTTTTCATGCACCTTTACTTTTTCTCTACGTGACCTTCCTCACATAGGGATGCGAGGCTGCCTTGTGGTTTGCTCCAATGCTGCCAAGACACTTGCTTCTGCCATCGGGAAACCAATCGTTGGTGTACATCACATAGTACGCCTTCAATTTGTGTTCTGCATCACTTTAATCTCGTTCGTACAGCATGCCCATGCGCTCACTCCACTTCTCACCGCCCCCCTTGACGCCCTCCCTGTATTCCTCTTTCTCACCCTTCTCATCTCCGGAGGTCATACGCTCCTCCTTCTGGCTAATTCCCCCGCCTCCTTCCCCTCGCAACATCCTTCGACGAGAGCATCGGCCGCGCCTTCGACAAAATGTCCCGCACGCTCGACCTACCTTGGTCCGCCCTCGGACCAGGGGCCGCTCTCGAACAGTTCTGCTTACCCTCAGAAGATGGAGTGGACGAGGAGGACGTTAGAGGTGCCACGGCCACTTCATCGGCCAGATCCCCCGTCCTGTGCCCGGACGCCTCGCCTTCTCCTACACCGGCCTGCGCTCCAATGTCACTCGCCTCCTACAAGCGCAGGAGTTCCCCACCCCGTCAACCAGGCGTGCTCTTGCGCGTGCATTCCAGACCGCAGCCGTGCGCCAGCTGGAGGACAAAGTCGCGATGGCATTACGGCAGTGCGAAGCGCGTGACATCGCTATTCGCCACGTCGTCATCAGCGGCGAGGTTGCAAGCAACACGTTCCTACGCTCGAGGTCCGTATTCATCATTATTTCTCTTAGTCAGCAGTGTTCACTCACTCTGGTGCGACAGACGCCTGTGGCTGGATGCTGCGAGGCCCGAAACACGTATCGCGCTGGTCTTTCCTCCACCCGCGCTCTGCACCGGTACGTATCCCGACTTGTTCGCATCCTCTAACTGCGACATCGACTATTCGGTTTCTAGACAATGCAGTCATGATTGCATTGGCATCGATGGACCGCTTTCTTTCGGGCAACGCCGACGACTACACGATCGACATACGCCACAATGGGGACATCGAGGATCTCACAAAGGATGCAGATCCATCCAAGTGCAACTACACCCCACATTTATGTACCTAGTGTATAATAGAACGAGATAAGCCTAACACTATGCTTCTCGCCCGCCACGGGCGGCGGGCAGCTGGCCGGGGTCCTCATCACCATATTAGGGCCATTTTCCCAGGACCCCAGATACCAATGCCAGGCAAACTCTCGGGTGGCAATGGCTGGGTGGGTGGATGAGCGAGCGCCTGCCACCCTCTGGGGCATGGGTGGGACCCCTTGCCCCCCCACCACCATGCATGTGATACATTATCAGGTCAGGTCACATGTCAGGCACCTTGCATGAGCAATTGGAGGGTGCTCTCCATGCATGCCTGCCACCCCTCTGACCAACTGAGTGACTGGCTCACTGACTGCCAGCCAGGCAAACTCTCAGGGCAAAGGCTAGGTGGGTGAGTGTCTGCCACCGCTTGAACATGGTGGGACCACTTGTCCCCCACCATGCATGCGATACATTATACCAGGTCACATGTCAGGCCCTTGGATGAGCAATGGCTGTCACCCCTCTGACCAACTAACTGACTAACTGACTGGCTGGCTGACAGTCAGCCAGCCAGCCATGTGTCTGCCAGATGCTAATGACCTCAGTCTGAGTGCCTGCCATGTCCCCCCCCCCTGTGATCCATCACCTGTCACATGGATGCTTGTCTGTCATGCTCTGATATGTCAGGCTGCCATTTTTCTTGAAAACATGACATGGTGAATCCCCTTATGTGTGACACCTCTCTGATGAATCATGTGTCATCGTCCATGATTCACTACTTGCTGTCTGGGCACTTGTCCACCATCACCTTGCTGACTGACTGTCAGCCATCTGATGGAGGGCATTTAAGCTTAGTGTCATGACCTTTTGATTGATGGGAGAAGACATGTGATGACGACGGTGTGTAAGAGATGTGAAGTAAAAGTGAGAGGTGAGGAGTAAGAAGTTGGTGGATAAGAAATAAGCGTGTGAGTAAGTTGGTGAATAGGATGAGACGTGAGAAGCGATGTGATAGGAACGAGGAAGTTGGTGGATAAGAAATAAGCGTGTGAGTAAGTTGGTGAATAGGATGAGACGTGAGAAGCGATGTGATAGGAACGAGGAAGTTGGTGGATAAGAAATAAGCGTGTGAGTAAGTTGGTGAATAGGATGAGACGTGAGAAGCGATGTGATAGGAACGAGGAAGTTGGTGGATAAGAAATAAGCGTGTGAGTAAGTTGGTGAATAGGATGAGACGTGAGAAGCGATGTGATAGGAACGAGGAAGTTGGTGGATAAGAAATAAGCGTGTGAGTAAGTTGGTGAATAGGATGAGACGTGAGAAGCGATGTGATAGGAACGAGGAAGTTGGTGGATAAGAAATAAGCGTGTGAGTAAGTTGGTGAATAGGATGAGACGTGAGAAGCGATGTGATAGGAACGAGGAAGTTGGTGGATAAGAAATAAGCGTGTTAGGTTAGGTTAGGTTAGGGTTAGGTTAGGTTAGGTTAGGTTAGGTTAGGTTAGGTTAGGTTAGGTTAGGTTAGGTTAGGTTAGGTTAGGTTAGGTTAGGTTAGGTTAGGTTAGGGTTAGGT